>JBAMMX010000020.1:5453781-6053781 GCA_037126225.1 Dillenia turbinata | reverse complement strand
TATAGAACAAACCCATTCTTTTTCTTGTAACAATGTCTCCTTTTTCATTCTAAAAGGTCTAATTTTGGTGAAAAAAAAAAGGACCCATTATCCCAAAATGCAAAATTTTGATATTGAGACCCATATTTATGAATAAAGAAAGAGTAAATCCTAAAAAGAAAATTAAAAAAATTATATATTATCTTATTTAGATAAATATGTGATATAAAATAAAATATAATGACATTTAAGAATTTGTATAACCAATTCCATTTAATGAAATGAAGGTTTGATTGATGTTGTGGTCGCTGATGTATGTATTGCTTTGTATGAAAATTCATGAAAATTGTTTTTTTTTTTTCCCCAATCTTATAAATAATAAATAAAATTAGCAAATTGAGAAACATTGAAAAGGTTCCATCAATGTTTATTTTGTTTGTATGCAAATTTCAACTCTTCATTCTTTTAGTCAAATGGAAGTTTTGGAGCCATTTGCCACAAATTTTGATGTTTTGAGATTTTATTTTTCCTTTTCTAGGAAAAATACCAAATTTAGCCTATCATTTTAATGCTTATTGCCGTGGCATTTGGATTTTATGTTTTTTTTTTTATATAAAAAGATACAATCAAACGAAATTGAATCGATAAAAAAAATAATAAAAATGAAGAGTCTACCACTTGTGCTGTCTTTGGGAAAAGGATTTTACATTTTTAGAGTGCGGAATAAGAAGTGTAGTAGCTTTCGGGGCACAAAAGCAAAGTGATGGCATATAGTTTTAGGCATGATGAAGACTCAAAACTCAGTGTTTTATAGTACCAACTGCATCTGCATATCATTGCATGAGGGTATGGGTAAGCCAAACCTACTGGAAATTTTGTTCCAACATCAATACCAAATGTATTTTATAAAGCAAAAAGGGGTACCAAACTTGATAACTCTCTCCATGTTTCCATTAAAATAGCACCCCAATAATTTAGGTGTGCCCACAAGTTCATCAAAGTCCCCCTCTTACAACCAATGGAGTCTCTCTTTCTCTCTCTCTCTCTCCCCAACGGTGTAAAGTAATATAGAATTAATCTGGTAAAATCCCTTTACGATGCATTTTATTACAATTTTATAGTTTTAGTTCGATGGAGGAATCATCATATATTCATTTAAGTCATGGAAAATTCCATAATTTATGTGTCAAATTTTGAAATTTGAAAATAGTGCTAGCTTTATGTGTGTTTCTCGATATCTAATTTATTAATCCCACCTAAATTCGATTCAAGCTAACTATCAGGCCAATTAATGGACGAGTTCTTCCAACATACATTTTTTCCATTTTCAAAACTCAAACTTAAAAATTTGATTAATAGAATTCAATGCTATTGCTACTGAATTAACAAGATGTTGATCTTTATGTGTCCTTCTTCTCAAATGCGTTATAGGGTTTCTTGGGGCTTCTTTGAGAAAAAAGAAAAATATATTCTATTTCATGAAATAAAAGATTAAAATTGCACAAGCAAGCACAAATGGCTTATTTAGGCTAAATTTATGGATATCTTATTTAGAGAAGGTTAGAGCCTAAGCTTATATTAAACTTACAAATGACTTAATTAGGATAATAAGCTCACACAAGTTAATTTAATTAAAATTGATAAATCATATATGCAAATTAAAGAATTAATAATTAATTATATATGATTACAAAATTCATAATATAATTCAGTATTAAAAAGCAAATATAATCATTAGATTAACATCCATTAATTGTTTCATATCATAATATCATAATTTTGTAATAAGTTTAGAGAGCATAGCTATCACAAGAGATATTCATATTCATATGATTAATGCAATTTCTATAAATTTTTCCTCCACCTAGAAACATAAGAATGTATGGAAATTAATACTTTATACTAAATGATAATACTTTATTAGAGAAATTTCTTTAATTAAGAAAAGATTTCAAACTTCAATATATCCGATGAACTTTCTTTTTAATCATTTATAGTTCTTTTAGATTTTGGATAAAAAAAAGGTACCGATAATTAAACTATAACTAATGACTTCCATGTGGTAATATTATATTATAAAGTGTACATATATATATATATATCGAGTCAACTTACGAATCAGATGATTCAAATACCTTCTAAACTCAAACTCGTCTCAAATTATATAATAAATTAAAAAAAAAAAAAATCTAACTCGTCACCTATAACTCATTTGATTTATGAGTTACATTTATTGAGTCAGTAATTAAATCGAACGAAGCAAGTCGATTATGACTTTGCTCGGACATTTCCGCCCATACGACTATTGATTTAAAAAAAAAAAAAGGACTAAAATTGAAATTCCAAACCTCTTTCAAAGATGTTCAAACCATCAAATTGATCGGATTGAAATTAATGCTAATATGTTATAAGTTCATGCAACTCTCCCACCAAGCTTTAGGATTTTAAAATATTTTTGCAATGCCTAATTTTAGGTTTTTTTTTCTTTTTTTTCCTTAAATCTGATTATAAAAAATGGATAAAATTTTATTTAATAGCAAGTTATTACTTTATGATTAACAAAATTAATTACCATAAATTATAAATGTATTGCTTTTTGAAATTTAATTAAATAGTAAAATGGATAAATTCAATTATACAAAGCTGCAAATTTATTTTTTATTTTTTTGGTTCTTATCATTGGTATCTAAAATTATGATCTGAATAATCTGATTTAATTATTTACATAAAATTTGTTTAGAGTTTTATTTTTTAAATGTAATTTTTTTTATTTTTAAATTTTTAATTTGAGAATTGATCCCGGAGAACGCTGCAATAATGATGAAAAAGGCATGTGAAGGAGCAGACAACCCCTAAGCATGCACAATTCCAAGCACCATCACTCCATGTGAGGACATGAAGAAAGGAGGATGGCTTATTGGGACTCATCCCTAGAAGCAATCATTAACTGACCCTTCCCTCTCCAAGTAGACTTCATACCCTGGCATGGCAAGCCATCCATATAAATATAAATATATAGATAATATTTAATCACAATAAACTATAAAATTAAAAATTTATATTAAGATAAAATACAAAATGAATTTAGTACGATAAACAACTTCTAAAATTTTTTAAAAAAATTAAGGGACAATTAAAGTCTAATCCAATGATAATATTATTGAAAATATTGTCTTGATCAACTAGATTTTTACAAATTGAATGAATTGAACTCAATTTTTTAAATAATTAAATATATAGGTATATATAATATTATTATTAGCTGTTAAATAATTAGACAACAATTCACTTTTTTCTTTTAAGAATAAATTGTTTTTCATGAGAAAGAGTAATTGATTGCAAATGTTCTAACAAACTTTCCCATCTAACATCATCAAACTTTTATCATATAATATACATTATAACCAACGAACAGTTGACCTTATAGAATGAAATGTTAATCTCTTAATCAAGTTTTAAGTTTAAAATTTGAAAATAAAAGAGATTACATTAGGAGAACCACCTCCTAAATAGAGACGTTTAAATAGAATTAATTAAAACATGAATACCGATATGAGTGTTGGAAAAAAATCATATAATATACATTATAAAAGAAGAAACTTGGAGGCGAAGATAAAAAAGAGCAAAAAGAAAAAAGGGTATTCTTTCTTAAATGAAGAGGACAATGTGATGATGTTTGATGATGGGGTTAGAAGAAAGGGTATTCTTTCTTAAATTAAAAGGGTTTTTCCAACTTTTCAATAAAGTACCAAAAGAAATTGGGCAAAAAAGGGTATGCTGCCTTGTGCCTCATTCATAGGTGCACTGATTTCTCCCCTAATCTCATCAATAGGGCCTCCCCTTGATCATTCATGGGACATTGAGATTGGAAATTTATATAGATTTTTTAAATTAAGGCTATTGTAGGAGCATATGTAACATCTCAAAACTTGTACATAACTAGACATAAACTTGCCACAAACTCAGACTCATGCACTGTGCTTGGACGAGTTTTGGGACACTGATCAAAGCCAAAGGTATGACCTCTCAATAGTCTAAATAATATATTATATTATCTCAAATTTTATTTATTTTTTATTTATAAAATTATAACTATAAATTTATATTCTATTTCACTCTCCTATAATTTTTTTTATCCTATCTAATATCTTGTCGTCTTCAAATTAGACAATATAACTATAATCCTTTTTTACTGGATTATAATTTTTGGAATCAACTTGTGGGTTTAGTAATAGTATATTAATTATTTTTTAATCAAAATCTTGAATTAATGTATTTTGATTGAAAAATAGATGTCAAAAGAGTCGATTCTTAAATTAAACTCCATATCTACTCAAATTGGATTAATTAAATTTCTGAATACCGATCATAAAGTCAAAAAAAAAAATGATTATAGATGTTGGTGGGTATTATATGTTGAAATCAATTCAAGTACTCTTTTGACAAGAGTAACATTAAAGTTAATCATCTCATTACAATTTGTTCATTAAACTTTAGGTGTAAATCTATTATTCCCAATCTTTTTTTTTTCTTTTTTTTTCTTTTTTTTTGCTTTTTAAAAGTGTTTCATAAATATTAGCATGGCACTTCAACATTTGAAGGGATCTAGTTGAGAAGTCTAAGAATGCATCAAATTAGATTATTGTGTTTGATGGGGCATGATCAAAAAGTCCTATCATAGAAAGGGTTCAATCTTACAAGCTTATGATCCAAAAAGGCACTATTTGTCAAGATGTATTAACGATTATGGATCAATCTCCCTGAAGAAGTGGACATGACTTGACACGCCATGTGATTGCTATCGGTAGTAAGCCAGCCAGTCTGTGACCTTCAAAGGTATTCAATACACCCGAAACGACACCGTCCTTATCGCATTAGTAAGGGGCCGATCGTTATTTCCATCAGACAAGGGGAATACGCGCGTTCTCTAGATAAGGAATGTGACTTCCAAAAACTAATCGATAAGGAAAGGAATCTTCCTGTATTGTCAAACTTTTTAAGTGATGAAAATTACAAATCTTCTAAAAAAATTTGATTGTAGAATCCCGAGATTCTCAAACCTCCTTAGAAGAAAACTAGGGTTACAACACTCCGAATACACACGGCTCCTAAGAGACCTACATATAAAAACATTCGGCATACCGAAACCCATGTATGCTTTTTAAAACCAGACACTTGACACATGAATAACAGGGTTCTCAGCCCTCTCCATCTCTCTCCCGTGCTCAATCTGTTTCTTATCAAAAACCGTTATTTTTGAATTGAGTGTCGAAACCTCCCCCATCGAAGCATTCTCCGGCAGTCTTTTGTAAGTCTAAAGCCATCTTCCGTAACAACCATTCGAGTTGGAGGAGTCGAATCTATGGAATTGAAATCCACCTCCAACAGATTGACATCGTTTGTAAGAAACAGACTAGAGTTATCTCAACGAATTCTCTGAGTCACCAAGTCACCATGCCTCTGAAGAGAAGAACTAAAACCGTCTCAAAGGTTGCGTCTGTTGTAGAAGGACATACTGCCACCCCGACAGACATCGTACTGCCGACGGCGTCTTCTCACCCCCGCGGATAACCTCGCTGCCCGTTCTCCACCCTTATCTGCTCATCCGGTTGTGCCCCCTGCACTAAGGTCTCTTGAACAAACCAATCACCCTTTGTTGGAAATGTTAGAATCCAGAATACAAAATATGAGCAAACAGTTAGAAGGACTTAGTCGTGCCATTAGAGCAGAGGGCCAGTCTTCTTCAGGAGGATCTGGGCATGCACACCCTCGACAACTAGCGCCTCGCCTAAACTATGAGCCTTCAGTGGTCTCACGTCATGATCCTAATGACTTGAGGAGACGTGTCAAATAACTTGTTGCTGACGAGTTCAAACGGGCCAACATGTAAGGGGACAAAGCCCTCTTTTATCCCCCTAGCATGTCGTCATTCGATTCAAAAGTCTCTTCAGAGTCGATGTCTCAAGATATGCTTTTGCCTCCTATAGAAAGGTATGACGGTACGACTGACCCCCGTGACCATGCAGTTCACTTTATGACAGTAATGATTTCAAGAGACATAACAGACTCTGCTATGTGTAAGCACTTTCTCACTACCCTCAAGGGCAATGCATTAACGTGGTTTAATTTGCTCCCGCCGTATAGCATCAAAAGTTTCTCTCAGCTCCAACAACAGTTCGAGACCCATTTTGTAATCAGTTGGAAAGCCAAAAGAAAGTCCACCTCTTTACTATCACTATGACAAAGAGATGATGAGCCCTTAAGGGACTTTTTGGACAAGGTCAAAGTGAAAATGATGAAGATTCTAGTCTTGGATCATTTCATTGCGTTAGCCACGTTTCTTACGAGACTACACCCCTCAGGCATGAAAACTTCCATCATGAAGAACCTCTCTTCTACCATCCAGGAGTTATATGCCCGCATGAAAAGGTACATCGCAGTCTAAAATGCTCAAGCATTTGACCGATGTAGGAACTGATAGTCCTAGCCAATCGCCCCGGCAGCCTTTACCAAGGAAAAACTGAAAAGGACCCCCACTTCTATGAAGCTTCAACACCTACACTTCTCTAAATGAGACTCCTAATCAAGTTTTGTTCCAAATTAGAGACAAGCCATACATTATATGGTCTCTTCGATCTATGGAGAATGATCCTAAAAAAGACAGGACTAAGTACTGTCACTTTCATCGTGATTATGGTCATATAACCGACAATTGTAGGAAGTTTAAGCACGAGCTGAAATTTCTAGTTCGAAATAGAAAGTTGCAAAGGTTCATCAGCATGGAAGGGATGAATATACCCTCCCCTGGTTGGCACGTTTCGCTACAAGAAAATGAACCGAATGACCAATTGATTGCTCAACCACCAGACAATCAATAGGATGGAGTGATCCTCCAGATATACGATGAACAAGCTCTCCATGAACCTTATGTCCCATCCAGTGTCTTCCCCACCAATGACTCGGACCCTCAAGGTTACTTATGGAGAGACGAAGCTGATTATTTGATTTCACCTATCTTTTACCTAATTGAAACACCTTCCCCCGCTCTGTAAGAGATACTAATAACCCATGTTGACAAATAGTCCAAGGGCAAGAGACCGATCATTGGTTTCACCGATGAGGACTTGACAGGAATTGACTCCAATCATCACGACCCTCTCATTATTACAGTCAAATTCGGCCAATACGAGATTAAAAAGGATCTTCATTGATCAAGGAGCAGGATGTAACCTCCTCTATTGGGATGTCTTCCAATGAATGAGTTTCGATTCGACACATCTCCAACCTCATACAGGTCGAGTCAAAGGACTCTTTGATGAATGGGTATACTCTGAAGGTATTATTTCACTCCCAGTTACTCTCAGCTCGCCGTCGAACCATATAACATCTACCACTGAATTCAATGTGGTCAACCTTCCTTCGCTATATAACACTATCTCAGGCAGGCCAGGTTTGAATGCCGTGAAAGCCCTACTCAATACTTAACACATAAAAGTTAAGTTCAAAACTCCCCTTTGTATCAATACATTATCTTGTGATTCAGAACCCCTAGCATTTATTCCCAAGTGACTGTAATCCTCCATGACAATAGGGTACGCCTCGATTGTTTTACCTTAAACTTTTACATTATTATAATAGTGTTTTCCATCCGGTGACTAGTACGTATGATATCTTATCGATTGCACTTTACTGATTGATTCTATCACTTGTTTCCTATCGAACGTAGTGTGTCGTCAATATGGAATGTAACTCCCAAACGAGTAAACACGGCCCTTCCTATTGCTTATTTCCAATCGAACGTAACGTGTCGTCAATACGGAATGTAACTCACAAACGGATAGACATGGTCCTTCCTATCGTTTGTTTCCTATCGAACATTGTGTGTCTTCAATACAGGATATGACTCTCAAACGGATAGGCACGACCCTCTCTATCGTTTGTTTTCTATCGAACGTAACGTGTTGTCAATATGAATTGTAACTCCCAAACAGGTAGGCACAGTCCTTCCTATCGTTTGTTTCCAATCAAACATAACATGTCGTCAATACGAGACGTAACTCCCAGACGAGTAGGCACGGCTTTTCATATTGTTTATTTTCTATCGAATGTAATATATCGTCAATACGGGATATAACTTTCAGACGGGCAGGTATAACTCATCCTATCGTTTGTATTCTATCAAACGTAACGTGTCGTTAATATGAGATATAACTCCCAAACAGATAGACACTAGGGCTGAGTCTGACCCAAACAAAACTTGTGACCCTCCCGAATCCGAGGTGTTCGGGTCGGGTTAATTCGGGTTTCTTGTTATAGCGGGTCGGGTTCAGGTCGATAATTAAAAAATCGGAATTGACCCGACCTACTCGAATCAATCCGAATACATATAATCATGAGGATAAAAGTGAAATTATGACAAAAAAAATATTTTGTAAAAACCATATTTCCTTTTCTTTTTTTGATTTATATATAGAGTTCTTTATAAAAAATTTTAAATTTTAATTTTTTTTTTGAATACTATAAGTACAAGATTCTTTAGAAAAAACTTTTTTCTTTGACTTCTGCGTAGCAAAAAAAATAACAATATTTAGATATTATTTTAAATTTTTTGGTTAAAAAAAAAAAAGAATTTTCGGGGTCGGGTACCTGCCCGAATTTAAATAATTTGGTTGGGTTCGGGTTCGAGTCAAAAAAATATAACCCGAATACTTCGGGTTTGGGTCAAAATAATGTATTCGGGTTCGAGTACCTGACCCAAACATAACCCTAATAGGCACGACCCTTCATATCGTTTATTTCCTATCAAATGTAATGTGTCGTCAATATGAGATGTAACTCTCAGACAGATAAGTATGACTCATCCTATCGTTTGTTTCTTATTGAACGTAACATGCCATTAATATGAGATTTAACTCTCAGATGGGTAGATACAACTCATTCTATCACCTGATACCCAACGAACAAGATGCATGTTAATGAGAGACTCCACCCAAAGGGCAGCTATGCCCCATCCTTTCAACCGTGTTCTAACAATTATGGTTTATCTGAGAAATGGGGTTCCCTAGTAGGCAAACATATTCAAATCGATCGGTTGGCCTTCCAACAAAGACGATGTGCCTCTAGATTGGCTTATATTTTTTCAAATAGTCTAAAACGAACAAGCATGATATATGACTTGACTGGGTCCCTCGAACAAACCTATTTTCACCATTCGAACAATTAGGGGAATGTCACCCGGTATCAACAAATACAAGACACGAAAGTACGAAAGGTTTTTTTCATTAAAACATGATACGGTACAAAAAGTTCCCTAGGTCAGTAGTATAGAAATTACATAGAATCAGGAGTAATATGGGAAAGTGCTAGAACCCCTTGAAGGGTAAACTCCACTACAATCGGGCCAGACTCAATAGAAACATTGATCGGATCAATAGGGGTCACACCTTGGTCCATTACTTCTCAAACGATAGCTTCTTCGCTTGAAGGCAAAACGCCATCCAAACCGACTTGATGGACTATTTCTTTAGCACACCTCAACCTCTCAATCAGTTTGTGTTGGGAAACCCTAAATGTCGCAGCGCTCCTGGAAAAAGATTTCTCAAATTCGAGTATCTTCTACTCTGTTGCTAAAAGGGACTCTTCACGTAGCCGAACTAGCGTCTCAACAGTTTGCAGACATGCCTCACAAACTTTTGCCTTGGCCTCAAGTCTTTTACAACGCTTTCGGTATGAAGCTAAATCCAGTTGCAAACTCTTTATTTCCTCCTCCTCTCTAGCAAGCAAGGCACCGGGCATCTTCTCTACTTCCGTGTCCTCTCCCCTCCAATCAAGACCATCCCGTAACGCCAAGACCTGATTACCTAGCTGATTGGCATTCTCCTCCAAGTGCCTTATTGTCTGATTCCTCCATCGCTCTTAGAACTCCGTCAAGACCACCATTTACAAAAAGGGAATCGGATCAACCAAAAATAAAGAAAGAAGCGGAACAAGACAAGTATGAGAAGAATAATACCATCAAATCATGAGACTTAAGGGCTCCATCCACCTGTTCCAAAGACATCCTATGTAACTCAAGCTCTGAATGATAAAAGTTGAACCAATCAACTATTCGACCTCCCTCAGCTAAGTCGACATAATCACTTGTCTCCCGTGCAAATAACAACTGTTCCCCTCTCTTTCGAACCCTTCTTATCATCGAAAGACCAAACGAAAATAGAAGAATAAATAATTGTCCCATCGGACACCTTATGCTTCCCCTTGCATGGAGGCCGCAAGGGGATAGCGAACGATGGTCCAAACGTATCTTCTACTGTAGCAGCAGATGTATCTTGTTCCTTCGGTGGCCTCCCCTCGATGCCTGATATAGGAACCTCCCTGAGTTCCTTTACCGTGGGCACTTCTAGCACTACGACATCTTCATCGCCCTTCGGTGACGAGTGATCGTCAAACATCAAGCTATCAACCTCCTCTGGTCCAACAGCCTTGAGCTCTAACTACCTTGCAAAGCATAAGATACTTGCTCTCCAACCTCTTCAGCTCTCTCGTATCCTTCTTTTGCTGAAGGCTCAGGTGCCTAGATTTTCATTCTCTTTGATAAAGGAGATGTAAGCCTTAATCGAGCCTCGGATGCCCTATTAGTCTTTTTCAACGGTCTCTTGGCATTCGATCGTACTTGTTTAACAGTTGTAACTTCTTCCGGCACAACGTCCTCCAGAGAAGACAAAACATCAACCAACGCAATCTCCTTCCTTTCAACCAGAAGAGGCTTATCAATTTTTCTCTTCTCCCCAATCAACAGGCCCACCAAGAATAATATTTGGTCATCCACCAAGGGATTGACATAGACATTCCTTTGGGTAGACTTACAATAGTTACCAACCGATCGTATGAAACGAGAATGACGGAAGAGGGGTTGAGGGCTTCGTCCCTAACGATGTCCCCTCGCAGCACTGGGCCATATTGGCGCAAGGTCCTTATTCTTGAACTCCACGAAGAAATACCTATGCATCCAACTCTTATTGATCGACTCTTTGTAATAAAACCCCAATTGGATTCAAGTCAAATTTGTAACCTGTACCAGCCCTGGGTGGAGCCCTTGCTCCCATATCCCACTAATGAAAAGATAGTCGCCAAAATCTCAAAATCGAAATGAAGATAACAAAGCCCTAGTAGAGAAATCACATCAACAACCAGACACCAAGCATTAGGAATCTGTAATGTCAAGAATATGTTCCAACGGTGCAATACCTCTGTGATCAGACCAGTGTACGGTATTTTCAGGCCAAACTTCACCGACTTTTTATATATCGGAACACAGCCCTTCGGCGCCCTATTGGCCCTATCTTCGTTCGTAACCGACACCAAGATATAATCATTCCTCATCAGCATATCGGTTTGAATTTCTTATAGTTCCTCCCTCATCATAACACTCCTAATGTTGTTGATGCTCAGATAAATCTGAGAAGGAAAACCTCTTGCCATTTTTCTCAAGAAGGATTTTCTTTACGGAGCGATGGTTCGTAAGAAAGTAAGATGGATGCAAGGAAAAAAGTGTTTGATCTACTCGAACAACCGACCTTATAAAGGGCACTAAGGACAATTCGCTAGACACAAAGTGACGCATTCTGCATTAAAAGTTTCACACTTTTTCGATGATCATTACTCATGGCGTCTTTCTCACGAAACGATATCATGAGTTAAGGGCAAATGATGAGATATAATCAAAAGACCCATTGCAGAAAGGGTTCAATCTTGCAAGCCACAATCCAAAAAGATACTTTTTGCCTAGACGTGTCAATAATTAAGAATCAATCTCCCCGATAGGTGAACACGGCCCGACACACCATGTGATTGCCATTGGTAGCAACCTAGTCGGTCTGTGACCTTCAAGGTATTCGGTACACCCGAAACGACATTGTCCTTGCCACATCGGTAAGGGGCCGATCGTTGTTTCCATCAGACAGAGGGAATATGCACATTTTCCAAATAAAGAATGAGACTTTCAAAAACTAATCGATAAAGAAAGAATTCTTCTCGTATTGTCAAACTTTCTAAACGATGAATATTACAAATCTTCTGAAAATATTTGACTATGGAATCCCGATATTTTCGAACCTCCCCATAAGAAAACTAGAGTTACAATATCCCGAGTACACACGACTCCTAAGAGACCTACATATAAAAACATTTGATATACCGAAACTTAGGTACGCCTTTTAAGACCAAACATTTGATACACGAATCATAGGATTCTCAACTCTCCATCTCTCTCTCGTGCTTAGTCTATTTCTTATCGAAAATCGCTCTTTCTGACTTGAGCATCAAAGCACCCTCCGGTGGTCTTTTGTAGATCTAACGTCATCTCCCAAAGCAACCGTTCGAATCAGAGGAGTCGAAATCTGTGAAACCGAAACCCTTCTCCAATAGTGTCTAATGCCACTAGTTCCACTTTCATTAGGGTTTTTGTTTTTTCTTTGGGTATTTTTTTCAAGTTTCAATTGATATACAAATTTTAAATGATATAATCCGAATATCCCAAATATTTATTAAATGGGTAACAAATATCTAGGATGGGTCAAATAAATAGTGGTTGAGAATTTTATAGGGGTTTTGGATATAAAAGGGGTCACCCACAAAAAGGGGAAAAAATTAAAAAAAAAAAATGGGAGCTCAGAGACTTTGGGGGGTTGGTTCTCAAGATAACAGAAGTTGGAGCAGCATACATATTTTTACGTGGCCGACTCTCATTCTAAGAAATCATGAATGACATTAAAGAGATTGTGGCAAAAGTCTCTAGGTCCCTACACTTTTTCTTTCTCTTTCAAAAGATAAACAAATAAATCCTGGGGACAAATTTTGAAAGGAATATATTTTGAGAATTAAAGATCTGACATAGCACCACCAACCTAAAACAAACAATAATAACAAAAGCCAATAAGGCTAACGAAACAAAAACAAAACTAAAGTTTGTCACGAAGATATCTCAGGAGCAGAGATCACAACACAAACAACGAAAATTAAGAAATCTGAAACTAGCACTAAAATCAGTGAACAAGTAATGGAAACTACCAACCATCTTGACTTTTATAAACACCAGCGACGGCCATTGGTAACATATTATGCAAACTTTGCTAAATCGATGCGGTTGATATTTATAAGAAAATAATTTAGTGATTATAATCTTTTCCCTTAATCAATTCATATTTCTACGAGACCATCACCACCGCTACCGAGTTTCATCGGAAAATTCATAGCCGCCGCCGCTCCAACTATCCGATCTACTCCAAACTCATTGAATCCCCCACAATCAAAAACATCATCGTAGAATAACTATCGGGATGGTCGGACGGGAGAGGGGACCAAGAGAGACAAAGGGGTGTCTTTCCACAGAGGCATTGACTTTTTCGTCTCGGCACATGTTGACGAATGTGCAGCCGACACAAGGTGGGGCTTCTATTGTTACTTTTGAATTTTGACAAATTTTTAGATTTGATTGATAGATAACCTTTTGAGCGAATTCAAATAAATTTATCTACACCAAAAATAGCTAAGTTGGTATAACTTGGCTGGCTAGAGTGTATGACTGTGGATCACAAGATAGAGAATTCATATGGTCTGGGTGTGGTAAAATTTTAGTTGTTATATCAAACTTAATAAGCTTGTTACAAAATTAGGCATCCCTGTCTTGCTTTGTTTTGGATTGTTTATAAGATGATTTAACCGATCACAATTCATCAAAATTATAATTATAATTATTTGATAACTAAAATTTATTAAAATATTTATAAATTCAAAAAAAAATAAACTGCTCTTACTAACTTTTTTATTTTGATGTTTTTAAATATAACTAAAATAAACTATTTGATCAAGTATATTTTCACCTCTTTGTATTTAATAAAAATTATAACTATACCACATCTAATATTCATTATTGTCTTTTTTCTATTTTATGTTGTTTATAAGTACTCATTTTACTAAACAGTTAATTACTTTAAATAATATATAGATAACATCTTATTTTTTGAAAAAACTAAGATAGACTTACAAGTTAAGAAGCTACTTAAAACATTAAGTGCTTATGAGTAGTATTTTTTAAACAATCATAAATAGCATTTTAGTCGAATCTAACGTAATTATCGGACACCGATGGTTTATAAAAAAATATTAAAAGAAAAAAGAAAGACAAGACCAAATCCGGACTAAACCCAAGATCCAACCCAGGTTCTGGCCTATTACATGGCATACTTTCCACCCATCAACATAGGCCCATGTTTGGATAAAGCCCAGCGCACTTAGAAACGGGCTTTCTAGGTCCACCTTGATTAATCACCCATGGTGAATCCAACGGTTGAGAATTTTTCTTGACTAACACGACAAAATGTACGGAAGGTTCCTTTCAGTCCACGTCAACTAAGTTTCCAAGTTGCATCGTGAACCTTTCTGGCCGTTGGATCAGTAGAATGTTGGAATCAACCCTCAGGTATTCCAATTTAAAAGTCATAAGATCGCCGGAGGATTTTGGCATACATTGCACCGTAAAATTAGAAAATAATATTTTTTATAACGTAAAATATAATAATAATAACTTAAATTTTAATTTTAAAATTTAAAATCGATTTTTTAAAAAATAAATATAAAAAAAATAAAAAATAAAAATCACCACACACATATACTATTCAAATATATTTACAACATCAAAAGTGATAATTTAACTTATTCTAATTCTCTTATATTTGCCGTTCCTATCCAAAATTATCTTTTCGTTAACCCATTATCTGTCATATCTTTATAAATATATTATATCCAGATTTTTAACGACTTATCTCGTCGTTTTACTAAATCTCCTATATTTAAACTCTTGATTTTCCTAATTGGTACGTTTTTGGGTATTCATTGTACATAGTTAAACCACTTCAAACGATACTCTCGCATTTTATCCATAATTGAGATCACTCCTAATTTAATACGTATCTCTTCATTCCTAATCTTATCATTCATAATTTTATCATACATCAATTTTAACATCCTTATCTTAATTACAACTATTTTTTACTCTTATTTTTGTTTAATGACTAAACATTCGATATCATACAGTAATACAAGTTTTACTATTGTTTTATAAAACTTCCATTTTAAATGGAATGGTATCATATGATCATAAAGAACTCCGAATATTCTTCTCCATCTCGTCCATCCCACTTAAAACTTGTGGTTTAAGTGGCTCATGAAAAACGTAGCATCAAAGTTTTATCCAAAAAAAAGTTTAACTGACACCGCTCTCTCTCATTTTTATAAAGATATCAAGTTTAAGCTTTTCTATATTCCAAAAAAAAAAAAAATTCATTGACTTATAGCTCATATTACACTATCTCCATCGTCTTTAGAGTTCTCAATTTTAAATCTCTTCTATGTATAAAAGAAAAAAAGAGTTTATCAATAGGTAGTCAGACTAATGAGATATGGTGCTAAATCTCTTAATTAAGATTTCATATTCAAATTTTGAAAATGAAAATTATTACACTAAAAAGGTAGCCTCTAAAATGGATCACTATAACTTCTGAATTAGATTAATCAGAATATAGTTTTGGATATCAATAATGTATACCAAAAAATAAAGAAAAAAAAAAAGAGTTTTGTAGAGCAATTAAAAGGTAGACTAAAATAAAGAAAGAATGAATAAATAAACAAATAAATAAATAAATGTCTCATATTGATATTCTCTAAATTACATTTTTGTGGTTAAAATTTGATTTGACTATTTCAAGGTGATTTTAATTAAATAGATTTTAAAATTATGATAATAAATTTTTATCCAAATTTATAGCATAATTAGTTGTTTTGTTGCTTACCCTCAATTTTTTTTATCATTGCTCTAAACTTAATTGAAAAATTATGAAAAATTTAATCATTTACAAAAAATAATTTCCCAATTTAAAAATTATTTAAAAAATAAAAATATATTAAGATAAATTAAGTATTCTCAAACATTAGCAACGTTGTAGCACCGAAATTTATAAAATGGTAGATTTTTTTTCCCCTTTTTGTCTTCCTTAGAAAATTTATATGCATCGAGGAAAATAATTCAGAAAAATCATCAGATTAATTCAAAACTCATTTACATGAATAGATGATTTTATCATCAAACAGAACCAAATTCAATGTAGCGTGGCTTTATTGGAAGCCGATATGATAAAATCATAGTTTTTTATTAATTTATATACCTTTTTATTTTTGTAAAAAATAAAGTTAAACTAGAGTAAGATTAGATGAGATTTTTAATATATAATATTATTGATAAATAAAATTTTAAATCCTTTTATAGAAAAATTTTAGTTTGTATCTACAAATATTATTTTTGGTAGAAAATATTTTTTTATTTTAATTAAAAAATTATATATGTAATAAAATAAAATAGAGTTAAATTGAGACAAATTAAGTTAAATTAAATTTTCCTAATCAGAATGTTATCTCCATCAAATCAATTCAAATCTTAATTTCATAGGTAGATGATTATTATTAAATTAACAAAATACACTATAACATAATTTTTATGGGAGCTAATATGATAAAAAATATTTTAAATTTAAAATACCAATTTAATTGTAGTAATAAAATTTTCTTAATTTAATTATTATATTTTTTAATTTTAGTAGTATTTTCTTAAATAAACTAGTTAAAAATAAAAAATAATTAGAAACTGAATAAAAAGATACGTAGATATTAAAAAAAATTTTAATTTTTAATGGTAGAATATTGATATTTTTTAAATAAAATTTTAAATTTGAATATCGGGAAGAGAGAATTTTATTTTTTAAAAATATAATTCGAATGGAATTTAATTTCATATATAATGATTTTAAAAGAAGTATTTAAGAGAGCAAAAAATCAGATTACGGTGTGGGTGTGGGAGAGGTGAATTGGAAACTTCTGACCAGAGAGTCCACACGTAAACCAGCGAAGGAGGCGACACGTGGACCACAGAAATATCCAACACAAAAGTTAAAAGGTTTGTAAGAAAACCCAAGAAACAACCTAAGGGACTAAAATGTCCTAGGAAAAAAATAAAAAAATAAAAAAAAATCCCATTTTGATTTCATATCATATATAAGACCTCAAAAGTTTCGCAAGCCTTCCCTACTTGCTTGGAAACTTTCGTGTTTGACGGTGAAGAGGGAGCCGCCTCCCTCCCTTTCTCTCTCTGGCAGAAACCTGGAGGCAGTCATGGCTGTATCCCATTCTTCTGGTACTTCTCTCTCTATATATATGTTTGTTTATGGGTTGGTGTCCGTTTTTCAAGTTGTTTTTTCTGGGTTGTGATGATTTTGTGTTTTTTTGTTTGTTTGTTTGTTTGTTTTTTTTTTTTTCTTGTTCTGCTTTTGAATGCCATTTTTAATGTTGGATGTTGAGTCCGGATGTCTTTTTTTTTTTTTGGTTGATATTTGAGTGATTAGCACATGGAGTTGATGATCTTTATTAGATGGTGTACTGAAGTTTCGGCTTTTATGTTGTTCATGTTATGTTCGGAAATGGGATTTTTGTTCCTTTTTTTTGGGTGATAGCTAATGGGGAGGTGTTTTCTTGTTCGTTCGGATGGAGAAAATTTGGGGGGTTTAAGTGGGTTTACATGATTATTCATGATTTTACTTGATTGGGCTTGTTATGATTGCAATATTGAAGTCTACACAATTCTACTCGATGATGGAAATGCTGAGTAAGTAAAACAATTTTTGTTTAGATGGGTTGGTGCTACCTTTTACATTCAAGAAGTTATTTTCTTTTCCTTTTCAATTTTTGAGAGCTAGACCATATTTCTTTGAGACTTAAATGATTAATGTTTAGTTTAGTTCTTTAGAGAGAAAAAACATAGATGATCCTTGGTACCACATTGTCCATTTGGCTTGTTAGAAAATTGTGGTCTTGGGCTGCATAGTCAAGACCAAAACTAATCCTAGTAGATGATTTTTGTGGGTTTTGGGCATTTCAGTATGATTCTCCTATATTAGGGTCACAGATGGTGTTGTATAATCTTGTCTAATGCACTCAGGTCTGGCCGTGAAATTTTAAGAAAGAAAATTTATGTATATATCCATAAATATTGCTTGCCTCCCTAAAATTTATAATCTTTGTCCCTTGAAATTATATGCTCAAATGTGTGCTGCATTTGACCCCAAGATATAAATTTCTGGCTTTGCCCCTGATACAAAATTTTAGCTTCGCTCCTGCATGCACCAAATACTAATCCACATTTTTTTTTTTGATTTGATCCATAAACTGAGAGGTGAATTGTGCGTGAGGCTTTTGGATGCAGAGATGTTTGAAAAGAGCTGCTTGAAAAGCTCTGAGAAACAGAGTCTACTTACGTTGTTGTATCCTAAATGGCACACCTTTCATCACTTTAGCTAGTCACAGATGGTTAGTCATTTAAATGGATCAGAGATCTAACTGCGCACAATTCACTCTGGATGCTTGTAGAGCTTAGGCCTATCTTATCTGATTTCTGTTTGTGTGCTATCTGTATGTCTCTTTAAGATTTTGGTTCCTGGATGCTCCGGCAACTAGGGCCCTCAGACTTTAGGATCATATATTGTTGTTTGAAGTTTGAGGTGAATTTTCTGACATTAATGCTTCAGTTGTTTTATGTTAACCATGACCCAATGTAGAGGGAGTTAGGAATTTTTGTTGTAAGCACCTAGTAATGAAATGCTATAAATAAATTATTTTTCCTCCTACTTTTCTGTCGGGAGCCTTTGAACCGTATAGCTGAACTTTGGTTCCCAAACACTTGTTTTTCCCTTCTCTGGAAACTAAACATGTTATTTGATGTTCATGTGCCAAAAAAAATGATGTGCTATGATTTCTTCACCTTTTTCGCATGTCATTATTTTACTAAGTGCTTCAGGAAATTCATAAATGCCTTATTTTTTCTTTTGTAGCTACTCTGGAGAGAGGGCCTAATGGGAAGCCTGATGTATTTGGTAGCGGCACTTAAACATGCGAAGATAAGTTTATTATTACTGATCTTTATTCATTTTTTATCCCTCTAAGGGCTTCTTGAGGAAAATTTGGTGACTTTAAACTGTGAAGATAATGTTGCGAACAAAGCAAATTGGCACCATTTCCCAGTGTGCCAGGTCCTTTATATTTAGCGGGACCCGATGTGGTGCAGTGGATGGGAGTTCATGTACATGCCCTGAAGATGAATCTTGTGCATCAAGAAGACGCCAGACCACTAACGGAGTTCTACGTCAACAAAAACCACCCACCTTGGTACCAAAAACCTCGGCAAAAGTTGGAAGCTTGTTTTCAGGAGATTTAACTAAAGCTGGGTATACACACAAAGCTGATAAATTTGACCGTCCAACTTCGTTACCGCAACCATTGGGTCCTGGCTTGTTGAGTGCATCTGATTCTGGCAATGCTGGTGTGGAGCGTGTACATAGAGATATGGGGCATTCGCCACCTGTTATACCCAATCAGCTTGTGAAGGAAGGTATAGCAGCTGCAACTTTCCTGACCGATCTGGCAGATTACAAGATTCCATTCTCAGATGGAGGTGGGCTTCTTACATCAGCACAACATTATATTGTTGATCAAACAAGGCCCGTTTCTAATGTCAAATCATCTAATGTAAAGCCTATTAGAAGGGAGAGCTCTTCGAAGGTCCAGGGGAAACAAACTCCTGAAATGGCAAGAGACTCGCGTCCTTCTACTTCTAGTAATCATTGTGCTACAAAAGCCAAGATAGAAAATCCTGATAAACTTCGAAATTTTGAACATGTTTCTCATGCCCAGGCAAGGGATACAGTGGTGTCAAACAATGTGTCTTCATACTATCAGAGGGATACAGTTTCAGCAAACAATGTATCTTCAAACAATCATGAAAAGAAAAGGTATATACCAGTACAGCAAAAGGCAAGGGCTCAGTCGCATCATGCAATATCAAATAATGCTTCTGATGATATATGGACGCCAGATACAAAGGCTGTGGATGTGGGTGTTTCAACAGGAAGGCACAACAAGCCTTCAAGGGATGCTAAACTGGCTACAAGTTTTTCATCAATGCCTCATAAGTTTGCTGGCGCAGGTCATGTCGTGGAAAATGTATCCCACATATTGCATGGACTTAATTGGGGCCCTGCAGCGGAACAGGCTCTTTGGAATCTCAACTGTTCTGTGGACCCTTTTCAGGCAAATCAGATCTTAAAGCGGTTGCAGGACCATTATGTTGCCCTTGGCTTTTTCTATTGGTTAAAAGGACAACCAGGGTTCAGACATGATGGCCATACATTCACCACCATGGTTGGTATTCTTGGTCGTGCCAAAGAGTTTGGTTCAATAAACAAATTGCTTGATGAGATGGTTCAGGAGGGGTGTCAACCAAATGTGGTAACATATAACCGTTTGATTCATAGTTATGGCCGTGCAAACTATTTGAGTGAGGCAATGAATGTTTTTTACCAGATGCAGGGAGCTGGCGTTGAACCTGACCGTGTCACCTATTCAACACTTATTGACATCCATGCAAAGGCTGGGTTTCTTGATGTTGCAATGTACATGTATCAGAGAATGCAAGTTGCTGGCCTTTCTCCCGATACATTCACCTACAGTGTTATGATCAATTGTCTTGGAAAAGCTGGCCATCTGGTTGCTGCCTACAAACTGTTCTGTGAGATGGTTGATCATGGCTGTGTGCCAAATATTGTGACCTATAACATAATGATAGCCTTGCATGCCAAGGCAAGGAACTACCTGACAGCGTTGAAGCTTTATCGCGACATGCAGAATGCCGGATTTGAACCCGACAAGGTGACTTATAGCATAGTAATGGAGGTGCTTGGCCACTGTGGGCATCTAGAGGAAGCAGAAGCCATATTTGCAGAGATGAAAAGGAAGAACTGGGTGCCAGATGAGCCAGTTTATGGTCTTCTGGTAGACTTGTGGGGCAAGGCCGGTAATGTTGAAAAGGCACGTCAATGGTATCAAACCATGCTTAATGCGGGCGTATGCCCTAATGTCCCCACTTGCAATTCACTACTCAGTGCATTCCTGAGGATGCATCGGCTCTCAGATGCTTACCATCTGCTGCATGACATGCTAAATTTGGGACTTAACCCATCTTTGCAAACTTATACTTTACTTCTCAGCTGCTGCACAGAGGCACAAAACTCCTATGAAATGGGATTCTGTCATGAGCTTATGTCAGTGACAGGTCACCCAGCACACAGCTTTCTGCTGTCCATGCCAGCCGCAGGTCCTGACGGACAGAATGTGCGTGATCATGTCAGCACCTTCTTGGACTTAATGCATAGTGAGGACAGGGAGAGCAAAAGAGGGCTTGTTGATGCTGTAGTGGATTTTCTTCACAAGTCAGGACTCAAGGAGGAGGCGGGCTCAGTTTGGGAGGTAGCTGCACAGAAGAATGTATACCCAGATGCAGTTAGAGAGAAAAGCTCATCTTACTGGCTTATAAATCTCCATGTAATGTCAGATGGCACTGCTGTGACTGCATTGTCGAGGACACTTGCCTGGTTCCGGAGGCAGTTGCTTTTGTCAGGTGTTTGCCCTAGCCGAATTGATATTGTCACTGGGTGGGGTCGCCGCAGCAGGGTGACAGGCTCTTCTATGGTTAGGCAGGCAGTGCAAGAACTGCTGAACATTTTTGGCTTCCCATTTTACACGGAGAATGGCAATTCTGGATGTTTTGTGGGTTGTGGTGAACCTCTTAATCGTTGGTTGCTCCAATCTTATGTGGAGCGTATGCATTTGTTGTAGTTGTTGACGGTAGCAATGCAGCTTAGATTAAAAGCAATTTTGTTTAGAGGAATGATGGCATTGCCTCCTACATTTTGTATTTAGTTGTCCGTGCAGCTGTTATTTGTCATTAATGACGGTTCACGAAATTTTGCTTTCAACCTTGGACCTCCTGGAAAGTTCTGTTTATGCTCCATGTTGTGTTTGGGACACAACAGGACCAAGTTAGAATGGTGTAGAACTTTTGTTACTTTGTTGTTTCAATTAGTGTCGCAGTCTTGTTCAATGTTCGACCCTTTTTGGTTGTTCAATGCTATGTTCGAGTCTTTACTAGATGTATCTGCCGATCTCAAAATGTATTCTGCTTTATGAAAGTCCTTTTTATTCCCTCGTACATGGAAAGCTCGAACTCAATCTTTATAGGGAAAGGGGACGGTGCCATTTGCCATTTGCCATTTGGGCCATAGCTTATTGACATGAAAGTTTGATCTTAGCACATGTGCCCGGCATTTTACCAGTGGATGATGATGAACAGAAGAAGAATTTGGCAAAGCATAGACCAGAGCCAAAGGTTGCATCAGATCAATTTCTTTGCTATTTCTTGACTACCAGTTCTACTTTTCTTTAAGGCCAGTCCAAGAGATTATATATATATATATTTATATTTTGGTGGACAGGAGAAACACATGACAAGGAAGCACTAAAAGGCCAGGCCCATCCTAACAGGCTTACACAGAGAGTCCTTTTTCTGAAGTCTCATAACCTTGACACTCTTTAGCATCTTCATACAACCACCTGCACAATGAGGTGGGGGGAAGAGAAAATTCCTTCAACCCCGGACAGCTGCTATGCCCTAAGGAAGCCAGGTGGTCAGCGCACCTGCTCCCTTCCCAGAAAGTGTACCGAACCTTCACCACAACCACCTCCCTCAGGAGGGATTTGCTCTCCTTCAGGAGAAAGCATAGAGGATGATCTGCTCCTGGATCATCTCTGAGCTTGTCAACAACTACTGCAGAATCCACTTCCAGCTCTCCGAAGGCCCTCTCTAACTCCCCAAAGCTCTGCTGCCACAACAGAGCAGATGTCCACGTTGACAATGAAGCCGGCAATCCAATCACCCCTCTCATTTCTCAGAACTCCTCCAGCAGCAACGTGACCAGTCCCTTGCATGACAGAACTGTCCGTGTTGAGCTTGATGTTTCCCCCTGAAGGAGGTTCCCACTTAATCGAAACCTCTCTGCTACTTCCCCTCTCCCTTTCCTTTATGCTTGCATTCTTTGTCTCTTAGCTGAAGTTAATGGCCAACCTGGCCAGCTGCACCGTATTCATTCTCTCATTCTGATAGACCCGCCTACATCTACTCTTCCAGATAACCCAAATCGTGACCATGAATTTCTCCTTGTCCAGGTGAAAAACTCCAGCTCTGTAACCTTTGGCACCCAGCTTCAACCAACTGATTAGGTTGTCTGTCCAGAAGCCATGATCAGATTCCACTCTAGGTAACACCAAGCTCCAAATATCTCTGACTGAATGGCAATGCATTATAGTCTCCTCCCTTCTTCTGCATTTGGGGCAGCCGTCATCCTCTCCAAAATGTCTTCTCTTCCTTTCAAAGTTTGTCATGATCCTATCCTTGGCAGCCATCCACATGAAAAATTTTACTCTTTCCGGACCATCCGCTTTCCAGACCCATGACCAGTCCTCATTCTCATGACTCCCCAATCCTCTTAGGGAGAGGATAAACTTATAAGCAGAGGCAGCCGACAACACACCCCATCTGCGCTTTCTGCCCAAAAAAACTCATCTGAGCTGGCACTATCCTTAATGTTGTTTAATATGCCCATGTAGAGGCATTTTTAGTTAATTAGGAGATAATTCAAATTATTTAAATTTGAATTTGGGATAACTGCCATGATCTCCTAACTCCCCTAAAACTCTCCTTCTCTCTCCCATTTTAGTATATCTCTTTCCCATGTGAATTGGTGGAGAGAAGAAGAGAATTAATGTGTAAGTTCTTTTGAATGAAAATATTGAGAGAACATTGATTTACATAAAGAGATCGAAAGAGACTGTGAGAGTATTGAAAAATCTTGAGTAGGAAAATTTTCTCGTCACTTAAATCACCGAATTTAGAGTTGAGACATCGTGATATTATGGTAGTCATTCGATTTTGTGATTACGATCCTGGTCGAATGATTTGTTTGAGGGTTTGCAGTCACAGTTTTTTGAAAACCTACATATTGAAATATTTGTCCCGAAATTTCGATTTATTTTAATTCTCATGATTTTTCATGCTTTCGCATATGAAGAATAAATCTAATATTAGTATCAGAGCATATTTAGATTTATTAAAAAAAAATTCGAAATTTTTTTTGAAGAAAATGTGTAGGGTAAAAAAAAATTAAAATTTGAATTACAAATGTGTTTCGTAAATCTAATGATATCATGATATTACCCATGACCCATAGATCATGAATATGATTTTGATTTAATTTTTGGAATATGTTTAAACCACTAAATGTCCGATTGAAATTTTTTGCCATGAATAGTGCTTGTGACCTTAGAATCTTAGATCTATCGAGTTTAAGGATGAATTGATCTGTCAAAATGGTCTATAAATATTCATCATGTTCCGATCTACATATTTGGTGTATTAATTGTGAGTTATCATCGTTGAAAACTGGATTTTTCGACATGGCCGTGAAGGGCCGCGACAAAGATGTTTAAATCACCAAATTTGGGACATAAATCTTCTAATAAATCACACTTAGGATGATTATGGAAATCCAATTTCATGTTTTGGTCGAAACCACCATGAAATAGTAGTTGGAAAATGGGTTTTTGGGCAGTTGGGTCGCTTGACCTGGTTGCAGGCCAGTCAGGTAAGGAAGAACTAATCCAGACCCGTGGGTACGTGCACTTCACGTGTGCTGAGATGCGTCAACGGCATAGGGAGTTGGCACGTGATCTTCACATGCACTGAGGCGTGTGAAGGCCTAGTCAGGGTTTGGGATGGTTTCGACCCAAATCCACGTTCCGACTTGCATCCCAACTCAAGACACGACCTGGGCATGTAAGCGCGCATGCAGGACGCGCCATGGAGCAGCTTGCAGCTAGCATATACAGGCATGTGGTAGCACGCTGTCGGCACATGGCAGTGTGTGCTATCTCCGATGACGTGTCAGGTCATTTTGGATTGAATTTTTCTCATTTTTTGAGGGTCCCACGTCAATATTTGTGACTTTTGGGGAGGAGTTTTGTGTATCGAATCTAAGTACGAATGGTTAGATATAACTCTGGGTTGTAGTGGATGAGTCTGTTAATCCATTCATTTGCTTTGGGGTTCACATTTGATCTATTTCATGTTTGTTGATTCGAAGGGTACACAAAATATATGTATAAGCATTAATAAATCATTGATGTCTCTTTTTTTATGTACCAAAGACTATCATTGTACTGAAGATTATCATATTAGATATTTGCAAGGAGGATAAACTAAATGATTACAACTATGACATTTGGCACAAGAAGATTTAGTTTTCCTTGAGAAGTAGGATCTTTATGACATTCTGAAGCATGAGATCGTGAAACTTGGGGAGGGTACCACACCTTAGGCTAGATGGGATCAGAAGATCTATCGTGCATGGAAGAAGAAGGATAACCATGCTAGGGCAGTTCTAATTAGTAGTATGCACGATGATATGATCTCAGTTTATGAGCAGTATTCTATGGCTATGTCAGTTTGACTCACCCTAAAAGAGCATTATGGTGCTCTTTCAACTCCTAAGATGAAAATGTTGATTTATAAGTTTATTACTTATAAGAAAAGGGCTGATCATACGATGAAATAACATTTAATGCAAATGTTGAGTATGATCGACGGGCTAAGGAATGCGGGTAAGCCATTTTGGATGAGTTTCAGGTACTAGGTGTAATCTAGTCATTACCTAATTCATGGAAGACCATGAAGACCTATCTCATGCACGACAAGAGTATTCGTACTTTCACTGATGTGAGCAGACACCATGAACTCGATGAGAAGGCTTTAGAGGAGTGTAGGCCACACTCGAGTTATGCTTATGCATCGGAGTCGAGTAAGGGCTCCTGAGGCACCAAACGCAAATGGAAGAAACATGTGAAGAAAACCCGAGGTCTAGGCAAGAAGAAGCCATCTAAGAAATCTGACAGTAGAATACAAAAGCACAAAAAGAAGGAGTTGGATAAGGTCAAAGTGAAGTATTACGTATATGGTAAACTTGATCACTTTGCTCGTAAGTGCAATGAGTAGAAAATATGTCCTTCTTCTTTACAAGATTTGAGCTTTGTCTCCTCTTCTATGATACTCACCGACTCTTTTCCTTCATAGATTGTAGACTCGGGAGCCACCGACTATATAGCTCGAGATTGGACCGTGTATATAGAGTTCCATCGGATAAGTCCTTTACATGGGAAACAGAGCATTTTTCGTCGTCAAAGGGATTGGCACTTGCAAGGTGAAGTTTCGAAGTGGTCAGACTCTATATCTGCATGATGTATTTTATGCTCTAGATATTTGATGGAACTTGATTTCTATACTTTACTTAAACTGTCTAGGATATACTTTGTATTTTAGAAACTCTATTGTTTCTATTAGTTCCGATAGTTCTTTTGTTTGTTCTAGTTTTGTCCATAATGGATTGTATGCATTGGATGCTATTTCTTTTAATGGCAATTCTCATTATTCTTCAATTGCCTTTATATTTGATTGTATTAATGATGATGTGAATACATGGTATAGTAGACATGGACACATAGGGTGAAAGAGGATGAACTTATTAGCAGTGAGTGGTCTGTTGGATCCACTAATCAATGTTGAGTTGCCTGTATATGAGTTTTGCCTAATCGGGAAAACTATAAGAAAACCATTTGGCAAGACAATAAAAGTTGGGATTTTATTACAATTGGTCCACTCAAATATCTGTGGCTTTTTGAATGTAAGAGTCAGAAATAAAACTGCATATTTTATTACGTTCATAGATGATTATATGCATTTCAATTACATCTATTTGATCTCGCATAAATTTGAGGCATTGAAATGTTTCAAGAGATTTATTAGTGAGATTGAGAATCGGTTAGACTTGAAAGTGAAAACTCTTAGAACCGATCGAGGGTGCTAGTATTTATCGGAACAATTTAAAGAGTTCTGTTTTGAGAAGGGTATTATGACACAGCGAACTATTTTTGCTACTCTTTAGCAGAATAGAATAGCCGAGAAGAGAAATAGAACTTTGTTAGAGATGGTGAAGTCTACAATAGCATAAGCCAATTTTTCCATCTCCCACTGGGGAGATACATTATTTATTGTAGTCTACATCTTTAACCGGGTTCTATCAAAGTCTATAATCAGTACCCCACATGAGTATTAGATAGGGAGACAGTCTAACCATAGTCATTTTAAACCATGGAGATATACCGCATATGTTCGCGATTCCTGGAATCCACACGACAAGTTAGACTCGCCATAAAAGAAGTGTATTTTTATAATATATTCAGAACATTTCAAAGGGCATGTGTTCTTAGGTGAACATATGAACGTCAGTGTCACTGAGATTGAATTTCGTGATGCCACATTTCTTGAGAACGATTTTCTTAAGAGAGATGAAATCGATTAGAACTTTACCTTTTATGAGATGGATGAGTCTAGTGACTCAGTTGAGTCTAGCAACGGGATCCAAGAAACCATTACGGATCTTGATCTTAGTGGGAGTGATCTATCTAAAGGTGAATAGATTCACCTTCCTTGTAAGAGTAGTCGAGGATACGTATCTAAACGTCGTTTTCCGATTAAGGGTGAGACTCTTATTACTCCTGAGGATGATGAGGAGTCCAAAATGATCTTGGAGGCTCTCGAGGGACTTGTGAATAACCATTGGTTAAAGGCCATGGATGAAGAGTTAGAGTAAATGAAAATCACTGGGGTTTGGGACATAGTTGATTTACGTGAGGTTAAAAAGACCATCGGGAACAAGTGGACTCTATAGATCAAGAGAAAGGCTAACAGATCAGTGGAGAAATATAAGATCTGTCTAGTAGTTAAGGGTTACTCTTAGACTAAGGGTATGGACTACAAGGAGACTTTCTTTCCTGTAGTTAAATTTATCTCGATTTATTTACTTTTAACGATTATCGTGGATATAAATCTGGAATTATATCAGATGAACGTCAAGACTACCTTTCTAAATGGAAGTTTGGATGAGGGGATCTACATGAAGCAACCATCTAGTTTTATCTCTGTAGGTCAGGAGGATAGCGTCTATCAACTTTGGGAAGTCAATATATGGCCTTAAGCAATCATCCAACAATGGTACCTGAGATTTCATAAGAATGTAATACTTACGGTTTCGTGATAATTGAGGAGGATCATTGTATCAATCTGATATGTTCTATAGACTCTTTTATGATCACATCCTTATATGTGAATGACATTCTATTAGCTGAGAATAACAGAGAGTATCTGATAATCATTAAAATATGGTTATCATCGAGTTTCGATATGAAAGATATGTGTGAGACTCGGTTTAATCTCGGAGTTAGGATCCAGAGGGATCGTTCAAGACTAGTGTTGGCTCTTTCACTAGAGTTCTACATCAAGAAAATTCTTGAACGTTTCGAAATAAACAATTGTAAACCCATAGATACTCTTATCGCTAAAGGTAAAGGCTTGAGTTTTGACATATATCCTAAAACTCAGAAAGAGATAAGGGAGATGAGTAAAATCTCTTATACGAGTACAGTGGATAGTCTGATATATGTAATGTTGTGTGCTTGACCAAACATTTGTTTTACAGTCGGTCTGATGAGTAGGTTTCAACCGTATCTTGGAAGGGGTCACTAAAGAGTAGTTAAAAGGATTTTGTGATATATCAAGGGAACTGCAAGACCTTTTCTTGTATTACAGAGAAGGTGATTTATGTCTTATTGGGTATTCAGACATCGATTGAGGTGACAATTTGGATAAACACAAATTGATATTAGATTTTACTATCTTGCTCAATAACGGTGCCGTTTCATGGAGCAACAAGAAGCAAACTTATGTATCTCCATCTATGATGGAGGTTAAGTTTGTGACATACTTAGCGATAGTTTAAGAGAGTATTTGGCTCTGAAGTTTCTTGAATGACTTAGAGGTTGTGACAGATAGTGGAAGACCAATGATGATTTATTGTAATAATCAGGCCACCATTGCTTACACTCAAGACCCTAAGTATCATAGTAGGACCAAACGCATTGATATCGAATACGATTTTATGAGAGACATCATAGAGAAGGGTCAGTAACGATCAAGTGTATTTTCACAAACAACATGATGGCTGATCCATTCACCAAACTCATTACGAGAGATTCCTCTGGAGGACATAGGGAATCATTGGGTTTACATGTATTTTGACATTCTCATCTTGTATTGGATTGATATTTTGATGCCTATTGTTATATATGACATACGTGTATTATTTAATTATTTATTTATTGTATTTATTTGTTATCATATATTCTATGATGTGATGTAATAAAAGATATGTTAAGTAGGTGAGGTCGATTCCCTTATATGAGTCACCCTTCAACTTTGAGTGAGTAGAGATGAGATGGTTTTTAAGTATAAAAGAATTTGAGGGTGACCCTACTAAAACATAGTTGCCTTGATACGTATTTAGAATGAGGTCATATGCGATATGACCGACATAGACATACCCACATCTATATTGCCTGTAAATAGTCAAGTTTGAGATTTCAAATATCACCTGCGTCTAGTAATATTATCTCTGAGGTATTATCTCTGAGATTTCTAGATAAAATCTTATGTGTAAACTAAGTCCTATACCTGCACAGTATTAGAGAAATCTGATATATGCCTTTTAAGATATGGAGGAATAACACTGTGGTACGTATTTCATACTGCGTGTGATAAATTGACCATCGGATAGTGGGAGCTATTATTTGAGACGATGATTAATTTTGATCCCCGTGCTGACTGTATGAGACTGAGACCTAATGGATGGGCTGTTAGGTGGATCTAGGAAAACAACTGAATTGAGATGAATAATTTTTAGTAGGGAAAAAAAAACCAATCGACATTACATCGTTGTGTTATATTTACCGGTTGATCTGTTATATTTATCCATATTGGGATCAAAACATAATAATGAATACATAATCAAACAACAATTGAGAATCACTTTCGATGAGAAAAGTGGCTTGATGGATACAATTTGTTGAGTCTGGAGTACAACAAATTCTTTTTTTGTACTAATAGTAGTTTCTCGTTCATCCTAATAGGTGTATCGAGAAGTTTTTGCTTGTAAGTGTACTCGTTGGTTGCAAGATGTCCAATTCTATATGAAAATCCAATAGGGTAATATGAAAGATCGCATGGGTTGTGATCTTGTGATATATGTAAAATGCTTGTATATGCAATTGAGAGATGTTTGTTAATATGCCAATGTAGGGGCATTTTTGGTTTATAAGGAGATAATTCAAATTATTTAAATTTTAATTTGGGATAACTCACATGATCTCCTAACTCCCCTAAAACTCTCCTCCTCTCTCCTGTATTAGTAGATCTCTTTCCTACGTGAATTGGTGAAGAGAAGAAGAGAATTAATATGTAAGTTCTTTTGAATGAAAATATTGAGAGAAAATTGATTCACATAAAGAGATCAAGAGAGACTGTGAGAGCATTGAAAAATTTTGAATAGGAAAATTTTCTCATTACGTAAGTCACCGGATTTAGGGTTGACATGTCGTGATATTGTGGTGGTTGTTCAATTTTATGATCACCATCCCGATTGAATGATTTGTTCGAGAGTTTGCAGTCACGAATTTTTTAAAATCTATATATCGAGATATTTATCGCTAAATTTCGATCTATTTTAATTTTCATGATTTTTCACGCTTCCACATACAAAGAAGGAATAACCAGACTTCTAACTTCATTAACCTTCTCCGCTGGCAACCAAGATATAAGATCATCTAGCTTCCAGGACTTATTATCGTTAATATACTACATAACTTTGGTATCAATGGGAGAAGTGTGATCTGAAGGCAAACAATAGAGCAACAGGGGGTAGTTTCCCACCCAAATATCTGTCCAAAAATTAATGGTCTTGTAATCACCCACCCTCTACTTCATTCCTTTGGTTAGGATGTCTCGAATACCTCTTCACACGCCTGAGGCTCTCAGTTTTAACCTATATCTTAGAAAATTTACTTCTTTCAAATATTTGCTTCTGAAAATGATACATCGAAGACCATTATCTTCTCTCAGGAGTTTCCATCCTAAGTTTACCATGATGGCAAGGTTAGAGTCTCTCACCATCCTCAAACCGAGACCACCTCTCTTCCTAGTCTCACACATATTCTCCCAATTTACCAAATTAACTCTTTTTCGGTCACCATTCCAAATCCAGAGAAAGTCCCTACTTAGCTGATCAAGCTTCCTACAAGTAGAATCTAGAATCCAAGCTGATTGCATGGTATAAATGGGAATAACAGCATTAACTGATATGATTAGGACCCTCCTCCTAGCAGTGCTAAGAAGCTTTGCTTTTTAGCCACTTAGCCTTAACTGGACCTTCTCCACTATTTGATTATAGATATGCCTACCTACCCTACTATTGGGGGGGGGGGGGTTCTTTTTTTCTTTTTTGGAGGGGGGGTGGGGGGGGTGTTTGGGGACAGGAGATAAATAAAAAACAAAGGGGGGGGGGGGGGGGGGGGATTTTAAATTTTTTTTTTTTTTTTTAAAAATCACAAAAAGGGGAGCTCAAACACTCCAAGATATGACTCAAATTAAGAGGGTCCACTTCAGTAAAAAGGAAGAGGTCATCTGCAAAGAAAATATGAGAGATAGCCGAACCTCCTCTGCAAACTCTAACAGGATTCCAAGTCCCTTGTCTAACCCTCTCTTAAATCATATAGAAGAGACGTTCCATAACTAAGATGAAGATGTACAGGGAAAGGGGGTCCCCTTGCCTCAACCCCTAGCCCGACTTGAAAGGGGGAGGATCTCCCCATTCCAAATGAGAGAAATGTTGCCCGTGGACACCATAAACATAATAAGCTTAACAAGACTGAGAGGAAGGTTAATGTCAAGCAGCACACGACCCAAATAATTCCAGTTAACACCATCATACACTACAAAATAAGAGCATTGTACAGTCGGTAAAAAATCGTCAGCAAAATACATAAAAAGCGTCGGTAATACTTTCTCCAACGGATAGAATATCAGTTGAGTATATACCAGTCGGGATAGATGTATTCTGATGGTTTGTGCAACTGTTGTAGCATGTCATATATATATTGTGACGTTTAAAAAATGTCGAGATAGTTAATGGTTGTATCGTCAGTCAGTCAATAGTGTTAGGAAAAATAGACTTTTTATAATCGGTTACTATATGTTACAAAATGTTACTAATTTTATCATCAGTTAACATTGAGTTAGGAAATGCCACTAATATTATTATCGGTTATTATGTGTTATGAGATACTACTACTTTCATTGTCAATTACATTGTGTTAGGAAAAATCACCAACTAATTTTATCATTGGTTACCATATGTTATGAAATTATCATCGGTTATAATATGTTACGAGATGTTATTATTTTTATCATCGGTTACTATTGAGTTAGGAAAAATTAGTGATTTTATCATCGGTTACGATATGTTATTATTAGGGTTATCATTGGTTACCATCGATCATCTGTTGTCATTGAATTAGAAAATTTTGATTTTATCATCGATTATCCATGTGTGTTACAAAATATTACTACTTTTAACATCGATTTTTTAACATGGTTGCTGTTGCTTGATCAGTGTGTGGGGCGGGCGCCCGTGTATGAAGGGCGGCCGCCCGCGTATGGGAGAGGGCGCCAGGCCCCACCCATGGCGGGCGCCCGCGTATGGGGGGGGCGCTGGGCCCCCCCATGGCGGGCGCCGCATATGAGGGGCGGGCGCTCCCTCAGACGCCCGTATGGGGGACGAGATATAATAGGAGTTTTTTTAAGATAGTGTTGTGACCATAAAATAACAAAAATTACAAAAATAATATAAATGTGTATTGAAATACGATAATGATTGATATATTAAGTAGAATGAGGGATACATATATGACAAAAAAAAAGATCGCATGTCCCACAATTGCAACTGCATGTCTCTTTTGAAGGCATAATCTCAGTATCAAATCTAAGCAGGCGAACAACTTTATTCACAATCCTGTCAATCTGTTAATAAAAATCAGTAAAAATTAATGGTGAAATGAATATAATTATCTAATACATTGTAAAAAATGGTTGTAAATAAAAAAATTACCTTTTGGATGGATTCAGACGGTGATAATGATGGTTGGATTTTATGTGCACTCCCAGGTATTGAAGAAACCTAAAAATGGTCAGCTGTCGTTTATTTCATCACATAATCATAACTAAAAAAATTCAAAATCTTTTAGAAGAAGAATGTAGTAGAACCCAGAATAAATTTTTTTTTAGAAAAAAAAAAGCAATTACCTTTTTGTAAAATTTTTGCAAAGTTGTTGGTATTTGAGTGAGAGGTTTAGATGAGTTATGGGAAGAAAAACTTTGGTCAAATTACAAGTTTTTATAGATTTTGAGAGAAAAGTTTTTTAGAGGGAAGCATTTTGAGAGGAGAGCTTTTTGGAGGGAAGGAGAATCCCGCGATTTTTTTTCAATTTTTTCATATTTTTTGCTCGCTTTTTTTTTACGAGTAATTTTTTCATACTTTAACCGCCTTTTTTATATTACAATCCTTACCATTCCTAATCATTTTATATCTTCCATATATTTTTAGTCTTTCACATGTCTTTCATTAAGTTAATTTTATAACACTATATTGTATAATAATTGTTTAAATATAATACTATGTTGTAATATAATAATTATTTAAATATAATAATTATCTTTTAAAGGTAAAACAATTAAAAATAATTAATTTATATAATTAAATATAATTATTTACTTAACTATTTTACCTTTAAAAATATATTGAATTAATATATATTATAGAGTAACAATTATAATATAATTATTTATATTGTGATTATATTATATGTAAAAAAAAAAAAAAAAACAAATAGGGCGGGCGCCAGGCAAGTTGCGCCGCCTTTGTGTTTTGCAAATGAGAAGGGCGGGCACCCGCGTATGGAGGCGGGCGCCAGGACCCCCCTATGGCGGGCGCCCGCTAATAGAGGTACTAATAGGGACAGGCGCCAGGTGCTCTCATTATATTATGTATCATTGGTTACTATTAGTTACTATATGTTACTATATAGGCTCGGTTCTATTGGTTATTATTATTGGTTACTATATATTACCATATGTTACTAAATTTATAATATTTATTTAAAATATTATCCCAAAAAATTAATAGCATATAAATACAAATTGAAAAAGTAAAATATATTTTTGGCGCCAATTTTTTTATCGAAAAATTATTAATTAAAATTATTATTGTTAATTATTTTTTAGAATTTATATAAAATAAAATGATAATGATAATTAATTTTAGAATTAGATTTTTTTCATATAATTATGTATATAGTGAAGGCCGGGCACCTGTGTATGTACGCCGCCCTTTTTTTTTTCTTTTATTATTTTCTATTTTTAATTTTAAAAAATAATATATAAAATAATATATAATTAAAGATAAATAATTATTAATTAATTATGTAATAATAATTGTTTAAATATAATACTATGTCATACAATAATTGTTTAAATATAATAATTATTAACAACTGATTTAAAGCTAAAATAATTAAAAATAATTAATTTATGTAATTAAATATAATTATTTAGTGGTTTAGATTAGATTAAAAAAAAAAAAAGAGACAGGGGCGGGCGCCCGCCCCTTTGCAAAAAACAAAGGGCGGGCGCCAGGCAAGGCTGCCTGGCGCCCGCCAACTATGCTTTTTTTTTTTTTTTTTTTTTTTTTTATTATTTTATTTTTTTAATTGTTATGTCAGAAAAAATGAAATATTAAATCACCGTAAAACATATAATATAATTAAAATTATATTATAATTTAATAAGTAATTTATAAAATATATTATAATTTGTCATAATATAATACATTAGTATATAATTTAATGTTAATGTGTTAAAATATAATATAATAATATGTAATATAATAATATAAAATATAATACTATGTATATAATATTAATATAATAATAACATTTGTTATAATATAATATATTAATATATAATATAACAATAAGTTATACTAATATATTAGTATTATATAGAAATATATATTAATATAATAGTAATTATTTTACAAGTTAGTCTAAATGTCTCAACTAAATAATATAATAGTAATTATTTTATAATTTTATTTACAATTTAGAATGTAATAGTGTAATTAATTATGTGATTATGTGAGTATAATTAAATATATGATATTTAATATTATTTAATTATATTAGTTTAATTAATTATATTTATAGATTAGTTTTGGATTTTATATAAAATTATATAATATTTTCATTTTTTTATTTGTTATTTTTGTTGAAATTTATATAAAATTATATCATATAATTAATTTTTAGAATTTGATATAATTAATTCTTAGAATTTACTTGTTTTTGTTTTTAATGATTTTTAAAAACAAGAGTAGTGGAAATGACATTTACCATTATTTACCACCATAGTTATTACTTACTGATACCACATGATCACTGCATTACCACTACGTATTGTTAGTTACCACTACTTACTACCTGGATATCTGTATTACCACTACTTACCACCAATTGTCACTACTTACCACTACCATACTACTACTTATCATAAATTATCACTACTTACCATTAGTATGCGGTGCTCGTGAGGGTGTACAGACACCCGCATTACCACAAATAATTTCTTTCTTTATTTCTTAACATATATAATATTATTCATAATATTAATAATAATATAATTGATTAAATAAAATCAGAAAATTTATAATATAACATAACAATAACTAATCATATAAAAAATGAATCTAAGTGAAGAGATATTATAATGTACCTTGAGAAAGAAGTAAACTATTTTATACCAGCTAACTATGCTAACTAGTTTGATAAATTCCAATCGGATAAATCACATTTTATTGTCTTAACCAAATTTTAAAATGGATGGATATTGGATATTAATTATTAGATTATATAATATTGATAATTACTAATTTATATAATTATATAGTATTATTTAAATTACTAATACTACTAATATTAATTTTCATTACTAATTTTATCTAATTACTAATATTGAATATCATGTACTATTATTTAAATTAATAATATCCAATTTATTAATAAATTGTGTATGAATTGTCAAAGTAAGACTATATATTATGTATTAATTAGTTACATGATTTCATATTATAATAATACTCCACAATGATACGACACTATTGAGTTTATCTTAAATAGCATTACATATAATAATGTAGTAATGTAAATTCATATTACGTTAATGGTGCTTTTGTATACCACAAAAACAACCCAAATTAGTTTCTTTCTCCTGTTCAGGTATTAATTCTAAATTGTATAAATTTCATTTCAACCGATGATGAACAAACTCTCAGTTTTTGATCCAATGATTGGGAGGTAATTAGAACAAACTCTTAAATGGATATTTAGGATAAACAATATGATAAATTAGAATTAGAGGGGATTAAAGGCGGGAAGTTATGAAGAGCGAAAAATTATATAAGAAAGTTAGGTTTTGAAAGAGAAAAGAAAATCGAAAGAAGAAGTTATGTTTTAAAAAAAAAAAAATTGTATGACAATTTAAGAGGGAATCGAAGGCAGGAAGCGGGAATTGAATGCGGGTGGCGGGAATCGAAGGCGGGAAGCAGAAATCGAAGGCGGGTAAGAATAATTTAAATTATCACTATATATTACTACTAATTACTATTAGTTACAACTATACATTAGTTATTATAAACTTACTACATTTTACTACTAATTACCACTATATTTCTGTTAGTTACCATTATATTACTATTAATTATCACTATATTACTGCTGATTATATTATACCACAATTTAAACTTACCACTGATTACTATTAGTTTTAATTATATTACTACTAATTAAAAAAAATTTAACACAATTAAAATTATTACTATATTACTACTATTTAACATAAACTTAACACAATTTAAATTACTACTATATTACTATTAGTTATCTTAAACTTATCACAATTTTAGTTATCACTATATTATTACTAGTTATGAACATAATTTATTATAAAATTACAATATTACCTCTACCTATAGTGTTTGTTGACGACAATTAATAATTATTTTAATTAAAGATCCATTTTACAAACGATGCAATAATTAGGTTAGTAAAAGTATAAATTTATATCAATGATATGATTTAACCGTTACTAAAAAAACTCATATAGTAACTTTTTCCAAACCATCACTAAAAATTGTCACATTTGTCGATGACAAATGATAACCGTCTGAATGATAGATGACATTTACAAACTGTAAAATATATTAGTCAGTATAGATGACAAATTTATACAAACGGTATTGTTAAGTGACAGAAAAGAAGAATTATATAGTGATTGTTTTTAAATTATCTTTATACACTGCTATATTTAAGGACCACAACTACTAGTCGTCAAAATTGAATATCAGTTTTTATAGACGGTTTTGCTACTTTACTAACGGTTGTTAAACTTTTTCTGACTAAAAATTTTATATCATCAGAAAATGTATACATTTCCTAACGATTTCGTCGAAAGTGTTTCTAAAAATCATAAAAAACCGTTACTAAAATTCACCGATAATAAAAGTCACCGTCTATATATTGCTTTAATTTTGTAGCGATACATCTTCCTCAAGTCCACTTTGAACACCATATATTAACGTCTACTTTTAGACTTCCTCAAGGAAATGGATGAGGACATTGTTTAGGGGCCCTCTTCCTGACAAGAAATTGCTTTGCTGCCTTCCCACTAGGCCATTAAGCAAGGGTCATAGCCGTTGAACTATGATTTTAGCCAGCACCTTATAAGAGGAATTCGGAAGGCTTATAGGCCTAAAATCCGACATGCATTCTAGATTCACCTTCTTAGGGATGAGGACTATTAACGCATTGATGAGATCCGGCCAGAAAAAGCTGTCTCTCAGGGCATCATTCACAAAAGAACAAAGGGAAGACTTCACAATTTCCCAATACCTTTGTAAAAAGATTGTCAGTAAGCCTTCTAAACTTGGGGCCCTCAATTCCTTCATAGAGCCAAGGGCAGCCTTGACCTCCTCCTCAGTTGCGAACTTAGTTAGAACATCATGGTCTTCCCCCAAACTTTTTCTGCCACCTGAAGTAATTAGTACTGGGGGGAGACATCTCGACCTGCAAACAGCTTGGAAAAAACTCCAAGGCAGTAGACTTCAACACTTCTTTATCGAAGCACCAATCCCATCCACCACCAGAGCAGCTATCCTATTAGTATTTCTTCTCATCTTTGTCAGCAGATGATGGAACTTAGTATTCCTTTCCCATAAATTTGGATGGTGGCAAGAGATTATATTAAGGACTATGTTTTATAGGAGCCATTTGAAAGGTGCAGGCCTTCACTGGATAGCCCCTAAATTTGCTAACTGAGATTCTTGATATGAAAAATTATCGCTAAGAAAACTTGATTTTTATTTACAAAATCCTTCTTATTAAAATTTTTCAATTTAATTAGAAAATATTACAAGAAAATAAAGACAAAATAGGGCTCTTGCAACTAAAATGATCCTATGCGAACTATCTAGAAAATTATTGGACTAAGATATTTGATAGATGCTGAATTATTGGAAACAATTCATTGGTGATCCTACGCCAGCTATCTAGAAAATTATTACACAAGGTGAGAAAAAAAAAGAGGAAAAAAAAAAAAGAAAAAAAGAAACACACACATACACAATCACTTGTATAACCGATTTTAGTCCACTGACAATTACAGTAAATTTCTATAATTAAGTTTTTAAGTTTGAGTCTTGATAATAAAAAGATAGGCATTGAGAGAGCTTGTCTCTTAATGGATATATCAGTTAATTCAAGTTGAATTAGTTAGAATCAATAAATTAGTTATCGAATACGGATTAGTCAAATAAAAGAAAAAAAAAATCACTTGCAGGGCTAGGAAAATATCATGTTGATTGGAACACTTTCTTAACAAATTTGTCAAAATAACAAAGTTGGAAAAATAATTTTATCAAATTTTCTATCTCGTCTTTATCCCTTGTATTTCCGTTCAAAAAAATACAGAAATTTTACTTATTTTTGTTCTGGGTATGAAACAATGTTTTGTATTATCCCCATCTTCACAAATCAAATATTTATATTTTCTATTTCATGCATGTCCCTTCACTCCTTTAAAATCTTTAGAGGAGGAAGGGAAAGGATGCCCATTGAGCCATATCCCATTGGCACATGTCCCTTCACTCTAATCTAAGATTCCGAACTCTAAATCTAATAATTTTGGGCAAGAGCTGGTATCAGTCGGCTTTTCATTAAGATTGGACAATAACGCCAAGTAACATCCATAAAGGGGACTTAAAAGTTGTGTCATTACTATTCTTAGACCCAACATGCACTTGCCAGCTTGTGATAAGTGTCCATTCCTTCCTAATCCTACGTCTCTAGGGAAATACCCACCTTCATTGAGGAAAAGATTTGGATCTAGTGTTACCATGGCACCCACTTCAAGCTTTTGAAGTGCAGGCTCATCTTTATCACTTTCATCTCCTTTTTCTGATGTTACTCACATTGATGGATGGCAGTGTGGCATGCACTTGTAAGAAACATTGTCCAAAGTGGGATCAAGTACTTCAAAAATAGAAAGTAAGGATATATATATATATATATATATATATATTGATGTAGGTGTATTTATCATCAATAATATTCAAATTATTCGACTACTCTGATTCGAATACTGTGAAATCTATTTTAGAATTGACTCTTCTGACATCTGTTTTTTAATTCTCAAAATTTAAATTCGAGATTTTAATTAAGAGATTTTTGTGTTCGATCACTTATATATATACGTGTGTGTATGTATATATATATATATGTGTGTGGAAATGATATATAAAAAAGAAAAAAAAAAGAAAAGAAAAAAAAGAAAAGAAAAGAAGAAAAGAAAAGAAGAAAAGAAAAGAAGATAATAAATATAAAAAGAAAAAATATAAGTATATATATATGTATATATATATATATATGCATACGTACATACATGTATATATATTCTTTTCTATATATTTAGGGCATGCAATCCAATGTACAAAGCGATAAAAACAGAGGGTAACTTCTTCCCCCCACTCCTAAAGATTCCCTATTAACAAGATCAATGGCATGTCTCGACAAAGAAGAGTTCAGATTCTATCCCACAAAAAACTTTGTCAATCTTGATTCTTTGTGCCTCACCATATTCTTTAATTCCTGCGAATGTTTTCCTATTGAAATAGATACAAATATATAAATTCAAACCTATATTTAGTACAAATATATAAATTTAGACCCATGTACGCCGTAATTGACTCCAAGCAGAGACAAAGGCAATCTAAACTCTTAAAATTATAATTCCGAATGTTTATTATATTTCAAATTTTATTTTCATTTTTTCTTTGGCATAGTTCTAGAATAGATCCATAACATAAATGAATAACTAGACACTAAATTTTTTTGAATTGAGTAGTTAAATATTTTATTTCTTTAATTAGAGATCTCGAGTTCGAGGTCTGGGAATGGAGAAAAAGGATCTGAGAGAACCAATAGGTCTCACAATATTCAAACTAAATTAATCAGACGAGACCTAGATATCGGTCGATAAAAAGCAAATAAAAAAAAAAATAGAATAACTGGCCCATTGTTTCACTTAATCCGTGTATCAGTTATAATCTGTTAAAATATGGTATACTAAACATATTTTTTTGTAGGATTTGAGTTTCTCTCTCTCTCTCTCTCTCAATATAAGCAAGGGAAAAAAAATTGGATTATGATTATTGGAGATGAAAAGTTGAATTCTAATGATTCATTATTTCTTTTAAAATATTACAATAAATTGAGTTTATATAAAAAATTTATAATCACAAATATAAAAATATAATATTAGAAATATAGAAACATAAAAATAAAGAAAGTAAATATTTTTAAAATTAAATTAATAATTGATTTAATTTTGATGTATAATTTATTTTAATATTTTTTCTCAAATGCAATGTGATACGATAAAATCACTTGATTTTCAAAGAGAATGTAAATAGAGAATTTAAAATATTATCGGTGTTTTTGTAACCCAGAAGAGCAGTTTTTTCTACTGACTCTGACTCTGGTTCTAGCTCCTAGGCTCTAGTTCTAGTGATGGCTCTCGTTATTGTAGCTTTAGCTCTAGCACCGGCTCTGACTCATACTCATGGCTCAGGCTTTGGCTGTAATCTTTACTCTCTAACTCATGATAGAAAAATATGAAGATGACTCTTGACTGAGGTGCTTTGATTATGACTTTGATACCTGATAGGGTATAAATTGATGTAATAATTATGATTTATTTTGTTTTATTTTTGAATGAATATTATACTAATTATTGTGTTTTGTGATCATTGATAAAATATGAATGATGAAGGAGATTTTAAAAAAAAGAAAGAAAAAAGCCTAATTTAGAAACATTGAAAACTTTAAAAATAGTCATAATAATTAGGAATATAAATTTTGGAGAATTTTAATTTTTTGTAATCTTCTATTTTAGTTAAGTTATCTATTTGATAAGTCAATTATATTGTTTGTCATTAAAAAATTTATTTTTTTATTTAATAATTATTTAAAATTTAGGAGAATTTTTTCTTTAAAAATTATGTTAACTCACTCGTGTGTGTGTGTGTGTGTGTGTGTATAGAGGATTATATTGTGCAAATAAAGAGGAAGAGAGAGCTGCCCAAGGGGGCAGTAGCCCCCTACGTCCAGCAAGAGCATATTATCATTTCGAAGAGCAACAGGTCATGTCTCTGGGAGGTTTTGTAGTTCTAGCAATTTTTTTGCTTCATGTAACATTACCATGTCATGTCCCTAGGAGTATCAATTCCAATTTCTTTCCGGGAGTAATAACATTTTTTATTTTGTGAGTTTCTTTTCGATGTTTTCTTTTTAATTTTATTTTTTAGTTAAAGGGTATTGAAATTTTGATGATTGAATATTGTGAGATTTAATTAGTTTATTAAGTCAATATCTCATAGGTATTTATTTGATTCATGCACTTCATAGATCATGATTTTTTAGGGTTTGTTAAATAGTGGTCAATATTTAATAGTTCTATAATAATCTATAACTAATTAAAATGACAAATCCGTAATTGTTTGTTAGTTTTAATAAAGTGGTAAATGATATTCGTGTCATGAGAATGATATTCGTGTCATAAGAATGATATTCATGTCATGGAATTAAATAATCTAATTTAAATAAACCCATTGTGTGTTTGTTAATTAGAATTGGATTACTCTAAATCTTAATGCTATTGAGACTTTCAATTCTAAGAGTTTCTCTAGGGTTGACTCTCGATTAGGGAAATAATTAACGAGTTTCTCTTAATTATCGATGAAGTAAAGAGAGATTGGTCGTTGGGCGGTTGTCGACAACTATAACCAATTTATTTATGAGTGTTGAAATCTTTACATAGATCAATAATCAATCAAATAAAATCAAAATGGAAATAATTCTTTTGATTAGAAATTTTTCTTTTCCATTAATTTTTATTTTTATTTTTTGAGTTTTTTATTCTTATTAGTTTAGTTATTTTTCACAACCCCATATTTTTATTTTATTTTATTTTCTTTAAAAGAAGTAAATCCATCGTTCCCTGTGGATTCGACCCTACTTATCCTAGACTCGTCTTTGTGAAAGTAGATATTTTATTTTTGATTGTTTGACGACATACCAAATTTTGGCGCCGTTACAGGAGAACGGTGTTAAGTGATTTATTTTTTTTAAGTTTTGTTTTTGGGACTAATATTTGCAATGAACTTTCTGAAAATTTGTCAATGACATAGAAAAGAATGATTTTAAACACTCGGACATGACTGGTCAAAAGACTTTAAGAGAGTTGTTATTTTCTGATTTTAATGAACATATATTTTGCAGTGATTTTCTTAATATTGGGACTTCCCAACAATTTGGAATATGACAAGATACTCCAAAGACGGTCAACGAGGTAAGTGATTTTTCTCTTCATCAAGAATTGAAAAAACTAATTCCTCTTATACGCAATTTTATTGTAGGACAAATGCGATCGGTACAAACTTGTGAAATTTATTCAGAGATGGATCATCTAACCGATAAGTGTCTCATTCTTTATAATAATCTATATTCGAACATTTACAACCAAGGATGGTAGGATCAACCAAATTTCAGTTATGGAAATTGGCGACAAGAGTTCCCACAATAATCACAATGCCGACCACAATTTCAATCTCAGCAACCCTCTTTGAATCAATGTACGTTTGTAGAAAAGATTGTTAAAAGTTTGGTTAATAACACTTTGTTAATTCAACGGGAAAGCCAACGATTTCAACAAGAGACAAGAGCCAACATCCAAAATTTAAAAAATCAAGTGTCACAATTGATGGTAACAGTGAGTCGATTGGAAAATTCATCAAAAGAATTAGAAGATAATTCATCAAAAGCTGAAAAAGATATAGAAATCGAGCAAATAGAGAAATCATCAACAATGAATGAATCCACCAAGGAGGTAAATAACGAGCCTAATACTTTCAAAACAAAAATTTTGATTTTACCATATTTTCTTAATAGGTTGGCACCACCAAAAGAGGAGGAAGAGAAAGACATCTTCGAAACTTCTCCAAAAGAAAAAACCAACATTCCTCTCTTAGAAGTAATAAATCAAGTGTCAGAGCCATTTATAAAAAAAAGTCAAGATAAAAATTGAAGTGGATTTAGATATTTTAACTCTTGAATTTGATGGTAAAGTTGCTACTTTTAATATTTTTGATGTCATAAAATATCCAAATGATTTTAAGTCTATTTTTTATGATAGTATGATGGAGTTCATTGTTCATGATAATTTTGTGCAAGATGAATTGGATTTTGTGTTTAAAGAAAATTTGACAAACAAGATTGGACAATGGAATAAATTTCTTGATGACAAACTTCCACAATGAAAACAATCATTGGTAGGCTATAAAGTCCTTCACTTCAATTCAAAATTGAAGTTCATGCCAGTTATATTGAAATCTAAATGGATCGGACCAGTATTTGAACGAGGTTGAAATGATAAGGTAATGTCGAGCCAAAGACATTAAACAAAGGCGCTTGTTGGGAGACAACCAAATATTTTCTTTTATGTTTTTTATTTCATATTTACTTGATTTAATTTAGCTTTGATTTTGATTTTTTTAGATGAATAAATGCTGAAAAATTCGGTGACCAGAAATGCTCTGCCATTAAGGTATGCCCACACCTTAACACACCTTCAATGCTGTCTAAGTTTTACTAATGCTCTCAAATGATCAGAATTGCACATGAGTTAGGGCGTACTCACACCCTAAGAAGGAGTTCATTGCTGCCACCATAATTTTTTCTTCAAGACTTGTTGGATTTGCCCCTCCATTCATCACTCCACCCTAGGGAAGTCTTGTTCTCACTTTATCTTTTTATTTTTGCTTTTATTTGATACGATAGTTATTTATTTTTATTTTCTCTCCCACTTAGCATACATTGGGGACAATATATGATTTAGGTGTGAGGGGATATTTCATGTTTTTATTTCTTTGTTTTCGTACAATAGATTTAGTTTTGTTTCATTTTATTTATTAAAAAAAAAGAAAAGAGAAAAATTAAAAATTTTTGAACTTTCTAAATTGATATGTGTTATTTGGTGTGCTAGAATTTTATGAAAAATAATTCGTATTAACGATTTTTGTGCTTGTAATGACTATTAATGTCTTTAATAGTTTTCTTTGAATGATAAACATGTGAGATTCGACACAAACTCCATTTAAAAGTGAGGTTTTAAGTCTAAAGTGAACAAATTCATTCTTTGTGTTTGGAATTTCTTTTCTTCTTGAATGAATATCACACTTGAATTGATTATTCTAGAACTTGCAATATTATGCATTTCTAGATCACATCTAAAATTTTATGCATTGAAATGATAAAGACACTTAGATTTTATCCCCTTTTGGCTTTCGTAAAAATCCCTATCTTGATTTATAATCCCCTTAGTGAACCAATTTGAGTCTGAGACCCTTTCTTTCTTCAAAACCCTTTAATACAACACCATAATCCTATTTTGGCTTGCGTTTCAACCCTTGTACCAGGGATATATGTAATTAATTGCATGATATTAGTTATATGATTGTCTCATAAGATATGTATCGAGTAGAGTTTTGATGATGATATTTACTACATATGAAAAATGAAGGAAAAAGTTTGATTTTGTTCATCTTTTGTGCTGAAAAGTTATTCAAAAAAAAGAAAAAAAAGCAGTAGCGAAAAAAAAGAAAAAAAATGTTGCATATCTAAGAATTTCATTTCAGTCATGGATCGCGGAGAAAAAGTCTGATATTTTTATATGTTCTTGACTGTTGGCTATGTTGAGCATACGTAGTATCAAGATTATGTATTTCTGGTATGCTATTTGTGTGAAGCAACGTGTTATCGCAGAAAAATAATGTAATTAGTTGCATATTTTCATTGGCGTCTTTTAACCCTTAATATCCATTTTTATCCCACCCTTTAACCATAGTCACGTTACAACCAAATAAAAGATTTTTAGATTGATGCATGAAATTCAAATTTATAAGTGGTGGAAATTTGATATATTTACAATCATATGGTAATGCCAATTCCAATGTATTGATTTGAGTGTTATTGATATATTCTCTACCCTCATTTTGAGTGAATTTGAATGAACTCTTGGAGAGGATGTTGAATTTTACAGTTTTGATTTCATTGGGAATTGTTGAGATTTGCTATGGTTGTTTTTGTACGAAATACTATGAAATATTTGTTGTTTTGATTATTTTTCTGGTTTAATTTTTATGACATATGTTAGTTTGGTAGTTCGAAAGAAAAATATGTTGATTTTACTAGTTTTATTTTTATTTGAGTTAGGAATGCTTGACTACAAGCATCATTTAGGTGTGGCGGAATTTGATAGGGTATAAATTGGTGTAATAATTATGGTTTATTTTGTTCTATTTTTGAATGAATATACACTAATTATTGTGTTTTGTGATCATTGATACAATAGGAATAATGGAGGAGATTTTGAAGAAAAATGAAGGAAAAAACCTAATTTGAAAATATTGAAAACTTTGAAGATAGTTCTAATATTTAGGAATATAAATTTTGGAGAATTCTAATTTTTTATAATTTTCTATTTTAGTTAGGCTATCTATTTGATAAGTCAATTAGATTGTTTGTCATTAACAAATTTCTTTTTTTTTTTTTATTTAGTAGTTATCTAAAATTTTGGAGAGTTTTCTATTTAAAAATTATGTTAACTCATTCATATATATAAAAGGGTTACATTGTGCAAAGAAAGAGCAAGAGAGAGCCGCCCAAGGGGGCAGCAGCCCCCTACGTCCAGCAAGAGCATATTATCATTCCGAAGAGCAGCAGGTCACATCCCTGGAAGGTTTTGTAGTTCTAGCAATTTTTTTGCTTCATGTAACATTACCAGGTCATGTCCCCAGGAGTATCAATTCCAATTTCTTTCCGGGAGTAATAACATTTTTTATTTTGTGAGTTTTTTTTTCGATGTTTTTTTTTTTAATTTTATTTTCTAGTCGAAGAATATTAAAATCTTGATAATTGATGATTGTGAAATTTAATTGAGTTTATTAAATCAATATCTCATAGGTATTTATTTGATTTATGCACTTTATAGATCATGATTTTCTAGGGTTTGTTAAATAATGATCAATATTTAATAGTTCAAGAATAATTTATAACTAATTAAAACGACAAATTCGTAATTGTTTATTAGTTTTAATAAAGTGGTAAATTACATTCGTGTCATGGGAATGACATTCATGTCATGGAATTAAATAATCTAATTTAAATAAATCCATTGTACGTTTGTTAATCAGAATTAGATCTCTCTAAATCTTAATACTGTTGAAATTTTCAATCTTAAGAGTTTCTCTAGGGTTGACTCTCGATTAGGAAAATAATTAACGAGTTTCTCTTAATTATTGACGAAATAAAGAGAAATTAGTCGTTGGATGGTTGTCGACGATTATAACCAATTTATTTATGAGTGTTGAAATTTTTACATAGATCAATGATCAATCAAATAAAATCAAGATGAAAATAATTTATTTGACTAGAAAAATTTCATTTTTATTAGTTTTTATTTTTATTTTTTGAGTTCTTTATTCTTATTAGTTTAGTTATTTTTTCCAACTCTCATATTTTTATTTTATTTTATTTTTCTTAAAAGAAGTAAATCTATCGTTCCCTGTGGATTCGACCCTGTTTATCTTAAACTCATTTTTGTTAAAATATGTATTTTATTTTTTATTATTTGACAACATACCAATACCATAATAAAAATAATTTAAATTTGAAAGAGAGATGAACGTGACTTTATTATCAAGTTAAAAATAGAAACAATATAAAATATAAACCTTATTTCTATCCATTAAAATATTATAATAAGTTAAATTTATATGAAAAATTATAATCACAAGTATAGAAATAAAAAAAATCAAATATTTTCAAAATAAAATCAATAATTAATTTAATTTTAATATATAATATATTTTAACAATTACTGTTTATCAAAAATCTAAACATAAAAATCCATATAAAAAAAAAAATAATTAATGACCTAGTCCTTTAATATAAAATTCTCTCAAACCCCAATTCCTAACAAGAAGAATCGGCCCTAGGTTTCACTAAATGTACCTAAACACACACTGGGGACTTCAATTCTGAGACCAATGAAAATTGGTCCGATCCAACAACTGTACTTCTCTGAGAAGATTACAAGGTAAAAACCATATACATCCAGACATTTTTTGTACAAGAAAACCCAAAGAAATTCCACATGGTACAACCTCGAATTGATGCATCAACAACACCTTAGTCTCACGTTGTTGGTCCAAGGTAATATTGTTCTGTCGGAGGGCATGTTACAGAAATTGCTTTGTGAGAAATCCAAGAGGGTACAACATGCAGTTGACAGCTTATTTGATCGATTTAAATTTGATAGGCTATGAAATTTAATATTTAGTTATGAAGCACCAACTGACTCCATGTAATATTGAATTGCATGTTATGATATATATTTCGATACCCAGTTGATTCAGTTATTAGATATTAATTTTTTTAAAAAGAAAGATATTATATTCGAGTTTTATGTATAAAAAATATATATATCGGAAGAGTTTTATGTTTTAAGAAATCAATCGCATTCAAAATAGATTTAATCGGTTTAAGATGATTACTAAATACCGATAATTTATCTTACATATTGGAAAACTTCTGCTGAGTTCAATTTGTTTCATCTCATTATGTAATAATTTTAATTAATTAAAGTGATTTTTATTTAAAAATATAAAATTTTATAAATAAAGATCTAATTTTTCGTAGACCATAACGTGGGGTATGTTGTCCAAGTCCTCAATCCTCATCGGAGTGTGCCAGACAATCTAACCCACATGAGGTAAGACAATGAAGATCTTGTCAAGTGCTATGTTCTACCAAGTGTTTTCCCAATATAATGTTTTAAAAAATTAGAAATTACAAAGTTATTTTATAATTAAATATATTTTTCATTATTACCGCATTTAAGATCATATTAAATTAAAAGTTTCAAATAATTATTTATAAAATAATTAAAACCCCTTTATAGAGAATTTTTTATTTATAAAATTATATATTCTAAAAATAATTGTTTTATTAAAAATATTATGAGTAAAATAAAATAAAATAATAAATAAATACAAGTAATCAAATCAAAGATTTCTTCTCAAGGGAGATTTAGGAGGAGGGGTAAAGCAGATACAACCAACATTCCATAGTTTCTTTCATTGTACCATATTTCCTAGCCTAGGACACTAATCTAGGCATTAATTGAAGTTAATCTTATGACTTTCTAATTCTGTGTATAATGTTTAATGACCAATCAACCATCGCCATAATCCCACTTGCCATTTTTGCACTTCTAAACCATAGCAAAATGTGATTTAAAATATTTGTCGTAAGTATTTAAAACAGTCTAATTATATAAAATAATGTTATCTTTATACATACTTTTAAAAATTTTACAAAACTAAAAATTACGATCAGATGTATTTTTTTCTTTTTTTTATTGTTTTTGAAAACAAGGGGCTGATTCTATAATTTTTTATTTTTTAAGCTTATTAAAAACAATTTAAAATCATTATTTTGCGATCGTGCTATTAATAATTATTTTGATTTTGACGCATATGATTGGTGAACTCCTCTTTGCTTACCAAAATTGTTTGATATTAAATATCCTTAACTGCGATCAATTTTTATTTTTATTTTTTAAAACAAGGAGCGGGTTTTGTAATTTTTTATTTTTTAATTTATAATCGAGTTATTGAAAATAATTTGAAATTATTTTTATAAGTTCTAAATGTAAAATAGTTATTTTTATCTATAGATATTTGAGTACAAATACGCTATCTAGATCACGATCCTCGAATTTTTTTTGTTTACTAAAAGTGTGTGATCTTAGATATTCTTCTTTGGAGGGAAACAGTGAACAATGTACTTCCATCCATCATATTCTATTCAAAATGTATGAAATATTTGTGAAATTATGAAAATAATTAAAATTTAATTTTATAGAAATTTCAACAAGAAAAAATATTTTCTAACTTCAACATTGGACATTGCACTGTGGTCAAAAATGATATTTCAGAGAGAATTGAGGATTACTTTTTTAAAAAAGAACCCCGAAATAAATAAGTATATTAGAAAAATTAAGATAAGAGGGGTGATATTAAGATTATTGATAGGTTGGAGGATTAAATCAAAATTAGTCTCTTCATAATCGTAGGTGTCCTCCCAAATTACCCTTTTCTCACTCATCTCATCATTAAAAGGAAAAGCATAAAAAGGAAATCCCCAAGCCTCACCATTTCTCACTGGTTAGGTGAGAGAGGAGAGAGAGCACAGACTCTGCAGCGTAGATATCATACGCCGATTCATTGTTTCTTTCGATTCGTCGACGCGACACTTCCTCTCACTCTTTCTCTCTCTACATAAATCGACTTCACCATTTTCTCTGTAAGTCCATTCTCTCTCTCTCTGTGTACTCACTTTTGTTATGCATGCGGTGGTAACGAAATCGCCTCATGGGGCATAAAAAGAAAACCCTAACTCCTCGGCAGAAGCTGTCGCCGGTGAGTCCACCTCCGGCCACTGCAGACGGAGGAGTTCCAACGGAGTCGACTTCACTCGAACCAATCACTCCCGAATCGACTGATGATTCACCAGCATCGGTCGAATCGATCAAGCAAGAATGCGAGCGAGCCCTTACCGCGCTTCGTCGCGGAAATCACAAAAAGGCCCTAAGGCTGATGAAGGAATTCAGTCTCAAGAACGAGAATTGTGCCCTAGTGCACCGTGTTCACGGCACAGTATGTGTCAAAGTGGCCGCGATTCTGGACGATCTCAACTCCAAACAACGCCATTTGAAAATGGCAATCGATTGTGCCAGGAAAGCTGTTTTGCTTTCTCCAAATTCGGTTGAGTTTGCCCATTTTTATGCCAATTTGCTCTACGAGGCTGCAAATGATAGTAAAGAGTACGAGGAAGTAATTCAGGAGTGCGAGAAAGCATTAGCTATAGAAAACCCTGTTGATCCTGCAAAGGAGAGTTTGCAGGATGAGAGTCAGCAGAGAATCTCGAGCCCCGATGCTCGAATCTCGCATGTTCACCAAGAACTGCGTGCCCTGATTCAGAAATCGAACATTGCTTCGATATCTACTTGGATGAAGAATTTGGGTACTGGGAACGGGGAGGAGAAGTTTAGGTTGATTCCTATAAGGAGAATTACGGAGGATCCGATGGAGGTTAGGCTGGTTCAGACTCGGAGGCCGAATGAGATTAAGAAGGCAACAAAGACACCAGAGGAGCGAAGGAAGGAGATTGAGGTCCGGGTGGCAGCTGCGAGGCTTTTGCAGCAGAAATCAGAGTCACCCCAATCGGAGAGTAGTGTAGATAAGTTAGGAGATGCTAGTTCTGGGGTTGTTACCAGAGGAGGAGAGAGGAGGAGACATGCTAATGTGAGGAAAATGGTGTCCAATGCGGAGAGGAGAGACCAGGTTCAGTTGTTTTGGAATTCAATGATTGTGGATAAGAAGAGGGAACTGTTGAAAATTGGGGTTTCTGATCTTAAGGCACATTTTGGTCCATCGAAGGATGGTTTGGCAAATGAAGTGATATCAGAAGCTCTGTCTTTTGCTGAGATTAATAAGACGTGGAAGTTTTGGCAGTGCTGTCGCTGCAGTGAGAAGTTTTGTGATTCTGATGCTCATATGCAGCATGTTGTGCAGGAGCACATGGGCAATCTAATGCCCAAAATGCAGTCAGTTTTGCCACTAGGTGTTGACAGTGAGTGGAGTGATATGCTTTTGAACTGTTCTTGGAAACCACTGGATCTCTCTGCGGCAGTTAAGATCCTTCAAAAAGAAACAGAATGCCAGGGTTCTCGGGATGAGTTTTGTTCAAGGGATTCTTTAGAAGAGAGCAAGGATTCAGATATTTGGGATACTTCACCTGAAAAAAACAAATTTAGAGGTTTCTTCAATGGTAATGATGTGGATGGTGGGATTGATGGGAAGATTACCAATTTTGAGTGGAGAGTGTCTGATGAGAATGCCAGGTCTAAGGTATATTCTTTAGCGGATATCTTGCCTTCAGCTGATGATCCTGAGGGTGCAAAGCTTCTTCAGAAAATACATAAAATATTTCAGTTACTCATTACACACAAGTATCTCGCAGCAACTCATGTTTCTAAGGTGATTCAATATACAATGGATGAACTTCAGAGCCTGGCATCTGGTTTAGAACTACAGAACTATGGGTTAGAACAAACACCCATATGTATCTGTTTCTTGGGTGCTACACAGCTGAAGAAGATCCTCAAATTCTTGCAGGAGCTTTCTCATTCCTGTGGTTTGGGTGGATATGCTGAGAAAACTAGTCCTGTTGATGATCACAAGAGTGGCACTTACGGTCTTGAGATCAAAGAAAAGATTGTTCTTAATGGAGATGCAACTTGTCTTCTTTTGGATGAAAGTTTACTGCCAAATGAAAAAAGTCCTGTCATAGATAATGCTGCTGTCTCGGATGACACAGCTTCAACAAGTGCTGTTTTAACTAGCCATGAAAATGGGGTTCTACCAAATGTGGATGCTTTGTTATCATGGATATTCACAGGGCCCTCAAGTCGGGAGCAATTATCATCATGGGTGCGCATACGGGAAGAGCAGTCAAACCAAGGGATGGAAATCCTGCAAACTCTTGAGAAGGAATTTTACCACTTGCAGAATTTGTGCGAGAGAAAATGTGATCATTTAAGGTATGAGGAAGCATTGCAGGCGGTGGAGGATCTCTGTCTTGAAGAAGGTAAAAAGAGGGAGGATGCTGCTGAATTTGTTCGTCATAGTTATGAGACTGTTCTACGAAAGCGGCGGGAAGAGCTTGTTGAGGGTGAAAATGATGTTATGTTTAGTGCTAGGTTTGAGTTGGATGCCATATCAAATGTATTGAAGGAAGCTGAATCTTTGAATGTCAATCGATTTGGATTTGAGGAGACATATGGTGGTATGACTTCTCATCTTTGTGACTTGGTGTCTGGTGAAGAAGAGGACTGGAGAACGAAGGATTATCTTAATCAACTGGACACTTGCATAGAAGTTGCCATACAGAGGCAAAAGGAGCAGTTGTCTGTAGAGGTCAGTGTTACATGTAGTATTGCTTTTGTTTTATGTAAAATGTGTGATCACATCTTCCAGTTATCTCATAAGTTTTAGTTTTACAGCTGAGCAAAATTGATGCAAGGATCATGCGAAGTGTTGATGCAATGCAGCAAATGGAGCTGAGACTTGACCCGGTTTCTGCCCTTGATTATCGCTTAATATTGTTGCCACTGGTGAAATCATTTCTTCGGGTTAGTATAAAAAGATTTTGAAGTTTTCATTTTTATTGCTGATTATCCATTTTGATCTAAATTTTTTTTTTCTTTTTAAAATTTTTTTCCTCCTAGGCGCTTTTGGAGGATTTGGCTGAAAAAGATGCTACCAAGAAATCTGATGCTGCAAGAGAGGCATTTTTGGCTGAACTGGCCCTTGATTCCAAGAAAAGTGTTACTGGAGGAAGCGATAATTCTAAACATGCACAGGAGAAAACAAAAGACAAGAAAAAGAACAAAGAGTATAGAAAATCCAAGGATTCAAAGGTTTTGACACTGTGATATGTTTTTGTTTCTTTTGTTAATTTGGTTTATTTCATGCGACAATTCTTGTACATGTATCACTTTTGCAGTCTGTTGCTGGCAATCAGCGAAATATGTTCCACCAAGAAAATGCAGAACAGGCGTAAGTTTCCTTTCTTAAAGTATTGTATCATTGAATGGAATGGCAGGCCTGGCACAATGGTGGAGTCTCTCCATTGTGTTCTGGAGGTCCAGGCTTCGAATCAGTCTCCTTGCCAAAAAAAAAAAGGCAAGGAGAAGGCTGTCTAGATATTCCCTTCCCCAGATCCCACATTGTGGGAGTTTCGGCATTGGGTATGCCCTTTATTGTATCATTGAATGGTGGGTGAGACTGCTGACAGCATATGAATTTTATGATTTTTATTCTCCAGTGCCTTACAAGATGCTTCTGACAATGAGCACCTGGATCATGAGGATGCAATTCCTGAGAGCTGTGATGAGTTGAACCAGGAAGATGAGGAATTCAGGCGTAAAATTGAACTTGAAGCTGAAGAAAGAAAGCTTGAAGAAACTTTGGAGTATCAAAGGTGGATTGAGAATGAAGCAAAGCTGAAGCAACTTGCTGAGCAACACAAGAAGAATGCTAGATCAATTCCTGAGATGGTACCAGAAAGGGCTCATGACAGTAACACAAAGGTTGGAACCAATAACAGATATATGCGCAAGCAGGTAAGCACTTCTTACGGTTATTTATATTTTTATATTATTTGTGTTGGATGGATCATCACTTCTCGTATTATAAGTTTAGTTAGGTAGTGTGTGCATGTGTGTTTTTTTATTTTTTGAATTATTTTATATTTGTCTCTCACGGCCGATCCCAAATTTTGGGATTAAGGTTCGGGTTGTTGTTGTTATTATTGTTGTGTTGGATGGATCGGTAGAAGTTGGCATTTTGGCATTTGCATGCTAAGTGTAGTGAAGGTAATTTCATTTTGATGAGAAGTTGATGAGTTTCCTTTCAGGAACCACTGGCTCAGAATGGGTTCCCCATAAGCTTTGGAACCATACCTAATGGAATCGTGGAAGGAGCAGTAATGCCTGGTACTCCTATTACTGCAGATCATAGAGCTACAGGTATTTGAACTAGTTGCTAGTTTCATCCTATGTCCTTAAACTGATTGGGTGAAGAAAATTCATTTACTTAGTTCTTCTATTGTATACTAATGTGCAGGCTTACCTAATGGAGGAAATCCAGAGGATGATGCATTTGTTTTTGATAAGCGATCAGGAAGGAGGGGAAAACGTCATAAGAGTTCTGTAAAACCTCTTGAGGGAAACTGTCAGCCTGTGACACCGGAAATGAAAAATGCTGACATTGGCAGTTTACACAATAGGGTTTCTGCAAATGATCAATCTAGTGTTTGGGACAATCTTCATGGTGAGAGAGGTATGTTTTGTTGGGTTTGAGCATCTTGATTGATCCTTGCCACACCTTGTGTGGATTGGGCTTTTCAATATTTATGCTATGGAATGGTGGTTGTTATTCCTGGTAGCTACGTCTTTGTTCCTTCTCTTCAGTTAGCATTTCTTATCCTTTTTTAATTTTTTATTTTATTAATTCTTTTTACATCCATGTATCTATCTTTCCTTAAAAGTCAAAATTCAACCTGGAATGGGTATCTTTAATGCGGGTATAAGATCCTTCTATTGTGAAATTATCACTGCTGCCAACGGTGGTGATGGCCATGGTGCCTCGAAGATTTTTCTTGTGGTCTTGCTGGTTTTTGTCTGCCCCCTGGTTTGGCTATTTCTGGTTTTGGCTATGCCCTGCTTGGGTTTGGCTTGTATGTGATGATTTATGCCCTGTAAAGGCCAGTGTTCTTTCTCTTTTGAGGGCTGTGCCCTCCTTGTAGACCCCCCCCCCCAAAAAAAAAAAAACTGACTTTTGCATGCAATGTCTATGCCAGGACTGCCATGCTGTACTATTGACACAGTGGAATACCTAGGTTCTGTATTTGACACTTTTTTTCTCTCCCCTATGTAGCCAATACCAATATATCTATTCTTTGTGCATCACAATGTTGAAAATTCCGATAAACATATCACTATTCCTTTCTTTTTTGGTTGGCAACTGATATGATTTTGGACTTTTACACAACAATTAGGTCCAGAGAATGGAACAAAAACATTGAGGCAATTACAAGCACAGGATGATGATGAGGAAAGGTTCCAAGCAGACCTAAAAAAGGCTGTACTCCAAAGCCTTGGTATTTTTCTTTAGTCATCTACTGATCAGATTGTTTTCACACCTTTTGAATTCTCTTATAGTCAGTATCTATGTCAATGCTGCTAGATTCCTTTTTTTTTTTTTTTCCTAACTCTGGAGGTGCCTATCTTGCAGCCAAAATATAATGCATCTGCTCACCTTGTTAACAGTAATTTTAAGAAGGAAATGCAACTTGAGATGTATCTGTTCTTTTTTTTTTTTTATAAAAAAAATGATGAAGCAATATTCTAAGTCCAAATTTTGTTGAATTTTATGCGAGATGAGGTTGGCATAGCAAATTAATATTTAGTCAAATCATTGTAATGGAAGTGTTTATCAAGGAGGGATGAAGCCATGTCTTCCCTTCTGAAATTAAGAAGAGGATTGCCTAAGTGCATATTTTTTTTTAAAAACAATTTTTTGGTGTGGGGCGGGGGGGGGGGGGGGGAGGAGGTGGTAACTTTCCTTGACTGTTAGAAAGACAAAAATGGATGGTGGCAGTCTCATGATTTGCTTCACTTATTAGAAGCAAAACCTTAGTATCAGTCACATCTGACAGAGTTAGAGGAGGAAATGTTGGTTAAAATTGTAGAACTTGGCAAGCTGCTATTGAAGCTATGGTCAACTAGTTTGCTTTCTGTGGTAAGTGAGAGAAGAGATGAAGATGCAACCTTTTTTTTGGGGGGGGGGGGATATGCTAAGTACCTACACATAATGAGTATAATGCAATTCAGGATTCATTTTACCAATTTTTACTGATTCCTTGCTGAATTTCAAAACCAATGCTGAAACCTGTCACTTTTCCTTTTGAACTCAAACTGAATACAACCAGACTTGGGCTCCTAGGGTGAGGGGGGCCTAGTAGGCAAGGGCCAAAATTGCCTTGGCAGTGTTGAAAATCCAATTTTTTCTGTGACTGATGATATTATTGGTTCTGACTAGCCATGCACCATGCACGCTAAAGCATGTTTTATTTATTTAGTTACTGATGATTCCTTTTATTTTTTGTCCTTTTGTAATTTGTCTTGTGCATTTTCATGGAGTCTCCATTTTGTTAGCCTAGACAAAAAGCAAGGCTTGCTTCAATAGTCACTGCTAGGGATCAAACTCTAAAGCAAGGAAGAAAATAAAATGTAACCAGCCCTTAGCTTCATGCTGAGATCATAAATATTGGCAAGACTTTTTGGGAGATGATTTTAAGAGTTTGTAATGGTGTGACATTCACAAGTGCTGGAGAAGTACTGTTACAGCATACTGCAGAAGGATTTTTTTAGGAGCTTGGTATATAGTCGAGATGGACTTGTTTGAAATGGGAACTACCTGTTATAACCACTGTGGACCTATAAAAATCTAGAAGGGATGATGAAATACAATCTGTGAACTTTTAACTTAACTATTGGGATAGTTTTGAATGGAAGAATAGATTCATATAGTTGACCCTAACGAGTTCAGGATTACAGCTTCATTGAGTTGTATCTTATGATTCTTGGCTTTTGAATGTTGTATTTATGTCACCATTCTTTCTGTCCCTCAAAGTGCCTAAATAAAGTTTGCAATATTCTGACCTTGTATTGATTTCCATTTACAGACACATTCCAAGCTCATCAAAAAATGCCTGTAGTTCCAAAGTCGGGGGCATCACAAGATATAGGTTCAGAGTCGAATGATAGTGGTGCTTCACTCAATGAAGTTGGACCTAAAAATGTAAATAAAGAAGATATGATTGGCACAGGTTTGCAGAATGAAGTTGGCGAATACAATTGTTTTCTCAACGTTATCATACAGGTTGGTGTTCTAACATTAAAATCAGTGATTATACCATCTTGTTAAGGTTTTTCTCTTTTTTTTTTTTCTTTTTTTCTTCTTTTGATTGTGTTGTTTGACTCGCTGCATTACGTTTTTCTATGCATCAGTCGTTATGGCATTTACGAAGGTTCCGAGATGAGTTTTTGGGGAGGTCAAAGTCATTGCATGTCCATGTTGGAGATCCTTGTGTTGTCTGTGCCTTGTATGAGATCTTCACTGCCCTTGAGATGGCTTCTACTGATATGCGAAGAGAACCTGTTGCTCCCACCCCATTAAGAATTGCTCTAAGCAATTTGTATCCTGACAGCAATTTTTTTGAGGAGGTAAATTACCAAAATGCCCCATTAAGTCTGTACTTTCTTTCCATGTTCAATTATAATGTTACTTCCTATAACCATTTGCTATTAGTGAACAATCTATCAGGTTACCTTTTAAGAGTTTTGACCATTTACTGGCAACTTTCAGGCTCAAATGAATGATGCTTCTGAAGTACTAGAAGTAATATTCGATTGTCTCCATCAGGCATTTGCTTCTCAGAGGGGCCCCTCTGATACTGAATCACAAGGAAGCAATTGCATCGGGTCTTGCAATAGCGCTAACAATGCTTGTATAGCCCATTCTCTTTTTGGAATGGACATTTTTGAACGAATGAATTGCTACAATTGTGGCTTGGAGTCGAGGCATCTAAGATACTATTCCTTCTTCCACAATATTAACGCCAGTGCACTTCGGACAATGAAGGCATGTTCTATACAGTGAAATGCTTATTTCAACAGTAAATATGCAATCTGGCATCCCTTAAGAACTGTTTCTGGGAAACTATGGTCAATTATATCTTTTACTAAGAATTTTATTATCTGTGTTTTTAGGTTATGTGTCCAGATAGCTCCTTTGATGAGCTTTTAAATCTTGTGGAAATGAATCATCAGATAGCTTGTGATCCTGAGGCCAGAGGTTGTGGGAAGCTCAACTATATTCACCATATTCTTTCAAGCGCACCTTATGTTTTCACTACAGGTGACTGCAAAATTATTATGTTGCTATTTTTCTAGGCTGGAAAACTTGTTCTAATGCATCCTTTCGGTACTGCAGTTGTTGGTTGGCAAAGTACCTGTGAAAATGCTGATGACATAACAGCAACACTGGCTGCTTTAAATACAGAGATGGATATCAGCATCCTCTACCGAGGCTTGGATCCTAAGAAGAAACACAGCTTGGTTTCAGTGGTATGCACTCATAGGCATGTACAATCTTGGTTTCCATAAGCAAAAGGTGGAGTTATTAATTGATATTTGAACAGTGGTATAAACTTGTGGCAGAAATGGAATGAAACATGGAGTGGAGCTTGATTGCTAACAGACTGCAGAAACATCCCCTAAGGGAACAAAAGTAAAGAATATTATGAAAAAATGAAGAACATCACCTGGATATTCTCTATGAAAGAAGGATATTCTGTCTCCCAACAATTGTTTATCCAAGCATAATCCACTAATGCCTGAATTCAACCTGCCTATGCTGCTGAATAGATCTAAGTTGAAGAGAGAACAAAAATTCTCCCTTAGAAAATAAAGAATAGGACTGCATCATCTTTTTACAAAAACAAAATGGAAGTGAGAACCTTGCTTAAGAAAACAGACCGACTTCAAAAAAAAAAAAAATAAATAAAAATAAAGGAAGCTGGAAAATCTAATTCTTTGCTACCATGAATTACATGTTCCAAAACTTTGAAAAAGCCACCAATTTTATACCCTTTAATCCGGCCTAACATGTACATTTCTGATCTCTGAATTTTTTAATATGATAGTTTACTTAGTTGTGGATCATGTTGCTCTGTATGAATCTTTATTTAAAATGGTATTGTGTGGCTTTTTGATACCAATTCATAGGTTTGCTACTATGGGCAACACTATCATTGCTTTGCCTATAGCCATGACCATGGACGGTGGATAATGTATGATGACAAAACTGTGAAGGTACGTAATACTCAATTGTAGGTATAACTTTGGTTATTCTGCCCATCACTTTAGTTGTATGATCCATATGAAATTTCTAGGTAATTGGTGGCTGGGACAATGTTCTTGCCATGTGCGAAAGAGGCCATCTACAACCTCAGGTTCTCTTTTATGAAGCTGTGAATTAAATGTTGGATTGCCTGTTGGATGGCTTCAAGTTTGTTGTGACTTAGATACGGTGATCCCTGCTTATTCTTCCCAGTCGTATTCATCTTTCTTACTGCATGCAGTTTGACATTAAACATCTGGTATTTGTCTGTGGATAAGTTGCAAAGTTTTGGTGTAAAGTTCAGAGATGTGATATAAAATGAAGAATTTTGTCCTATACTCATAAGTTTTTGTAGGAGCAACTGGTCCTCTCAGGGAGATACAATGTAAGTAAAGAGGTTTTGTTTCACAAAATGAGGAAATGAGATGATTTTACGTGCCCGAAGAGTAGGTTTTCATCCACTTGTTTATCAGAATACTGATAGGTGGTATTGCAAACCATCCTTGACTTTCCATCTGGATCTTCTCAATGTGGTTAGTCCAAAGAGAAGAATCTGCAGGAGTTTTTATGTTACGAAAGCATGGAAGGACCACATCTTGCTGTAGTGCAACCATCCTTGGCACTTTCGGGGAAGCATACAATAGTTATAAACAGGAAGGATATTAGTCATCAGAATGATAATTTGAATTAGGTTGGTTAGTCTTCAAAATTTTCAAAGGGTTTTTGTATAGGTCATTTCAAGGACCTTTGGGGTTCAACATGGCAGCTTGGTTGTTGAATGCTAATAATCACTTTTGTCATGATTTCATGAAAAAATGAAAAATGGAACGAAAGACCTCATGTTGCTCTTCTTTCATTTTGAATTGCTCTTTCATTCTGTCTTTTGTGTTCTTGTTGTTTCATATACCATTGCCAAATTGGATAAGGATGTTATTGGGATAAACATACTACATAAATTCACAGGAAATCCTTCATGATAAACATGGATTCAGCAGTTTGTCTTCAACTGTCCTACAGAAGATACAATACTCTCTGTTTTGGTTCATTAAAAAGTTTCCTAGGAAAGGTTCTAAAATACTTGGGGCAGAAATGGTACGAGTTGAGGAGAAATTAACTTGAACTCAATTTGATTAAATTTTATTTAATTTATAGCCATCCTGGTTTTTTAATGAGCCATTTTTTTGGTACAGGCTTGGCTCAGACCAAACTTGATTTAAGTTCCATTTGGCTTACACTATACAGGCATGTATAGGTGTTCAAAAACTTATCAATAGCATCGATAAGTATACAACAATCGTGGGGTTGACTATATAAATCTTTTTATGTTATTATACTTTATCTTATATCATATCTTACGACACTATATGATGTTGCTAATAGCGTTGCAAAGTCCTAAACCCATCCTTCGATTCTTAGTCCTACTTATAATCTCAACTCTCAAAAACTACTAGTATCATTCTTTGTGTTTGAGAAAACCAAACAAATCACGATTAGTTATTTATCGTCAATGTCAGGAATATGTTATTTCCTTCCTTTTGGTGCTTAGACACTTCAACCTGCGATTTTAATAATTATATATATATATATATATATATATATATGTATATTTTATAAATCACCCGGTAATCACATTGGGTCTACTAAATCCGGTTCGATTTAAATTAAATTCTTAACGAGTAAAATTCTTCTGAAACTTATTTTTTTTTATATACATGACTCGAATCCGAAATCTTACTTGAAAAGTACAAACATTCAACAACTGAACCAACTAAATATTGGTTTTATCACTAATTGCATTGCTATCTTGTTTTGTGATGCAAATTTATACAATTGTTATTGCAAATTGGCATCATGAATGAACTCCATTTTTTTTTTTATAGTGTATAGTTCAAACGGGTCTTTTTAGAATCAAATTTGAATAATTTTCATAATTTATACAAGGAATCACCTATGAGGACGAATAGATTAATGCTCAAACCCATTTCCTGCATAGTGTAATATGTTGGGAACCATACAAAAATCATACACCTTCACACAAAACTAGAATAATCACATGAGCTTTTAGGGTGTCCAGGTGTGAAACGAACATTACCATTTACATACATTGATGAAGTCCAATAGGACGTTGTGGTGATCATAAGGTGGCCCAGAAAATAAGGAGTTTCAACAATTTGTCCACAACTGTCCTAAGACTTCCAGTAAATTCGCTTCTGCCCACTTGTTTTCACTTTTACTCAGTCTCCTCTCCCAGCAAAATCCGCACCTGACTCAGACTTGTTCAGATCAATGAATTCTTTTGCTCACGTTGCCATTTCACCACCTCTCTGTCCCTCTCTCTCACCTCATCTTCCTACTCTATACATTCTCTTCTCAATTCCCACTCACTCTAATTTCCACAAAAACTGGCTTAGAAAATGACCCTAAAAGGTGGCACCAGCCAAGCGTGCGCTGCGTGCAAACATCAGCGAAGGAGATGCTCATCTGAGTGCCTTCTAAAACCTTATTTCCCTGCTGATCAGCCCGAGACATTTCAAAATGCTCACAAGCTCTTTGGCGTGAGCAACATAGTGAAAATACTCAAAAGCGTTGATGAAAGCCAAAAGTATGTTGCAATGCAGACCATCATTTTCCAAGCAAACATGCGCGAGAGATTCCCAGTTTATGGATGCTGCGCGATGATTTCTCAGCTGAATTATCAAATCTGTCTATTGGAGGAGGAGCTTCATGCTGTTCACACACAACTTGCTATGTACAAACATCAAATTTCATCTGCTCCGAATGAGTCTCCTTCTCAACTACAATTAGGCATGGCACCTCCAGACAATTCTCTCTCACTTTTCCATCAACCCGAGCCTTATAATGCAGTTGCTACATTGCCTGTCACAACACATGAGTCTTTTGGCAGCAACTCGGCTTTCAACACACTGCCCTGCATTGATTCAAGAGAAAACATTGGAAATCAATCATGGATTCAACAAGCCTACAATAACACTAGTGAAAACAACAATAGCAACAATGCAGTAGCTATTCATTCTCAGTTAACTAATCAACAAGCACTTCCTATCCAACAAGATTCGAATCACGACTATGATGAGATATATCCATTTTTCGATACAATTGATGACAGACAATCTTATATTGATTCCAAGGAGGCTTATGAATCAAGGTACATTAGCTATTGTAATACATTTCCCCTTCATTTTTGTTAAGGGGCATAATAGGCCATGTATCTTTGTGGATAATTCTTTAATTTAAGAATTCAATTGTGTTGATATGAATGCAGCTCAGAGTCATCCCTGAAGGACACAACACAGTCCATCGAGCATGTTGCCGAAAATGAACTAAAAAGTGCAGCTGCATGCTTTAGTCTAACCAGTGTCAATTGATCTGAACGAGAAAGAAAGCCAAGTAACTTCAATTCAGATTGCGATTTCTTTACCCTTTTTTTATTCTGCTGAGTTTGTAAGGTATTAGGCACCTTTTTTTTTTTAATGAACTATTTATCGTCCATAAGTTTTGCACATTTACTTGTTTCTACAATTAGATTGCAGTTGTTGCATTGGACATGCTAGAATCTAAGAGGCATGAAAGGAAGCTACTATTGACTGAATATATTTGAATGAACAAAGCATGAATGGCTCCATAAATTGTTCAAAACTTGAATTTTTGGTAATGCTACCTCATCCACCCAAAATAACTTTGAAGTAATGAAGTTCACTCATAGTTGAACTTAGATGACTCGTATTATATGAACCACAGAGAGGGCATTTGTGATAAAACCAGTGAAAAGGAACTACTCTTTTCTCACAGTCATTGCATAGGATGACCTGCATAAGATTCCATATTTGAGAAAGTGAAAAGTGAGAGAGAGAGAGAGAGAGAGAGAGAGAGAGAGAGAGAGTATGATAAGAACCTGTGTTCCAGAAAATTCATCTGGCATTTTTTCTTCAGCCAAAAGTGCATCCAACATCCCAAAGTTGACCTGTAAAACATAATTTTCATGATTGGAATACTTTCCGATCAGCAAAGCAATATACGAATTTGTTCCTACGTGGGCCTACACTGAAGAACAACAATGAGGGGTTATGTAAAGAAAATGCTAGTACTGACCTGCATGTCCCCAAGTGACTTACTACAAACTGGGCAAGTATAGCTAGTGTAGGTGTATACCTACCAGCAAAGTCAGAAAATGGAGCTGAGAAAAATGAGTAGGTGGGTGGCACCAAAGAATGCTTTTAAGATATATGAAAGCCCTGCTTACCTGAAAAAAAGGTCGAGTGCATTAAATGGCCACAAGGAAGGGCTTTTACCGAAGACGTAGAAGTGAAAATACACTCATGAAAAATGGGGCAATTGTCCTTAAAACACTTCTCTCTGCATCAGTGCATGTAAAGAGACCATGACATGCAAGCGTTACAATTCGTACAATGAAAATAATCAATGCCCAGGCCCTTACCAACAGGCCCTTACCAACCCGACACAAGTTACAATAAGGACAGTGGTAAATTTCCCTGTCCAATGAACCTTCCGTTGGCAAACTTCTCATTAACTTTAGTCTTTAAAGAATGCTAACGTATGAACATATCAATATAATCAAACCAGAAGCAATTCTATTTTGTGGTGAAAAGAACATTCAGCAGAAAAAATTACAGTAAGTTGCATAAATATAGTTTCAAGTCACATAAAAGGGTTCACTCGATGCACTTGTTTCCCAACAAGGAGAGGGTGGACGTATATTTACATAACCTTTTCCTTGCATTTTATAAAAAGGCTGTTTGCATATCTCGAAACCGATAGTTTAAGTCACAAAATGGAAGCATAAACAAACATCATCACCATGCACTTTCAATGCAAAAAATTATAGACAAAATGATAATTTTAGTCCGTTTTGGCAGAAAAAAGTTGACTTCTACTTGCAAAAGCTCATGTTTTCTACTAAAATTTTTACCTTAGTTGAAAAATATTACCTGTAGAATGAGACAAAATAAAGTTGAGGCAAATTGAACCAACTTGAGGTTTCCCAAATGGGTCAGGTCAAGAAGCCAACATAATGCACTATGGACTGGCAAAGATGAAAGGAAGAATAAAAATACCTTTCATCATAAAATGGTTTGCAGATTCTGCAATAGTATTTTGCCATCATTAAGTTATTGTAAGAAACCGTTGAGCATGTTTGACCAATCGGCTGAATTTTCAAGCATTTCATGCACGTCATCTTGGTAGTAGATTTCCTGCAGTTATTTTCGAGCTGCAGTCAAGATGTGAAGAATGGAAAAACTTGAATTTCAGCAAACATAAGTGGATTATCACCGATCCATGGGATGATCAGAGACATCATCATGGCAATGTCTGCATGCATGGAGCTGGTTGCATCAAGAAGCAAGAAGCTTACAGTTCCTCTTGGAGTGTTCACAACCTAAAATTAGTTCTACAGAGTCCCTATATGATGGACACAGCCCTTGAATTTCTACCTCATTGTCTGAGACGGTTCACTCATAGTGGAAAGGCAAAATGACCAAATTACTCTCAAGAACTAAAATAAAACTTAACAAAAGGCAGGGGTAAAATAGTAATTTTACCCCCTAAATCGATGATCACGCACAGAGACTTTCTTTTCTTCATTTTTATCTTCTCGTGTGACTGCATCTCTCTCTCGGCCCTTACTCTCACCCACCCCTATTCATTTAATTTTTCCTAACTACTCAACTTATTTTTTATTAAATACCTTAAATAAAATTGCAAAAACCCCGACCGACTCTTGAAACAGAGGATCAAATGGAGGAAACCTAGGGTTTTCATGAAGGAGAAATTTAGGGTTTTTGAAACTCAATCCCAAAATTCAATCCGACAACGAAATCAAGGTATTTTTCACTCTTTAACCTTAAGTCTAGTTTTATTTTTGCTACATTGCAGATTATTATTGGAATTTTAGGGATTTGTCAGTGAATCGAAAAAAAAAAAAAATACCTTGGTCATGAATAGTGAAAATTTTAGGAGAAATGAAAATGAAAATTCTATTTACATATAAATGAGGTACAATTGATGAAATTGAAATGTATATTCATGAATTGAAAAAATTAGGAGAAATTAGGGTTATGTTAATTTGGCAAAATTTGGGAGAAAATAAAATGAACATGTTATTTATCTATAAATGTAATGCAATTGATGGCATTAGAGTGTACATTCATGAAATTTTAGAGAATTAGAGTTGTACAAAATTAGAAAAAATTGATAAACCATAAAATAATTGAAAATTAATGATATAATTATGATTGTAGATTTAGGAAAAATCAATTGAGGATCGAAATAAGGTTTCATTGGAAAATTGTGAAAATTAGGAGTGGATACTCTTCCTAGAGGTGAGTGGATAACTATATTTCATATGAATGAGAAATTGCTTTCAACCATAGTTTATCAATTGAATTTTTAAATGAGTTTGTGAAATGGATTTATAAATATTTTGTGATTGTAGTGAACCTTGAAATGGATTTTGTGATAAATCCATAACTCTTGAATTTGAATAATGATTTATTTGCATCATGTTACGAGTGAATATTCATATGAATTGTGAAATGTTGCTCTATTTTATACATTGAGAATGAATTGATTACGAAATTGAATGTAGTAACGTGATACTGGAAAATGAAACGACTATAGTCTAAGTCTTGCCACGGATCAGACCATCGGGACGGCGTGGTTAAGGTTGGTTAAATTGGCTTGGGGGTAGGTTGGTTGGAGAGTGTCCACAAGCCGCCGGATAACGTGGTAACATCCCACGGAACTACGGGCTAACGTCAAGGAAAAATGAGATTTTATAAAAACTGTGGAAAACCCTTTGGTGGATCCTATCAACGGCCATTGGTAAAATAAAGATTTCGGCACACCCCAAAATTGTGAAAAAAATGAATATAGACTGTTTGATTCAATTATTTGAGTCATGGTGGTTTGATATAAATGATTTTATGTAAATAAATTTATTTAATACATTAAATTATATTTGATACATGTATTTGGCATCACCACCCTCACCCCCCATTTATATGTTGTATATAATTGTATTTCACTCATTGGGTATTTAAAATACTCACTCTCCTCATTTTTAAATTCTTTGCAGAGGAAGTACAGAGAGATGACATCTATTAGTGTCGATCGGAGCTCTATTTTTGTTGATTTTGGGTAAGTATGGATTATGAAATTATTTTGGGAGTTGTAGATCATTGGACCATGGAAATGAATTTCTGTACATCTCATACCGTACGGATTTTATTAATATTGGTTGAATTCTTCGAGCAAGTATTAGTAAAATCCGAACGACTATGATTTGAGACTTCCTTTTTTGCATGAAATTATTTTTGAGAAAATGTTTTATCTTATACTGAGGCATTTGGATTATAATGATGGATTTCGATATATTATTCCGGTTTTATGAATTTTATGAACTGTCCGAAAATTCTGGAATGACTGGGATGATCACACTACATGTATGCATGTACATGGATTCCCCGATTGTGGACCGATGCATGCATGAATGTACAGGAATGGCCTGAGTGGGTCCCTTGGTTGTGAACTATATGCTGTTGGAATATTTTGATGAATTTGTTATTTTGGAAAAGCTGATGTACTTTTTGAACGCGTTGCGTTATTTCGGTATATGAGGAGATCATGTCCGTATACCGAGATAACGCGACGGTTGTTGCGTGCTCGATAGAAGAGTCGGGGCGTGACAAAAGGTCTTTTCCTTTTTGTTAATGTAACTCTTTTGTTTATCTTGAGTCGCTTTCATTCTTACCCGAATCACCTTTACTTTTTCTACAGTTGTTTCAATTAATTCAATACCTTAAATCTTTCTCTTTTATATCATCCCAACACAACAGGATTCGGCACTTTCTTCCGTGGAGAGTTTCATAAGGAGACATCCCAATACTCATTTGATAGTTGTTATTGTATGCAAATTTAATTTACAGGAGGTGCCTATTCCAACTCCCTTGGAAGTTTATCATACATACCCCAATCATATCTTCCAATGTCTAAATAGTACGTTTTGGCTATCCATTAGTTTGTGGATGAAATGCAATGTTGAACTTCAACCTAGTCTCTAAAGATTCTTGTAACTTGGCCAAAATTGGGAAGTGAATGACGATGATGGTCCGATACAATCAACATGGGAACTCCGTGAAACCTCACGATCTCTATTATATATATTTTGGCTAACTTCTCTAAGAAGTAAGTATTTTGAATTGGTAAGAAATGTGCCAACTTGGTGATCCAATTTACTATCACCCATATAGCATCGTGTCGGCTTGATGTTCATGGCAATCCTACTATAAAGTCCATAATGATGTACTCTCATCTCCACTCGGGTATAGGTAATGGTTATAGGATCTCAGCCGGTTTTTTTATGTTCGGTTTTGACTTGTTGGCACACAAGGCATCTAACCACAAACTCGACTATCTCTCATTTCAATTCCAACTACCAATAGGTTTTTTTTATGGTTCGATATATTTTAGTACTCCCAGGATACATTGCATAAGTCGAAAAGTGTGTCTCTTCAAGTATGACTCTCCGAAACTCATCATTCTTGAGAACACAAATCCATTTCCCATATAGTACCATGCTATCCTCCCGGATATAGAACTCATCACCTTCACCCTTATGAACTTTTTCCAGTATACCCTTTAGCTCCTTATTAGTCACTTGAAGCTCCCTAATACGGTCTAATAAGTTGGTCACACTTCAAATTTGGCTAAAAGTGTACCATGTTTATCATTGACTAACTCGACTCCAAGTGTATAAAGTCCTACCAAGCGTGAGAGATAAGAACTTCCACAAGATGCCCAAAAAAAAGACTTGCAGCTTAAAACATCTGCAACCATATTCGCTTTGCTCGAGTGATAGTCAATCACCAAGTTATAGTTCTTAATCAGCTCAAACCCTCTCTATTGCATCAAATTAAACTCAATCTGAGTAAGTACGTATTTAAAATTTTTGTGATTGGTGAAAATGCTACAGGTGATTCCATATAAGTAATGTCGTCAAATTTTCAATGTGAAAATAATGGCGGCTAACTCTAAATCATGGGTGAGATAGTTCAACTCATGTTTCTTCAGTTGTCGAAAGATATAGACAATCACTCTATCACCTTGTATTAAAACACACCACAACCCTTGTTTGTTGGTATCACTATAAACCACATAATACCATCGCTAATAGGCAAAGCAAGTATGGGAGTAGATGTGAATCCCTTCTTGAGTTCTTGTAAACTCTTTTTACACTTGTCATCCCACTTAAATTTGACACCCGACAATGGAGCCACAATCTTGGAGAAACCCTTTACAAACCTTTGGTAATACCCTACCAATATGAGAAAACTTCTCACCTTGGTAACAATCTTGAGTTACTCCTATTTCAAGATTACCACTACTTTCTTTGGGTCTACAAATATCCTATCTGCGGATACAATCTGTCCTAAGAAGTCAATTTCTCTTAACTAGAACTCGCACTTGGAGAACTTGGCATACAACTGCTTCTCTCAGAGAATTTGCAGCACAATCCGTAAATATTCTGAGTGTTCCTCATCGTTTTTGGAATATACCAAGATGTCGTTTATAAAGACTATGATGAATTTATCGAGATAGGAATGAAACAAAATATTCATCAAATCCATAAAAGCCACAAGAGCACTTGTCAATTTGAAAAGCATCACCAAAACATGAAGTGTCCATATCGCATCCAAAAGTGGTGCTATGAACATCATTCTCCTTTATCCACAATTGGTGATAGTTTGATCTCAAATCAATTTTCATAAAGACACTAACCCTTGAAGTTGATCGAACAAGTCATCAATTCTCAGCAAAAGATATTTATTCTTAATGGTCACCCTATTTAGTTGTCGGTAATCGATACACAATCGGAGGGTATCATCTTTCTTCTTTACGAATAAAATCGAAGCACTTTAAGGTAAGGTACTCGATCGAATAAAATCCTTATCCAATAACTCCTGTAGTTGGACATTTAATTCTTTCAACTTCACATGTGTCATCCTATTCGGAGGTATAGAAATGAGTGTAGTTCTGGGAACCAAGTCGATAGCAAAGTCGAACTCCCGAATTGGAGGTAAATCAGGCAACTCGTCCGGGAAGACATCTGGAAACTCATTTACCACTGAATCATTCATTAATTCCAGACTTCCCATTGTGGTGTCAATGATGTGAACCAGTTAAACCTTACAACCCTTATGCACTAATTTCTATGCCCATTGACGAGATCACATAGCTCGGTAGGACCCGCCATTTACTGGTGAACACAAACGCTGGACAACCAGTTTATGGAATTCCACCTCCTTAGTGAAGCAATTCACTTATATTCGACGAAGGTATAATTAATCCATAGCTGGTATGGCATCGAAATCTCTTATTTCCAACAGAATCAAATTCGCTTCAAGGATCTCAACCTCCACGACTATTTTACATGCCTTGTACATGGTGTCCCTGTTCAACCATTTTCCTAAATGAGTGATAACCAGCAACTCCTCTTCAAATGGGGTCAAAGGCCTATTAGAATGTTTAGCGAATCCCGTGCTCACAAAAGAATTATTAGATCCCATGTCAATTAATTTACGAACATCAATACCAAAAATTTTCATCATATCTATGAATGGAAACCATTAAACAATTAGGGTTAATTATTTGAAGTTTTAAAATCTAGAAAAATTAGTAAAAATGGGATATAGTAGAAGCAAGTCAACTTATACATTAGACGAGTTGACCTGCCTTATTTGAAACAAATGGAGATATCGACCTGGGAAGAGAGCAAGTCAACTTGAAAGTAATTCGAGTCAACTCGGGGGACGATATAAGTTGACCCAAGCAAGGTGACTCTTAGAAACTAAGCTCTATAGAATTAAAAGTCGACCTGAAGAGTTAATAATTCAACCTAGAGCAACATGCTCTCAGAAGCACAATCCTGTAACATAGTTAAGTCGACCTGATTATGATACAAGTTGACCCAACTCCTATGTTAAGATACCTTAAGTCAACTTGAATATATACAAGTCGACCGAACCTAAAAGCAAGTAGGCGCAAAAGTCGACTTAGCCATAAACCAAGTCAAACTAAAAAATCATAGCCATAGAAACTAGTGTTTGTAACATAAGTGAGTCGGCCTAGGGTTAGCACAAGTCAATCTATCTCTCACATACAAGTATAAGGAAGTTTACCTAACTCTCCATAAGTCGACTCAAGTACTTCCAAATTCAAGAATTATTTGACTCAAAACTTCAATCGGTCAACCTTATGTGAGTAACTTCTATTGAATTAGGAAAGGGAATTAAATGACTAGTTCAACCATGCTCAACCAAGGTTCATAATCATCATTTCCACTATAAACTATCATAAGACATCAAAATCATTCTCAACCAACTTTACTATCATGCATATCACCAATATGTCTCTAAATCGAAATCATGTACTCAAAATCATAAAATATTTGTATCTAAATTTTTAAATAACCAAATTAAGTTTCAAGGGATTTACTTGTGACTATGTCCATATCGTTTTGTGCATCCTCCTTCGTTATTGCATATATTCTCATTTGAGTCATTGTTTATGGATGTTGGGTTGGAGCAACTATTGTGTTGCTTTGAGTCCTCGTTTGTGGTGTGACATTAGGAGAGGAAATAGAGATGTTGGGTTGACCGCCCATCGATCCATTAGGGCGATCTCACTCGATTGACATCCCCACATAACTATGGGCAAGCAAGACAAAAATGGCTCTCCTTTTTGCATTGATAGCACCTCTTAGGTATATGATAGATCCTAAAATGGTACTTTTCGTAATACTTACACTATTCCTTCTCGTTTCCCACCGATTTACTCTCAGTGATGGCACTAGTTATGGGGGATACAAAATTGGACGGTCGTTGGCTTTGTGGGATGCCAACAAATCCAGTGACCGAGACTCCACTGTAGGAGCCCGTGCTCCTACCTTGCTTTAAACTTTGGCCCAAAGCAGATTCGGACCTTCTCTTCTTCCTTTGTTATTCTCTAGTTCTTTCCCTTTCCTCAATCATTTTCTCTACCCTCAATACCAATTTCAAGACAACTTTATAAGCATGGCCGAGGTCATGAATATCTTCTCCCAGATGGACAAATTTAGGCCTTTCTCAAATTTGAAGCGCAAATATTTCTCGAAAGTTACCAACTCCAGAATGAATAAGGACAATCGTCTCAACTCTGTCTCATATTTTACCACCGACTTGTTATCTTGACGAAGGTGAAGGAACTCCTTCCTCTTCAAGTCTCGGTAAAATCGGATATAATATTTTTCATTGAATTCTCTAAGGAATTCGTTCAAAAAAATGGATGTTGTGGAGCTCTCCTTAAGGTTATCCCATCATATTCAGACGGTTTCATCCAACAACTTTATGGTCACCATAAACTTTAACTTATCATCAAGTCTCATGTCGGCCATAGTGTCCCGAACCTGATTTATCTAATTTTTTGTCACCATTGCATCACTAGTTCTTGAAAAGCTGACACATCCAAATTGTCGAATTTCTTTGATCAACTTGGATAATTTGATGGTGGAGCTATTGATAGGTGTGGCTACTGAAGTGGGAGAAGTAATTGGTGTTATCGGAGGGGTAAATGGAATGATTGAGCTCAGTGGAAGAGGTATTGGTTTTTGAGATGGAGATTGAAGGTGAACACCATAGGTATTTCACTACTCAATCCATTATCGAAGTGCATCGAGTGACAGTGGAGGAATCTCAATTGGAGGAGCTGAGTAATTGTTAGTAGCTGTTGGGAGAGAAAAGGGAGAATGCGAGAAAATTCATTCTCGTTTTCGGAAGGAAAAATTTCACTTACATTCCTCATCCTTCATCTAGGAGGCATAATCCTATTGATAAAAAATACTGTTCTTAGTTTACTAAACTAGGAATCAAACTAGATATTTAATCTCCTAAAAATAAAATAATCCCTTGTTCCTAAGATCCATGGAAGGTCTTTGAGAATCCTTTAAAAATCTTTTAAACTCCGAAATTTTAAAAAGAAAAATATTTCACAATCTTTGGAAAACTCTTAGACATATTTGAAAACATTTCAAAATTTTAAGACATTTAAGATTTAACACCTTAGCCATTGCAGGCCCCATCGAATCTTACATTCTCTCTATTAGGGTTATGGGATATATTTATGACAGGAAGCTGGTGAAGGTAATTCATGCTCCGGTAATGAGTGCTTTAAGCTGTCTTTCTTTATCATGGCTTGTGTAACAGTTTTTGGGTTTTTTTTTTCCTTGACATTGTTTTTTGGCACTAGGAGGTTTTACAGGATGGGTGTGCTAAGAAGGTTACACTATACTTCAAGTAATCAGTAATTGAATAGCTGAAAATCTGTACAGGCAGGGAAAATATCAAAGGAAATATGTTCTTTTGTCTTGCTCCATATTCTCTTTCCAAATTAAAAGGATTTTTTTTTTGGGGGTTGGGCAATGTTTTAAAACCAAATCAATAAATAATTCAATCAATCTATCGGTTTATTCGTTCATTTGGTTAGATCAGTCAGACCATTTTACAAACAACCGAATGACATCACTATGATGTTATATATATAATTTATATATTATATATCTTAAAATAAACTAAAGTCTATACATCTTTATTAAAAAAAATTAATTTGAGTCCATATATTTTTATAAAACAATTAAATTGTAAAAACAAATATGGTAAAATAGAAAGAGTCACAAATACTTTTTTTGGATTAATTTGAACGGTTTACTAATTTTATCGATTTTGACCGATTTTAAATAATTTTGATCGGATTTGATTTTATCTAATTTAATAACAAAAACCAAACCATCGGTTCGTAGTCGAACCGATTGGTCCAGTTCAATTTTAAAAACACTTATTTTAAGAGAAATGCTCCCTCCAAGCTAATTGGCAAACTTTGTAGCTTTTGTTAGTTTTTAGGGTTTTAATAGTATTTAATTTTACAATTCAATATCAATAAAGTTCATAATTTTCATCTCTCATCCTTATTTTATTCATATTTTTTACGATTCAGATATCAAAAACTCTTTTAATTATCTTGGGAACCCATAACTTGACAATCCGTCTGTCATTGTAATTGCTTGAGTACAATTGGAATCATAAGGTTCGGAAGCCAATTGTCTCTGTTAATGTAATATGCCTCAGCAACTGCAGATAAGATTATTTGGGATTTGGTAGTTAGAATTTGTTAGACATTTGTTTTTTTGTTTATTAGGTTGTTATCCTTTTTCAAATTTGAATTTGATTTGGTTGTTATCTTTTGGTAACATTTTATGTATTTAAGGGTAATATGTTTTAATAGAACGTAAGTGTGATTTGCAGCACTATTTTGTTGCTTCTCTTAAAACCTACAATTGGTATCAGAGCATATCTTCTTAAGGGATCTTGTAAGTTTGAGGGTTCTCCACACTTCAAACGTGCAATCTGAAAATTTTTTTGCAATACCTACATCACCCGTGTTTGAAGGAGAGAATTATCAGGTTTGGGCAATCAGAATGATGGCTTATTTAGAAGCAAATGGCCTTTGGGAAGCTATTGAGGAGGAGTATGAGATTACTCCTTTGCCTGATAATCCAAATGTTGCTCAAATGAAGAATCACAAGGAAAGAAAGCAAAGGAAATCAAAGGCAAAGTCATGCCTTTTCACTACTGTCTCACCAGCAATCTTTACCAGAATCATGAACCTGAAGTCAACCAAGAAGATCTGGGATTTTCTCAAGCAAGAATACGAAGGTGATGAAAGAATCAAAGGGATGCAAGTGCTGAATCTGATTAGGGAATTTGAGATGCAAAAGATGAATGAGTCAAAAACTGTGAAGGAATATTCTGACCGACTTTTCAACATTGTCAATCGGGTAAGATTGCTTGGAACTGAATTTTCTGATTCCAAAATTGTTCAGAAAATTCTTGTTACAGTCCTAGAGAGGTTTGAATCAACAATCTCCTCTCTGGAAAATACTAAAGATCTGTCAAGTATCACCTTGGCAGAATTGTTGAATGCGTTACAGGCTCAGGAATAGCGTCAATTAATTAGACAAGAAGGTTCAATTGAGGGTGCTCTGCAAGCCAAATTACAGATCAACCAGAGTAACATGTGGAAGAAAAATAGTAGCTACCAATCTGACATTGCCAACATTATCACCACCAACAATACAGAAACTAATAAGCCAAATTATCCTTCATGTCAGCATTGTGGAAGGAGGGGCCATCCTCACTTTAAGTGCTGCAAAAGGCCTGATGTGAGATGCAACAAATGCCATCAACTAGGTCACATTGCAAAGATCTGTTGAAACAAAAATCAACAGCAACAAATTGAGGCCCAAAAAGCTGACCAACTAGAGGAAGAGCAATTATTTGTGGCAACTTGCTTTTCCACCAACAATTCAAGCGAGAGCTAGTTGATCGATAGTGGTTGCACCAACCATATGACTTATGGTGAAGAGCTCTTCAAAGAGCTTGATAAAAGTGCTATCTCTAAAGTCAGAATAGGCAACGGAGAATGCATTGATGTCAAAGGAAAACGAACAATTGCAATTGAATGTTGCACAGGTATAAAATTAATTACTGATGTTTTATTTGTGCCTGAAATTAATCAAAATCTATTAAGCGTTGGCTAGTTGCTTGAAAAAGGATTCAAAGTTCTATTTGAGAATCGAATGTGCTTGATTAAGGATCCCGAAGGGCTTGACCTGTTTCGAGTGAAGATGAGAGGCAAGAGTTTCTCATTAGACCTGATAGAGAAAGAGCAAGCTGTTTTTCTTAGCTCAAACAATACAACTGAGCTTTGGCACGAAAGGATGGAGCATTTCAGTCATGCTGCACTATTGCTGATGAATAAGATGGAACTTGTGCGAGGCTTACCGTCACTTGATGAGCATCTCGAAACCTGTGCAGCATGTCAATATGGCAAGCAAACTAGGTTACCATTCTCACCGGTAGCTTGGAGAGCATCAGAGAAGTTACAGCTGATCCATACTGATCTTTGTGGACCCATGCCAGAACCCTCATTAAAGGGAAGTAAATATTTCCTTATATTTATTGATGACTTCTCCAGAATGTATTGGATTTACTTCTTGAGGTTTAAGTCACAAGTTGCAGAAGTTTTTTTCTCAAATTTAAAACATGGATAGAAAATCAAAGTAAATGCAAAATACAGGTCTTGAGATCTGATAATGGAACAGAGTACACATCAGAACAATTCTATATTTTCTGTGAAGAAGCTGGAATTGAGCACTAACTCACTGCTCCTTACACTCCACAACAAAATGGGGTGAGCGAAAGGAAGAATAGAACAATAATGGAGATAGTTCGATGTATGTTGCACAATAAAGGACTTCCAAAAATATTCTGGGCTGAAGTTGCCAACACAGCCGTGTTCATGCTGAACAGACTTTCTACCAAAGCAGTGAAAGGAAAAACTCCATTTGAAGCTTGGTATGGCTCCAAACCTTCTCTTCAGAATCTAAAAGTCTTTGGTAGTGTTTGCTTCTCACATGTACCTCAAGCTTAAAGAGATAAGTTTGATAGAAGAGCAGAATCTGGTATTTTTATTGGTTACAACAACATCTCTAAAGCTAACAGGATTTTTTAACTACAAATTGAGAAAATCCTTGTCAGCAGAGATGTTCATTTTGTGGAGGAGCAACAATGGTGTTGGGAAGGAGAACAAGGAAGAGAGGTTGCAAATTATCCTCAAGTTGACAGGGAAGATGTTGATGATGAACCTGTTCAAGGAACAAGACTACTCTCTGATGTTTATCAGAGATGCAACATTGCAATATATGAACCTGCTGGTTTTCATGAAGCTGAAAAGGATCCAAAATGGACGACTGCAATGCGGGAGGAAATAAATATGATTAAAAAAAATCAAACATGGGAGTTGGTTGATAGACCTTCACATAGAAAAATCATTGGAGTTAAGTGGGATTTTAGAACCAAGCTGAATGTTGATGGTTCCATTAACAAGCACAAGGCCAGACTTGTGGTAAAAGAATATGCACAAGTGCTTGGAGTGGATTTTTCTGAAACATTTGCTCCTGTTGCACGTCTCGACACCATTAGAATGCTTCTGGCATTGGCTGCACAAAAGGGTTGGAAAGTGTTTCAACTAGATGTCAAATCTGCCTTCCTCAATGGTTATTTACAGGAGGGGATATATATTGAGCAACCTGAAGGATTTCTTGTAAAAGGTCAAGAAAATAAGGTCTACCTACTCAAGAAGGCCTTGTATGGATTGAAACAGGCACCGAGGGCCTGGTATAGCAAAATTGATGAGCATTTGTCAAGTCTTGGCTTTGTGAGAAGTTTAAGTGAGTCTACTTTATATGTCAAGCAATCTAATGCTGATATTTTAATTGTTTCCCTATATGTTGATGATCTCTTGGTGATAGGGAGCAATATTACTCTTATTGAGCAATTCAAGCTGGAGATGCTTAAGGTCTTTGAGATGACTGACCTTAGAGTAATGGCATACTTTCTAAGAATGGAGGTCAAACAAGATCAGCAAGGTATTTTTATTACTCAAAGGAAGTATGCTAAGGAAATTTTAAAAAAAGTTTCAAATGGAAGATTGCAAGCCTATGAGTACTCCCATGAATCAAAGAGAGAAACTTTGCAAGCAAGATGGCAAAGAAAAGGTTGATGAGGTCGTTTATCGAAGTCTTATAGGTTGTTTAATGTATCTCACAGCAACAAGGCCGGACATTCTACAAGCTATAAGTGTTCTGTCAAGATTTTTGCATTGTGCTAGTGAGGAGCACTTTAATGTAGCAAAACGTGTGTTACGATATGTCAAAAGAAATTTTGACTATGGAGTGCTCTTTAGCTGTGGTGAAGACTTCAATTTCCATGGTTTCTCTGATAGCGATTGGGGAGGATCTGCTGATGATATGAAAAGCACCTCTGGGTATTGTTTCACACTTGGTTCATGTGTATTTTCATGGAGCTCAAAGAAGCAGGAGAGAGTGGCACAATCAACTGTTGAAACTGAATTCATAGCTGCTACAACAGCTTTGAATCAAGTATTATGGCTTAAAAAAATTTTTGTTGATTTGCATATGATGCAGAAGGAAAGTATTGTAGTATTTCTGGACAATCAAGCAGTAATAGTCATCTCCAATAATCCTGTTTTTCATAGAAAAACCAAACACTTCAATATCAAGCTTTATTTCCTCAGGGAAGTTTAGAAAAGTGGTGACGTACGTTTGCTATATTGCAAAACGTGTGACCAATTGGCCGATATATTCATGAAAGCTCTCCCCGAAACCAGATTTGAGTTCTTGAGAGAGAAGTTGGGAGTCTGCAGCTACCGACGCAAGGAGGAGTGTTAATGTAATATGCTTCAGATAAGATTATTTGGGATTTGGTAATTAGAATTTGTTAGACTTTTTTTTTGTTGATTAGGTTATTATCCTTTTTCAAATTTGAATTTGATTTGATTGTTATCTTTTAGTAACATTTTATGTATTTAAGGGTCATATGTTTCAATGAAACATAAGTGTGATTTGCAGTACTTTTTTGTTGCTTCTCTTAAAACCTACAGTCTCACAAAACAGTCGGCACCATTGGCTAATCAAATACATTAATTAATTTGATTTTAGTAATATTTGAATTTTTTATTTTTATATTTCTATATTTAAAATAATAAATTTATTATAAAACTTGATAATTTATTTAAAGTAATAACCCATTAGAATCATATATGCTTTGATCAACATTTTTTCGTATATAGGTTTCAAAGGTTGGTTATTTGGGTCGGCTGAGGTACCCCACCGAGCCTATCGAATGGTCATTTCAATCATCAGTCAAATTTAAAGGGGAATAAGGTTAGATGGCACCCAACCTATTTAATTTTTTTGTGAGAGAGAGAGAGAGAGAGAGATAATGGTGAATTCGTGTTTCAGCCTGGTGAATTTTTATGAAGGATTCCTCCGACGAGCATTCGGGTCAGCAGGGCTGTCTGCAAGGAGCCTGGAGATTAACCATGACACAACCCTCCACTTCTGGGGTCCAACACCTTCAAAACAAGAGAACCCCGGTTCCAAATCAATTAAAAAGAACAAGCCAGCCTTGATTCTAATTCACGGGTTCGGGCCCCTGGCGGTGTGGCAGTGGCGATCCCAGGTTCAGTCCCTCTCCCCATTCTTCAACCTGTACGTGCCGGACCTGGTGTTCTTCGGGGGCTCCTCCACCAGCTGCTCGGAGAGGTCTGAGGTGTTCCAGGCGGAGTCAGTAGGGAGACTGATGGAGAAACTAGGGGTGGAGAGTTACTCAGTGATGGGGACCAGCTACGGAGGGTTCGTGTCGTACCACGTGGCGCGCATGTGGCCGGAGAGGGTGGAGAAGGTGGTGATTGCGAGCTCCGGGGTGAACATGACCACCAAAGACGGGGAGGAGCTGATGAGGAGGGCAAATGTGGAGAAGCTGGAGGACCTCATGCTCCCTCACACCCCTTCCCAGCTCCGCACTCTCATGCGCCTTGCCATTTTCAAGCCCGTCCCTCGCCTTCCCGACTTCTTTCTCCACCATTTTCTCCGAGTACGTGCACCTACTGCTTGATATTGATTGTTTTACCATTGTATTTTATAAGAAATAATGATATTAGACTATAAAACACACACGTAATGATATATTTAAAAATCTTAAAAAATTTCGATAATGTGTATAAAATTATAAATTATATTAATTATTGTCAGTTTAACGATCATAACCACCTCAATCCTAACCACCTCACTCAATCCTAACCACCTCAATCCGATGATCCACGTCTCCGTGCCCCTGATATCACACTTCAAGAAACCATTAAGAAGAGGGTAACTCATGAAACTATAGAAAGACTATCTGTCCTATTCTTGCCACAATATCAGCACAGCTGTTTACCTCACTATTTTGCATTTCTCATTCTCTCTCTTTCTCTCCTACTGCTATATACATTTACTGGCTTCATTTACTTTTGCGTCACTCTGTGCCCCCGCAAGGGAGTTTCAACTTACAAAAGTAAATAGGCATTTATACAAACAATCATTCTTTTGATAATGGGGTGGGGGGTTAGACATGGAAAGAAAGGCATCTTATCAAGTAGTCATAATCTAAAATATTTCATATGTAACTCAAAGATAAGTCATATACGTAATGTATTGTAATTAATTAAATATTTCATATAACCCAATAATCACCTATTATCGTAACAAATAATTTATCCCATAGAAAGGTTGAATCTGATGCAGAGAATGATGTTGACATGCAACTAACAAATTGTTGGTTAGGTAGCTTTGTTTACTCTTGCTTTGACTTGAGTACATCTATAGTTCTATGCCATGGTTGGTTGGACTGGAGCCCTCTCCGCCATGGCCATCAGTGGGTAGGGTTGGGCGAGCGGCCTAGTTTGACATATACTTTTCTTTTTTTCCTTGATTCAATAGAAAATTTGTAAGGGGGGCTTCTGCAAATGTTATTATTATTATTATTATTATTATTATTATTATTATTATACTCTTCTTTCTTTAATTTAATTATTCATAGTTTTGTTATACTTGCAGGATTTGTATACCGAAAATAGAGAAGAGAAGATAGAGCTTCTCAAGGGTGTTACTCTTGGACAGGATGAAGTTGCAAACATCTCTCCTCTTCAGCAGGTAAAAAAGAATTATACATATATATATATATATATATATATATATATATATATATATATATATATATATATATATATAATTGAAAAAATATTACAAAAAGATAAAATAAAATAAATTGACCTAAAACCCAGTTGAGCTTTTCCAAGGGAGCCCAAATTGTCTTAAGAGAATTTCATTGCAATATTTTAGTGTCTTAATGTTCAAAACCCTCTCCTCCTCCCTCCCCACCCCCAAAAGCCTAGGGTTTCAATATACTAACATATCAAACTTAACATAACATCAATGGAGCCCAAAATTAAAACAAAAGTTTAAAAGTTAATACATTCTTTGTTATTTTTTTATTTTAATATTTATAATTAATAAGTGAATGTGAATCTTTATTATTTATTTATTCGTTATATGCATATAATTGTATGAATATGCAACTCCATGGTATTATGGGGTGGGCTGTTGAGGTTAACTCTTATTGTTGCTTGGGTCGCGGATACAGGAGGTTTTGCTTGTGTGGGGCGAACACGACCAAATATTTCCCTTGAAATTGGCCACTGAATTGCACAAGTAATGTTCTTACTTTCCTTTATTGTCATTTTCTTTTTTTTTTAGTTGATCAAAAATATTTAAAAACTTGATTAATCTGATTTAAGCTGTATGACTTAATTTAAGAACCGGCTCTCCCAATACTTGTTTTTTCATTTCCAAAACTTGAATTCGATATCTTGATTAAGAGAGTTTAGTGTTCTATCATTAGATCCACAGGTTATTGATTTTATTGTTCTTTTTTTTTTTATTCCTCTATAGTCCTTAGATGTATTCTTTCTTGCATTTTTTATAAGCATAAAAGTTTGGGTTATTAGTATAAATAGATATAGTTTAATAATTTGTATATTCGATAATCTTTTTAAAAAAAAAAATTATGTTTAAGTTATAATAGTGATTTTGGTTTATTAATCCTTATAATTAATTGTTATGTTGCCATGAAAAATTCATGCATTTGATGATAAATTTACTATGTAAATCTCATCTGCGAGCTTGGTTAGAATAATTTTCAAAAGTTAACTTTTCGATGACTCATTTATTAAAAGCAAGATGCTTCCATGCCCTTATATCTATATAATTATGGATAATTATCTCTTATAAAATTACTAAATAAATTACAGTTACTGAAATTTAAATATATTCTATACAATTGTTACATTATATTTATTTATTTATTAAAAAATCAAAATATATTGGTCTCTCGTGACAATGTTTTGCACTTGCACCCATAAAATCTAAATAAAGTGAAGCCAAAGAAATCATTAAAAAAAAAAAAAAAAAAACTCAAGTTTGAGTTTTTTTTTTTTTTTTTTTGGGTACTTGACTCGGCACATTTTTTTTTCATTAGACTTACAGAATGTTGGGAAGCTGTGTTTTTATTATTTATTTAATTTGAGTGCAGGCTCTTAGGAGAGAAGGCGAAACTAGAAGTGATAAAGAACGCGTCACACGTGCCTCAAGTGGAATACCCTCAAGCATTCAACAATGTCGTGAAAGAGTTTCTAGTGTGAATATGTGATTATGTAGAACATATATATATATATGTATGTATGTATACATATATTTGGCCTCATTAGCTGGTCCTATGTGTATTGTGCACCTGGAGAAAATGATGGTATAGAGTTGGTGTTTGTTTTTCCTTTTACTAGCTCTCATTCTCTTCCTTTTTGTTCTTGCATAATGAGGGAGAGTTATATACATATACATATATATATGAACTTGTATTGGGGTGGATGGAAGTCTGCAACCTCTAAAATTGAAGATAAAATTGAGAATTTTTGAAGATTTGTACTCTCTCTGAAGTTAATGCAGAAAGTTTAGGGACACTCCAAGATTAGACTCATCCGGCTGGTGCTTGCTTGGGAGAACAATGCCAGATCATCTGTAAAAGTAGATGGTATATCAAAGGCCCCTGTGGCAATCTCTCGGTGGTTTCCTTCTTCTACCCTTCACTTTCTGATTGATCATTAGGGGCAGATAGATCACGGAAATGTACAGGGATCGGGGATCCCCTTGCAATATTCCAAAGCAACATTATCCAAGGATTGGAAACTCAAATTATGAGTAGACTAGCCGGTTTCTCTGGAAGGTCCATCTCAGTAAGGGCTTCTCAGATAGCTTTCTTTTGGATCCTATCACGATGGAGCCATTTTTTCCTTCTGTTTTTCCGATGAGTCGAGAGTTTCCTGTACCATTATGATGTTGGGTCTGCTCTGCCTACCGGGTTGAAGCTACACCTAAATGCGGCGATAAGATTGCCAAGGATGGGTTTGATTCTAGCAGTGACGATTTTCTCGAGGACTTTACACGGGCTGATGGGCCTAAACTGATGAACATATAGAGATGGGGAATTTTAGTGAGTCGGATGACCAAGATTTTATTCCAGGCCATGAGTTACTTAAAACAAGGACATTGGAAGCAAAGCAGAAAAAGGAGTTTAATGGCCTCCCAAGACTTTGGTGAAAAAAGAATAGAGGGGAATCTCATTGCAAACTGGGGCTCTGTATGCTGCCATACAGAAAACAGCATCATGGACGTCCTCTAAACTATAATTGGGGCTTCTAGTTTTAGATTTGGCTTATTAGAATCACCAACAGGAACCAAATGATTGAGGCCTCTCCACAAGAATCAGAGGAGGAGTTACGGAAAAGGCCAAAGAAATAAGCAGTTGGCAGATCATTTGGTTCGCTGAATCCAGTTAAAACGATGAATTACTCAATTAGAATTACAACTCTGCCTTATTGTGCATCCATAGAGGTAACAGTGGCATGCCCACTGAGGCTCCAAAAGCAATGAAATAAGCATAGAATGACCTAGATTAAGTCTCTGTTATCATCTATTTGCCGATTTAGCCTCCAAAAATTTCTAAAACGTAACTCTCCAGACTCTCAGAACACCATATACCAGGGCTTTGTTGTTAAAATGGAGGGTTAAGGCAGGGACAATGAAGTTATTATTCTTGGATATTTGCTGCCTCCTCAAAGGAAGGCTGAGGAATCAATCCTTCTCCAAGTGAAGGGTCAAGAATTGGAGAAGTTTGGTTCGCACTCAAGAATCAAAATTGGATTTAGAGCAAAAGATTTTCAAAATGGGTTTCAGAAATCATATCTTCATTTGGATTTCAGAAATTCCATTTGAGAATTCATTTTTAAACCCACATTCCCATTCTATTAAAGTGTACAGTTTTAGCTAGATGACACAAAATCTACAAAAAAGTGCCCAGGTTGTAAAGTTGATCCTATAGCTGTGCTAATGTGGCCGAAGGAAGAACGAGACTCTATCAACTTTGCTTCTGAAGGGACGTAATCCAAGGCCGAAGGGCCAGCCCCTGAAAAATCCATGAAGTATAACTACCGATCGAGATTTAAATACGATTACGTCTCAGTCGTCCAAATTTCTCGAATGATAGGGTTTTAATTACCCCACAAAATAGACGTATTTCATCAAGTGAAGGTAATCATCCTGAGCGGATATCCAATAGTCAGTTCTTCAATTGAAAAAGCTTTGAAAATCCTTCATCGGTTGAACGACCGATCGATAATTAACGATTCCAACGATCCTAGAGGAAGACCAAAATATCCCATTGACTTCTGTCGCTCATGACAAATAGCATCTTGAGGATCTTTCAGTTAAGAAAAGGTTCCCTCCAGAATACGAAAGTTTTCAAAAGATGAAGATCATAGTTGATTCGAAATATTAAATCCTCGTAATTTCTGTATCGGTTCGATAAGGAAGATATGGTTGACGCATTGCAGCAGTGTACGACTCTCACAGATATAAAATATCTCAAAAACCCTCAAAGACATGTACACTCTCGGTGCTTTACACACTAGGCACTCTAATCACAGAGAATTACTCTGTCAAATTCTCAAACTGTTTTCTTTTCATACGAAAACCGCTCTTTTCTGATTTGAGCGTTAAAATCCTCCCGTCGGATCACCCTCAAACGATTTTTATATGTATCACATTCCTTTGATGATAACAGCTCGGATCAGCAAGGAGTCAGTATCTGTGGAGTAGTAACTCACCTCCAACAGCTTCCAAAACGAAGGAATAAAAAAATTTAATCTTTGTTATCTCAAGTTTCTGGAGAATGTATGGAAGTAAATATTTTAAAATATATGAAGTCCTATTGGAATATTGTATGTGTTAATAACATTCATAAGCTAACTATGTTTTTATTCTCGAAATTAATTTGGATTTATGTGAAATAAAATTATTGTAATAATTTATTAAAATAATAAAATATTAGTTTTAATACTATTATATTGTTTCCTTATTTAACATAGTATTAGAGTCGCACTCAAATACTTTTATTATAGCATATGTTAAAATCAAAATCAAATCTATATTTAACTATCTTTAATATCAGATTGAGAGTCACGCACTCTTTTCAATAAATGACATATATTAAAATTAAATCAATAATTAATTAGATTTTAAAAATATTTGATTTTTTTTTATTTTTATATATTAATATTTATGATAATAAATTTTTTATATAAACCTAATTTATTATTATATTGCTTCCATTTCTCACAGTTGTTAATTTGCTTTTGTTGTTCCATTGTGTTTGTGTTAGATGCAAGAATAACAATTCAAACATATCCTGTTTTATTGTGTTCTTGATCGACAGTTTAATTAGTAAAATTATTTTATTTTATTTTATTTTTTTTTTTGAATCAAACTTGTTTCGCTATATCTCCTTATATTCAAAGAAAAAAAAATCCTTTTTTGTTGTGTATAACCTGCAATTCTCGGCCGTGACACCACATCCAAATGGATATGACGGCTATTGTGTCCTCCAGAATTTCATGATTGATAATTGAATAATACCTCAAGGAGATGAAAAGGAGTTGCTAGGGCCGAGAAGCATAATATACACGGTGGTTGTGAAAATGTTATCATTTTTTAATAATTAATTAGTATTTAGAGCCATATTTTGATTAATTTAATCTAAATATTATCTTGTCCAATTTTTTTAAAAAAATCCTAATATAACTTTATTATTTATTTGTTGGAGATGAGTTATGATTCTACAGATACCGATTCCTTATTGACTCGAACGATTGTCATCGATGGGATATGAAACCTGTAAAAATCGTCAGAGGATGCCCTAGTGGGGGAGACTCCAATGCTCAAATCAGAAAGTGTGGTTTTCGAATTTAAAAAAACAGACTGAGAATTCAAAGAAATAGAAGTTCCCTATGATTAGAGTGTCCAATGTGTTAGGCTAAGGTAATGTACCTGTTTTGAAGGGTTTTTGGATGTCTTATACCTGTAAGAGTTGTATGCTGTTGGGGTGTTTCAACCCTACTTTCTTTATCTAACCGAACCGAAAATCTCGGGAATTCAAATATTCCGAATTGATTGTGATCTTTATTGTATGAAAACTTTCGTTTTCTGGGGAGATCCGTTCCTTAACTGAAAGATCCTAAATATATCATTTTTAAGTAGGAAATCAAAACTGTTAAGGTGTTTTGACCTTCCTTTAGAATTATTAGAACTGTTAACTATCGATCGGTTGTTTGACCGATGGAAGGTATTCGGAATTCGTTCATTCGATGAACCAATAATTGGGTACCAGATCAGGGAGGTTACTCCCGCTTGATAAATCCTGTTAAGTAGACGAGACAACTGAAACCCTATCGTTCGGGAGATTTGGGCGACTAAAATTTTTCTGTTAATAGTCATAGACAACATTGGATATCGGACAGTAGCTGTCATTTATGGACCTTATGTGCGGGTCTTTCAAGTGCCGACCCTTTAAATTGGGTCTAGGACTATGTCTCATCATTTGCCTCCGACTCATAGCGCTTTTTCTCGGAAAAGGCGGCATGAGTTATGACTATTGAAAAAAGGCACAAAGCTTTTTTAGTGTGACTTTCGTTGTTTCGATTTTCGAGAATCGTCTTCTATACGCTTCATAAGGATTCACATTCATCAAAGGATCGCATACCCCAGCATTCTTGCCCGCAGCTCTCTTGAAATTTTTCTATAGACAAAATGTCGAAAAATTCTTCTTCGTCGCGAGGCGTAGGTAGCATACGAAGTACAATGACTGAAGAGGAACTAATAGAAGTCCGAAGAGACATGTCACTGAGAAGCGATTATGAACTAGTGTTGCCTGATGAAGAGGACAGAGCGAATCATGTGCCCGAAAGTTGCGTCCCAATATATAAATAATGTGTGAAGTATGGTTTGAGAATCTCATATACGGGGCCGCTGGCAGAGATTTTGAGATATTGGAACATCCACCCTTCGCTGCTTATCCCTAGCGTTTGATGTTTTGTGATTGCCTTGATTTCTTTGCTAGGGTTTTTTCGTATTCGCTTTGATTTGTAGATTCCGGGGGCCCTTTTTCCCTTGATACGGTGCAGTGCTAAAGATTTTACCTATGGTTGATATAAACTCTGTCAGGAGTTTCGCTGGAGATTCTTTTACAGTGAATTTCAGGACAAGCGTTGGATACAGAAGTTCTTCTACATGAGATTCCTGAACAAGGATCTTCTTCCAAGACTTCCAGATGCTAACCAAGTGCCTTCTTGAACATGAAGATCCCAGAGCTCTTTCATCATTCTCGTCTTTTGTGGTTTTTCGGCCACTATTGTGAGTCTACCTATCAGAGCATTTGAGTAAATTTTTTGATAGAGGACCAGATATTGTTGTCTGGCTTGTTGGTAGATGAAGCGAGGCAGATCACAAAGCCTCTCTTACTGGAGCAACAGAAGAAGGAGTTGGTTGATTCTCTACTGTCTGTAAATGCTTCCCTTCTTGAGGATGTCTTTACCAAGCGGGAAGTATGGCCGAACGCAAAGAGAAAGGCAGCTGATACCTCCCCTGAGATTCAATTAAAAAGATCAAGGATTCGATCGTCTGGTCCGCTTGCTGGTGAGGAGGGGCTAGCAAAAACTGGGGGACTTGAGTCTCCTCGAGAACGTGTCGAGATGAGAGAAGGCCAGTTGATCGCTCATTTGATGATCGTTGGTACATCCCTCAGAGATAGGGAGGGGGATGTTCCGAACGAGGAAGTTCTCGAGGAGACAGGGAGTGCTCTGGCTCTGGATCCACAGTGGCAGGAAGGGACTCCAATGGTACACGTTTCTGCTCCTGTTTGGGAGAAACACCCGAATGGTCTCCCTAGTCATCCCAATGTCTCCTACAAGATGTAGAGGATAAGGCTGACATTCCACCTCCTATTTTTGTTGAGTCGCTCAACGGGGAGGATGATGATTTTGTTAAAGGATCAGTAGCGGTCTGTGTGGAGGACCGTCAGTACAACTTTATTGATTCGTGAGAAGCATTTTGGCTGGCCGAACGGTTCGAGTTTCCCCTGAAGCTCGCTCTCTAGACAATGTCTCCAGATCACATTGATAAGGCTATCCACTCTCTCTGCCTTGCGATAAGCATTCTCCTTACTCGGGCTTTGTCCAGATTTGTTACTATATGATTCTGACTGTCAAGTGTATTTCTTCCCAGACCGTGGCCTTAATTGAACTCCAAAGGCAACGGAGGAAAGAACGTGATGGGAAAATTGTCCATTTGAGTAACCAAATGCTAGCGCTGAATGACGCTCTGGAGAACAAGGAAAAACACACCAACGAGGGGAAAGGCAGGCAAATTAAACATTTTCAGGTGGACTTGACTCTGTCCTGAGAGCATTGTGAAAAGCTAAAAGTTGAGGCGCGTGTATGAGAAGCGAGATTAGGGACCGCCAAGATATTAGCTCATCTTCTGGAAAAATCCCTTCAAAATGCCGAATGGGAGATGGCTGACCTCAAGACGTCTGTTGCCAAAAATGCTGCTGACCTCCAGCTTTCTCAGCGTAAGTTGCTCAAGCGTTTGAGGTGCTCCGAGGAGATTCTCCGACAAGTTGGTCGATATGAGGTTCTACATCCGCTTGAGGGGTCAATTGAGAGAGTGACAGCGGATCAGGATTCTGCTCCAGTGACCTCTATTATTCCTTCCACCCCCTTGTAATCTTGTGTTGTTCTGATAATAAAAAGGTCTTTTTTCATTGAGTGTGTCGAGCCATTTGTCCCTTACTCCATCGAAGTGTAATGATCCATTGCGAAGAAAGTCTTTAAAATGCTATATCTCACTTGGAGAGTTTTGTTCGTTCGATAAGTGTTGGGTGACTTAGACCCATCATACAATAAGAAACTTTAGATATTAATGTCATATCTACCCATTCGGAGGATTCCATCCCATTTCTATGACACATCCGATCGGTAAGATCAGGGCATCTAAGGCCCAATGCACGATGAGTAACTTTAGATGTTAGGGTCATGTCTACCCGTTCGGAGAGTTTCATCTCATTTTGATGATACGTTCGATCAGTAAAATCAGTGCGTCTAAGGCCCGACGTACAATGGGAAGACTTTAGATGTTAGGGTCATGTCCACCTGTTCGGAGAGTTCCATCTCATGTTGATGACACGTTTGATCGGTAAGACCAAGACGTCTAAGACCTGACGCACGATGGGTAACTTTAGATGTTAGGGCCGTGTCCACCCGTTCAAAGAGTTTCATCCCATTTTGATGATACGTTCGATCAGAAAGATCAATGCGTCTAAGGCCCGACGTACAATGGGAAGACTTTAAATGTTAGGGCTGTGTCCACCAGTTCGGGAAGTTCTATCTCATTTTGATGGCACGTTCGATCGGTAAGACTAAAGCGTCTAAAAGCTGACGCACGATGGGTAACTTTAGATGTTAGGGTCATGTCACGCGTTTGGAAAGTTCCATCCCATTTTGATGACACGTTCGATCATTAAGATCAAGGCATCTAAGACCCGACGTATGATGGGAAAACTTTAGATGTTAGAGTCGTGTCCACTGGTTCAGGGATCTCCATCTTATTTTGATGACACGTTCGATTGGTATGATCAGGGCGTCTAAGGCCCAACATACAATAGGTAACTTTAGATGGTATAGCCGTATCCACCCGTTCGGAGAGTTCCATCCCATTTTGATGATATGTTCGATCGATAAGATTAGGGCGTCTAAGGGCCGACGTACGATAGGAAAACTTTAGATGTTATGGCCATGTTCACCCGTTCGGAGAGTTCCATCATATTTTGATGACACATTCGATCAGTAAAATTAGGGCATCTAAGACCCGACGTACGATGGGAAAACTTTAGATGTTATGGCTGTATCAACCTGTTTGGGGGATTCCATCCCATTTTGATGATACGTTCGATCGATAAGATTAATGCGTTTAAGGCTCGACGTACAATAAGAGACTTTAGATGTTAGGGTCATATCCACCCGTTCGGGGAATTCTATCTCATTTTGATAACACGTTCGATTGATAAGATCAGGACGTCTAAGACCTGACGTACGATGGGAAACTTTAGATAGGAGGTGATTCCTCTGTAAGCCACTAAGGGTCTCGTATCGTGAACCACCACAGGAATAATCACTAAGCAATGGGAAAGCGCTGAAATCCTTCTCAAGGGAAGAGCACAGGAAACTCCAGGTCATATGTCGGACAAACGCTAGTAGAAACGTAGGGCTCATGCCAAATGTTTTCGTCGCGGATCTAGAGGATCACCCCTCCTGATCCATTGTGTGACAGCCTGAGATTCGGTCGATTAGGCGGCTCATTCTCCCACGGTGCATTACGTTCATCGGGGGAAGATAAATTCCTTCCTTCTGTACTGATGAATCTCTATAGTTTACCATTGCGAACCAGAAACTCCAACTCGTTCCTAAACCTCTTGCACTCATCGGTTATGTGACCGTAGTTTCGATGAAAGTGACAGTACTTGGACTTATCTTTCTTGGGATCTTTCTCCGTGGGACGAGGGGGCCACCTGACGTACGATTTATTTTTGTTTGATATAAAACCCAACTTGGAGTTTCGTTTAGCGGAGTGTAGATGTTGAACCTTCGCGAGGACGGAGCCCCTAGCTTTCTCCTCTTTGGAAAAGGCTGGCAAGATGATCGACTACGTTCCTTTCTGCTAGGACGATTTCTTCGTCGATCGAACGTCTCTGCTTCTTCTGCCGTAATGTACTTCTCAGTTCGGGAATAGAATTCTTGAATGATTACAGGAGGTCTCTTCGTAATGGAGACCTTCATGTCAGAGGAGCGCAAGCCCATTAAGAGGGCAACCAATGTGATAAAATAATCCAAAGTGGAGACCTTTAACATCTCTGTCTTAAATCTCTCTAGGAAATCTCTCAGAGACTCGTCTTCTCATTGCCACAATGATAGCAAGGAAGTGGACTTTCACTTGACTCCTCGGCTGATTATAAAATGAGCCTTAAACTATTGTCGGAGTTGGATGAGACTCTTGATACTGAATGGCAGGAGAGAGTTAAACCATGCCAGTACATTGTCCTTGAGAGTAATGAGGAAGTGTATCTGACAGGTCTCTAGAGACTATAACTGTTATGAAGTGAGCAGCATGGTCGCGGAAGTCAGTTATTCTATCATATCATTCCATGAGTGACAGAATGATGTCTCTTGGCATTGGTTCTGAGGAAATTTTCAGATCGAATGGCAATTCTCCCAAAGGGTGAAGGGAACCTTCCTCCTTCTTCGTACCTGCCCTTCTAAACTCGGCGGCTACAAGCTATTCGATTTGCTTCTTCAGGTCCTCAGGATCGTGTCGAGAGGTTACCGATGGTTCATAATTTGCAGGAAGTACTTGCCTCGGTGATCGTTCATATTTGGAGTCCGCTGAGGATGAGTGGTCATCCGGCTCAAGGGCTCGACTGAGCCCTTCCAAGTGTTTGTTCATTTTTCGGAGTTTTGACTCCAGTCTTTCCATCTGGGGCTGGCTCGCCTGTTCTGGGGCTGGAGCCATGACCGGTTATTCTTGAACCACAGGTTATAAGACTTACTCCGGATGGGATGGTCAGGGAGAAAACATATGATCATGAATTGAGTGATCGGGTGTCGAGGAGATGACAGATTCGGCGGGTATAGGGGTGCGCCTTTCTACAGTAGGGGCGGCCCTCGAGGATACTCTGGTTCTTGGAGGGTGCTCCAATGCTGAAGTCGAACTCGCGGAAGTCGCTCTAGTTTGTTTTTCACGGACGACACCAATCTGTTGAAAGTGGGTTACAACTCCACAGATACCGGCTCCCTGTTGACTCGAACGGTTACAATCGACGGAATGTGAAACCTGCAAAAACCGCCGGAGGGTGTTCCGGCGGGGGAGGCTCCAGCGTTCAATTCAGAAAGAGTGGTTTTCAAATGTAAAAGAAACATACTGAAAGTTCAAAGAGGAAGAGATTTCCTGCGGTTAGAGTATCCAATGTGTTAGGCTAAGAGAGTGTACCTGACTTGAAGGATTTTTGGATGTCTTATACCTATAAGAGTCGTACACCGTTGGGGTGTTTCAACCCTACTTTCTTTATCAAGCCGATCCGAAAATTTCGAGACATCAAATATTCCGAATTGATAGTGATTTTCATCGTATGGGAACTTTTGTTTCCTGGGAAGATCTGTTTCTTAACTGAAAGATTCTAAAAATACCATTCTTAAGCAGAAAATCAAAACTATTAAGGTGGTTTGACCTTCATTTAGAATTGTTAGAACTGATGGCTATCGATCGGTTGTTTAGTCGATGGAAGGTTTTCGAAATTCGTTCGATGGACCAATAATTGAGTATCCGATCAGGGAGATTACTCTCGCTTGATAAATCTCGTTCGGTAGGCAGGGTGACTGAACCCCTATCGTTCAGGAGATCTAGGCAACTAAGGTCTTTCAGTGGATAGTCATAGAGAATATTGGATCTCGGACGGTAATTGTCCTTTGTGGACCTTATGTGCGAGCCTTTCAAGTGCAGACCCTTTAGATTGGATCTAGAACTATATCCCATCATTATCAAATTTTGAATCCGAAATTAGATGACAGATGAAAATTTTCATTTTATCCACCTTGTCATTAGAAACATGATGAACACCTAATGGGTATGCTTTGTGATGATCATTTGTTCATACTTTCCTGATCACTGCAATATCATCAGTTATTTAAGTTCATCATTTTTCATTTATTTATAGACCCTGATGGTGGAGCATAAGTGGAGTTTAAACTGTTTGTTCGTTTTTGCCAGGGTTTTCTTCCTCTGAGTTGAGTAATATTGATTTAAGTATATCAGACAAATCTTCAAGAGCAATCCCGCTTCATTTCTTATGAAAAATAGGATGTGTCCATTAGTTTACTTGAGTTAGAAAAATATGATTTTGAGATTAAATTTTACTTTTGTTAGAGTTAAAGGGATTTTTTTCATAAGTGGATTAGGGACATATTTCTTCCTAATTGCGTTATTAATTAATCATCTTTATTTTAGAAAGAAAATAACTCTAATAATTATAATCTGCATTAATAGAATATGAATGATTTTTCTCTTTTTAAATTTTTTCTTGGTATAAATTATAGGTATCTGATAATCATATTAGTTTTAATTAAATTTAATTTGTGACAGATTAGACCATTAAAAAGTAAAACTCTTTTGACACTTGTTTTTATTATGTACAAGAGTCGAGTTCGAGAATTTGTTTAAAAGATGCGTGGTTATGACTAAACCAAGTCTACGTTGGTTTCTTTTTTAAAATTTTATCTTTAGCTTAATGAGATATTTAACACGTTGGCTACAACACTGCATGGATTGATGTACAACTTAATGCTAACAATTTTCTCAAAATTTTTTTCTCGTTATGATCAATAATACTGAAAAAAAAAAAAAAAAAAAAGGAATAAGCGAAGAAAAAGGCAGTCTTATGAAGACTTTCAAGGTTTGGAGTAGACCTTACCCCAAACCAAAAATATCATTTGTGCCTAAGCCAAAAATTTCAAGAAATAATTGGACCAAACCCTAGACTGAATATTGGGCCTCATTGGGCTTGGCCTATTAAACTGATAATTTGAGCAATGCGAGCAAAGGAAAGCCGATAGATCTTGGGCACTGAGGATTCTCTTTCTTCCTCGTTACCAAGGGCTTCGGAAATCAGAGAGAGAGAGAGAGAGAGAGAGAGTGTGTGTGTTGTATCGTAGTTTGCTGTTGCTATTAAGGCAAACATCAATCTAGCAAAGATGACGAAGACGACGAAAGGAGGCAAAGTCATGAACCCTACCGATGCTTACCGCAAGGAGCTTCGCAAGAAAGAATTAAAAAGGGTAAATTAATCATTTTCTTCTTCCCTATTAGTTTTATTTAAATTCTATTTGATTAATATCTGCTTCATTTTTATTTTATTTTTTATGATTCCATTGCAGTGCCAGTTTCTGTGACCTTGTTCTTCCACATGGACCTTTTCCCCGCTTTTCTTATTGTTAAGTAATCATTGCACGAAAAAGTGAATTTTCTTGATGGGCTTCTTTAATATTTTTTTTTTGTCTATTTAGGGTTTGTATGTCAACTTGCAATATTGCCTTGAATTTCACTAGAAGGAATGAAATAATGGGTATTTAATCACTAGATTGAACTCTACAACTATGTTTGCATTAGAATTATTGATGTTGGTTATATTAATATTTTGTCGAATCTTCATTTGTTGTTGTAGTGCTAGATTTTGTGTCCTAACTCTATCATATGACTCTCTTTTGATGTTTGTGGTCATTTGTTCTTGGTTATAGTTCGTATTCTCCTACAAAAAGGTGCCCTTCCTACCCAAAATTTCAACTACTGAAATCACAAATTTGATGTGGCACAAATTCATTGGTTACTTAGAAGCATATTATAGTACATTATGCAACGGGCTTTAGTCTCGTCTCTCTCTCTCTATTGTTTTTGTGAAACTGGGGGAGCCCAGGAGCAATATGCTTTGGTTAGGATTAAGAGTTAGGGTCCAACATGTTTATTTTTTCCCCTCTTTGGGAGGAGTCTTAGATGATTTCACTTTCTTTTTAAATGCCTAATATTGCAATTCGTTGATTCCCAAAGAAAGAGTGAATCAAGGGATCTATTGTGAGGCTATATTCAATAAAAACTTTGAAATCAAATTATGATTTCTAAAGTGTCTTTCTTTTAGCTCCGAGTATCCTTCTAATTTTTTCTTCCCATAGGATTTGGCAGTGACAAGGTTGATACATCTCTCTCTCTCTCTCTCTCTCTCTCTCTCTCTCTCTCTCTCTGCTTTCATTACTATGCAGCTTTGATTTCTTTTTCTGTTTTGTCTCAATTTGAATGTTTTGATTTTGCATGTTGGATGGTGCGAAGAATCATCCAGATTCACATTGATGGATGTTTCATTCCAATATGATAAATCTCAACCAGCTACTTGTGACAACATCCCCCTCCTCACTTTATGTTTCTTAGAATGCATTCCTTTTTATTAATCATTTCCTTGATTTTTTTTTTTATTTTCTGGTGTAAAATAGTACATTGTGCAACACTTTTAATCAAGAAAAATATTCCAACTCAAATTTGGTGAATTTTTGTAGAATTTGATTGAATTGTAATTTTCTGGTGTTGTCCTAGGTTTTGTGCCCAAACTCTATCAAATAAACCTTTTTATAATGTTTGTAGTCATTGTTCAAGGTTATAATTTCCTATTTTACTACAAAAACTGCCCTATGTACCCAAAACTTCTACTACTGAAATAACAAATTTGATGCAGCGCAAATTAATTTGAAACTTAGAACCGTATTATAGTACATTATGCTACATTTTTTAATCAATAACAATATTGCAACTCAAATTTGGTGAATTTTTGTGGTTGGCTTACTGTATGTGTGGCATTATTCATTCACTGTTGAAAATTGTGTTGGTTTTTATTATTTTGGCTTCCTGATAGCTTTGCCTCTAGTGTTCATAACTGCAAAAGGTATAGTTATCTGCTGCAGCTTGTAATTCTATATGTTGAATTTTGTGTCTATGGCATATATATTTGTTAATGGGGTTATCTTTCTATTCAGCAATTCCAGTTTGAAGTTGTTTTTTAAGAAAATCATTCTTTCTTTTTCTTGGTATAACTTATTGTGTACAGAATAAAAGGGAAAGAAAGAAGGTGAGGGAGGTGGGAATTTTGAAAAAGGATCCGGAGACGATCAGGGAGCAGATTGAAAAATTGGAAATGATGAGTATGCGTTCTATCTGAACCATGCCTTGCTTTTTCAGATTTTAATTGTTGTTTACCTTTTCAGCTCTTCACTTATTGTAAATGCTTTGCATGAATTGATTTTGTATGCCTATTAGTTTTTAATATTCTGATGCCATGTGTTTAATCTATTTCTTGTTGTGATACTATGAGCTTTAGATAGAGGTTGCTTTCTGCAGATGAAATCTCGTTATATCAACCTAGTTTGATTATTTCCACACATGGTTCTAGTATTTAGGATTTATGTAAATTCTCTGTTTTGTTACTTAAAGTTGATAGACTGCTTTGTGATTGGAGAGGATTGATTCAGTTCAGAGGCCAATTTATTTGCAGTGACTTTTTAAAGATATATCAGATGGAAAATTGAACTAGATTTTCAAAGCAGATGTTCTTCTTTGGAGGTTCATGTCTTGTTATAGTTCAAGAATCTAGTTGCTGGCAGGTTTCTCCTCCTGTCCTTGGTTTCTTGGTTTTAAATCACTTCTAATATGCCTTGTGGCATGTCTTTTTTCCTTTGAACACATTTAATTTCTTGGGCACTTGTGCTAATAGAATTTTCATGGTATTGATATGTGGAGCCTTAGATGCTTTTATTATTTTTTGCTTCTTATTGGAGTCTTTGGGTGAAGGACAACTGTTACTAGTGCTCATACTCGTGTTGTATAAATTTTTAATTACTAAATTGAAAATTTGTATTAGCAAGTAACTTTAAAAACTAGGAAGTTTTTCATTTTCCTATGTTATTCAGTGCCATACTCAAGCTGATACCCTATCGTGTATAACAATATTTTGTTTATTGCCATGTCCTTGTCATATCATGTTAATGTCTCTACTTTTAGGTATTAATGGTAAGTAATACAGATGACGTAAAATAAGGAAGAGTTTTTACACAAAGTTGATCTAGAAGTTGTTTCTCCTTGGAAGTTAGTTTTTGTTCTGGTAATGTCCGTAATTTATCTGATCTTTCTTGGCCTGGGACGATAGGATTATTGAAGTGCTTTTGGAAAAAGGGATCCAATTTATCCTATAGGATGCTGGCAGGTCACTGGATATTCTTCGTCACTGTTTGGTGTTCATTTGCTTTAGCATGTAGCCAGTACCAAAGGCCTACTAATTGGATATAACCAGAGGTACTGTCTTATATCAGTTGAGTCGATAATGCAAATGATGGTAAAAAATGATGAATTCCATTCAATAGTATTATGAAGGAACTGTAATATGCATGCATACTCATATGATGCTGTGGTGATTTTGGAGATGCTAGTGTAATAAAAATTGTTGATCTTGCAGTTAGGCACTGCATGCCTATTTATTATGGTCCTTGAACTGCCACTGCTACATCAATCAGAAAGTTCTTCGGCAACATAGTCTCCTATCCTGGTATTATTAAGTTGCCTGGTGCTTTTAGTTTCAATTCCTCCAGAATCATACTGATTCCTGGAAGTACTCATTGTGAAAATCTGTGATACATTCAGTTCCTCCCATCACATTATGATGCTAGCCTTGTTTTCAGATCTGTCTCCTTGTGTGGGGGCGTTTACCCAATTACTTTGCTAGACATTCTTGTAAACTTGCAGCTTTGTTGGTGCCTTTTTAATCTTTTTCTTTCTGGCTAAGTGTTCATTAATTGTTGCAGAGGCAGATGGTGCTCTGGATAAAGCTAGGAAGCACAAGAAAAGGCAACTTGAGGACACTCTGAACCTTGTTCTAAAGAAGCGGAAGGTGAGAAATGTTTTCCTTCTCTAGTTGGAACTTTAATTTGGTATAAGACTCTGTAAATTATGTATTTTACCTACAAAATTGAGCATCAGTCTTTCAAGAATTTGAAAATGGACTCAATTAAGGAATATTTTCTTTTTCAGAGTTAAGTGCTGTTTTAAAAGTTGCATTGTAACAGGATAAGTATACTGTAAGAGGGCATTTTCTAGGAGGACAAACTTGGAAGCTTAGTTTTGGGAGTAAGTGAGCTGACAGACGAAAATATTGGTGCTTGGGCTCAGGGAATATGACTGTGGCATTTGCTTATGCAAAACTTGCATGCTGGAGTTAACTTTACTTCTAGCATATGGATTGTAGGGAGTGTGATTGAATAGGGGAATGAGACAAAGGACGCTATATTCTTTACTACTACAAGAATTTGCATGAGAAGCCTCTCTGATATAGGCTTATATTGGATTATATGGAGTTTCAGGTGATAGATGTGGACATTGCGAGCTGGTTTGAAATGTTTGATGCCTGCAGTGATTGTGATGAGGACAAGACACAGTACAGATGGATTTTCTTAATGAATTGTTCTTTGCTTATCTTATGACACCTTATTGGTTGTAATCCTCTAGAAAGGGGCATGATATATTCACATATATTATCTACACAATCCATACATACAGGCATACATACATATACGTACATATATTATAACTATGTAGATGAATGCTTCCTTTATTAACCCATGAAATGAACAACTATTGTTATTATATATCAGAGAAGGGTACACCAACCATGACACGTGGAGGAGAATAGTGATGCTGTAGGTTAGTTGACTACTTGGATTCAGACCTTCCAGAGGATGCAGGGATCTTCTCTATGGGGCCTTCAGGGGAGGTGATATTTGTTGGGGAGGGGGGATGTGGATTGTTTCCTTTGTGAACCTATGAAATGACTCCTTGCATGGCTGCTGAGCTTTTTGAATGCTACGATGAATGCTTAGAGCGTTACAAGACAAAATTTTTTGTATTTGGTTCTGTATGCCTAGACGTCGAAGGGTGTGGGGGCAATTGCCCCCACTTAAAAAAAAATTAAATTAAATTAAATTAAATTAAATTTTATATATTAAATTAAAAATTGCCCCCACACCCAAAAAAAAAAAATGCTCCCACACTAAATTGCCCCCACAAAAAAAAAAATAAAAAAATAAAAAATTGTGTTTGTGGCTTAAAAGTATATGTCATTTCATTCCATGAAAATATTTTGCCCCCACCGCCATTGGGTTCTGGATCCGCCACTGTGTATGCCCCGTTACAATCTCGTTGTAAGATCTATTCTGAAAATTGTATTTGGCTGTAATTTCATTGAGCTAGTATGAGTACTACTTTATGTCCAGACGCATGTATCAACATATGCTCACTTCATATTTCTGTTTCTTGTTTCCATTGACTGATCCATAGTAAATCATAAGATATCGTGTCAATCATGCGGGCATATCGTCCATTGCTTTATTTTATAGTTCTTTTTCCTCATGGGAATGTTCTTGTTCACTGTGACAGGAATATGAAGAAAAATCACGGGCGAAGGGTGAAACTCCAGTTATGTTCAGGTGAAGATGATTAGTTCTTTAATTAACTTCCTAAGGTGTCTAATCTAGCAGTGTCTGCTACCTTTGACTGGCTAAAGGTGTTAATGGCTCCTTTATTGTAGTCATTTGGGACCGCCTCGTAGACGGACGACAGCTGAAGAAGAAGAGAGAACCAAACATCCAAAACCTGAGGTCAGTTCTAATTGGACTGGTAAATGTTCTAAGTTTACGTGAATATTGACAATTGTCCATGTGATTTAAGGACTCTGTGTATTATCATCCTACATTGAATCCTACTGGTGCGCCTCCTCCTGGGAAGCCCCCCATGTACAAGTCATCTATTGGTGAGTCTAGCATTGTCTTGGAAGATTTAGTTAATCAATTGATGTTCCATGAATTCGTGTTATTTATGATTTTTTAATCCCTGCCTCCCCTTCTCCGTACTTTTTTTTTTGTTCTTCCCTTCATTAATACTTATGTTTCCTTTAACCACAGGACCTCGAATACCGTTGCCATCATCCAGTGGTGCATCAACTTCAAAATCAGAATTGGAGGATGATGCTTTAGCTGTACCACCTCCGCCACCACCTCCGCCACCACCTCCCTTGCCAGCTTCTGGTGATTCAGATTCTGTGGATGGTTCTCTGCTACCTGCATCTTTGCCTTTACCTCCTCCACCTCCAATGCCACCAAAAAACGCTGTGTCAGGCATAGGCATTTCATTGCCTCCTCCACCCTTGCCACCACCACCTCCAGGACCTCCACCCAAAGAACAAATTGCATTAAGACCACCACTTCCGCCACCTCCGTCCCTTCCACAGTCTGCTCAACTACCCCCTCCAGGCACCAGTGGAAGTGAGAGGGATAAAAATCAATCTGAAACGAAAGAGGACTCAGCTTCCAAGGAATCTAACCAGGTAATCTCTTCATTTTATCATCTTCAACTTGGCAGTACCTTTTCTAAAAGAGATTAAAAGATAAATATTTGCCCTAGAAGACCCTGGTTTAACCAACTTCCACTTAGTCACTTAAGATTGTGTTCTTGTGCTATGTGTTTAATTTTCTGCCAATGAAGAGAAATTGGTGATAATCTCTCTCTCTCTCTCTCTCTCTCTCTCTCTCTCTCTCTCTCTCAGGTTCATATGGTACTCCCTCCGCCCCCTCCGCCTCCTGGGTTGCCTATGAAGGTTGGAACTAATCAGTCTGAAGGCACATCATCTGAATCTGATGGTAAAAATTCCTCAGGGCCTATTGATCATTCAAAACTGATACCACCTCCTCCTCCTCCAAGGCAACAGACAATGCCCAGTCCTGCTTTACTTCCAACTTTACAGCCTGATGTATTACCACCAGGAATTTCTCGATTTCCACCACCTCCACCTCTACCAGATATGAGGCCACCCTTAACTGCTCCAGGAATTCATGCAATGCCGCCTCCTGGAATGGTGGTCCCTATGATTCCAAGGCCGCCATTTGGTCCTCCTGGACCACCTCCCATGGTCAGACCTCCACTTCCGCCTGGCCTTCCTCCCATCTTACCAGAAGGTGACCCTGCTGCACTTAGGCCACCTGTCCCTCAAAAGCCATCATATGTTAAATCTGCTGCATCAACTGTTGTTAAGAGACCACTAGCCCAGCATACTCCAGAACTTACAGCAATGGTAAGTTTCTTCTTATGATAAATTATATGCTTCAAGAAACAAATGTATTATTGGTGTGTGTGCATATATATACACATATATTTAATGGTGGTCCTTACACGAGATGATGGGAGACTCAAATTGATAACTTATTGGTTGGGGTGGAATTGTGTACCACTAGGCTACAAAGGCTGCTGTTAAAAGGATGATGTTGAATATCCAAAGAGTTAACATTCAAATAGAGTCAAAGTGGCTTTATTTGGTTCCGTTTGCTGTCTGACGTCTTCCTCTGTTCATTCAGGGACCAAATTACTGAAGCATAAGGTCAAAAATAGTTGTGTATAATGTGACATTTGGTTTTGGAATGAAGGAAGCCTATATACTTGTATGAACCCCAAGGATTTCTTGGTGAATATGCCCTTTGTTGACACTTGACCTAGGCAAGCAGACTATTTTGGTAGGGGTTTAGCAGGCTTCTTCAGGTGGGATTTGACAGTTGACTTAGAACTGATAATTCATTAAGTTCTTCATGTACTCTAATGTCTCAAAATGTGATTCAAAAATGTTTATTAGGATATAATTTAAGGTTATACTTGTCTGGTCCCATGTTTATCATGAATTTTGGTTCTCTAGCTAATTGAAGGGTCATAAAAACCTTCTAAAGGTGGAAAAAAGAACATTTGGGTATAAGTTGTGTTCTGCTAAAGTTTTGTACTCCATGAGGAATGAAATCCCATCAGATAATGCGATATTCTTCATATATTTTCTTCTATCACAATAAAAATGATAATGTGATATATTTCATATGTATTTCATAAATTGGTAAATCTTTTAGTTGAGTTTCATTAGAATAATGTTGTTAAATATCACAACATATGAGAAGTTACCAGCTCAATCGTGGCTTGACATTGCTTCGAAGTGCTTAGTTGGATTTCTAAAATGTTGCAAATTTTGGTTTGAGTTAAGTCAGACTTTCTTTGTTCGTGTTCAGGTTCCTGCATCTGTACGTGTTAGAAGAGAGACTGTAGTTCCTAAAGCTAAACCGAAGCAGTTACTGTCAACCAGCACAGCACCAACACGTCCAACAGCTCCTACCGTTGTGAAGCCAGATGTGGCTAGCTCCAATGCAGCACCAAAGCCTCAAAGCATAGATGACTCATACATGGCCTTTTTAGAGGACATGAAGGCACTTGGTGCACTTGACAGTTAAAAGCTCCTTGTAGCTAACAATGTGGGAAGCATGAGGACACTTGGTTGATTTCTTCGAAGGCTATTGCGGTGGGTTTGACCATTTTTCTCCCAAATAATTCTGGCATTTTTCAATAGCCTTTGGATTCATTATTTGGAGAGTCACCCCGGATTATCCTCAATGCCGATCACATCAAGACCCATGTGCCTGTTGCTTTCCGATTCTTAATTGTATCTTTTCTATTGTCTTGTTGGGATTCATGTAATACTAGAACCATGTTTACTATATATAGATTATGTTAAACTGGCGCAAGAGGTCTCTTGAAGTTTATAGAATTTTTATTCTACCCTTCCCATGCTTGCTTTTCTTGCTCTTCTTTTCATACTTGGGGGAAAGGAGAGATGCCCTTGAAATTTTAAGAGAAGAAATTAATATGTAACGTTTAATGCTGTTAAAAAGAATTAGAAACAATACTACTAGTTTCAGAAATATTGTTAAAACCTTTTAAGATGCTGTTTGTTTATTAGAAATTATAACTTCTGCTTGCTCATTTTCATGTACCTTGTATTTTCTTTCCCAAATGACCTTGCCCATACAGAGTGGTTTTTTTTATTCTTTTTTTCCTTTTTTGGTGGGGCATGGGAGTCAGGGTCGCAGGTCCAGGTTATACAAAATGTGTTTGAGATATAAATTGGTATACTGCAGTTTGAGTGAAGAGTGGAAAAATTCTAATATTGCCCGATGGGCACAAAGCCTTCCGCACAGACTAAAGATAAATCTGAGTCTGCCTAGTTTTCATCGTTCTACAAAGTTAAAATCATAGTTTTGTAGCGTGATCAATGGATATTGGTAGTTATATTTTGACTGATTCGTTATAGGTATTATTGGATCTAATTTATGAAAAGTTTTCTTAATGTAATTTTTTTTATTTTAAAATTCCTACTTCAAGAATTTGTTATGAGGCGTAATGCTCTTACTAGGTCAATTATCCATTGACAGTTAAAACCATATTATCTATACATGTCTGAATCCGAGATATTGTTCAAGTTTGGCTTCCAGGACTAATGAACGAGCTTAAGCCAAAGTTCAACAAGTCAAACTCAACATGAGCGAGTCATGTCATAAGTGTCTTGTATCTACCCTAATGAATCGAGTCGTGCCATTGAGTGGACTTGTCCATTTGTTGGGTTGTGATGGATGGTCAACCCTTTTCTGTCATCTCTAACAGCTTATGAATGTATCAAGGGGTTTGACTCCGAAGTTCATTCACAATGGAAATACATGGGTCACCAACTAATAAAAAGTGCTTTAGATTTATTAAGATAGAAAAATCAAGAAAAAAAAAAAAAAGAAATCTATGGATCCAATAACTTGACCCTATATTATTTATTCAAAAAAATAATATCTATAACTCAAATTAAATATTTTGTAACGAAAAAAATTATAATATTTATTTAAAAAAATAGTAATACTGTTATGACTTTTCATCGTAACATGCCCCTTTTTAATCTCAATCCTCATCTCACGAGCCAAAGCCCTCAAGATCTCCTTCCCCCAACAAGCATAACTTCAATTCAATCCAATGGACGGTGGAAACCATAGTCTTATCTTAATATCATCCAGTGCAGCTCAATGGCATGTGTGGATGTACATAACAGGCATGCTTTGATTAGTTAATTCTATAATATAAAGGTTATCTTGACTTTCCAACATCTGATCCCATCTCATGACATTATGATTCTTTATACACCTAGATCTCTATCTTCCAATGGGAGATTTTGTTTCTTTCCTCTCAACTTGATGCCATTGTCATTGACAATGAAAAATGAAAACTTCAACATCTTTTTTTAGTCAAAAATCAAACAACCCCAAGTGGGGTTCCATAAATTACTGATAATGTTGCTTTTTGGCTGTTTTTTGGTGTTTGTTTGAAAAAAGGAAGGGGGGGGGGCACCCACCAGAGGAATGAACGTGAGTCGTGTAATGTTGAAAAGTTTATTAAATTTTATAATTTTTGAAAATTATTCAACATGATAAACTTTGTTAATTAATAAAATTATTATTTTAATATCGAAAATCTTAATTATCCTATTTTTAAATAATTATGAGATCTAATTTAAGATTTTAGGTAAAAAAATTTAATATCTAGATCCATGTATCGTTGTGTTAATTAATAAAGTTATATTATATATCAATTTAATATTTTATTTTAAAATCTTTTTATAACTATAATTTATACTAATTACTACTCAATAATTGTCATACTTTTATATAGATAGGCAGTGATGGTAAAATAACTACATATATATTTACGTTCAGATATAAGAATTTAATAATTATTTTTTTTCCTATAGATATTATAATATTCTACGTAAATTAAAAAAAAAAATGCAACGAGGATGAAAATCCACCCAACCTGGTCTCCTGGACAACTTGGTGGGGTTTTCTCTTCCTTCTGTCAACTACCCAAATTTATTAAAAGAATGGAAAGATCATCTCATCCGAAGTCAACCATGTAGACATCCCCACATAGGGCCTTCAAAATTTCAGTTGATAGTTACTGCTAGCGTTTTGAATCTATAGCAACTGGTTTCCTTTTCCCGTTGACAAGTTGCAAAATTGGCAAACTGCTAAAATGGGGGAAAAATTAATTATCCCTTCTGGAAGGAGATTGTTGGGAAGATGAACAAATCATGGAGAGAGAGAGAGAGAGAAAGTAGTGCAACGCACTTTGTTAATGGTCAAATACCCACAAAACTTTCCTATTCTAAATTAGTCAATTCAATGTCTTTGAAAAATGTTTTGAGACTTTTGGCCCCCATATGACCCTCTTGGAAAAAATAGAGTGAGAACAGCTTAGTTTCTAATCTGGGTTTTCTCTGAGGTAGTTTCTAATCTGGGTTTTCTCTGAGGTTTTTTGTGCGATGGGTTGGGGTGTCGCCACTTTGCTTCTAATTTCCTTCTTTCTTCTGCTTCTTGATCCTTCACTTTCACTCCCTCTCTGTACAGATTCAAGTGGGTATTCTTATTTTGAGCTATTAATTGACAAATTTTGTGCAATTTTTATTTGTTCTGTAGTCTGTAGAAATTGAAAAGTCACAATTTGTTTGTGTGTTAATTGGTTGCAGGAGCACCAGCCACTTTGAAGACCCCACTGGAATTTTGCTCATACAGCGGAAAAGCGTGCTGCAATTCAACGGAAGATTCACAGCTGCAGAAGCAATTTGAGGCTATGAATGTTTCTGATGCTGCCTGTGCTTCTCTTCTCAAATCAATTCTTTGTGCGGTATGACATCTTGCTTGACTAATCGTTGACCAATATGTTTGAATTTTGATCAGTGAAATTTGTTGTCTGTCTGTTTGATGGCATGATAAAGCCCTTGAGAGGAAATATTGGCATGTTCTTTATTCTTATTCCTATGCCTAGATTCTAGAATTTCTTGTCTTCCAAGGCAGTGAATGGAATTCCAGAGAGAGAGAGAGAGAGATCAGTCTAGCTTTCTGGGACTTGGTTCATAGTAGCTTTTCACACGTTATACAGACATTTTATCCATGTAAACAACATTGTGCAGTATAAAGAAGCAAAACAAAACTTAGCCGTTGGACTATGAATAGTTCTTTCATTTCGCATATCTTATGGCAGTGGCATGACGATTGACTATACTTCAGTGAGTTTGATCATCAAGAGGCAAAAAATTTGACTCATTTGACAATTTTTCTTCTAAGAACATAAGAACTACAACCTTGATGATGATGTGCTTAACTTGTGCACTATTTTGATTTGATACTGTATGACTTAGCTTTCTCTCAACCCTTCTACTGTCTGCACCAAACTCCTTGTTAATAAATTTGAACACAATTGATGACCCTTTTAGCACATAATATCCCTGTCCACTTCTGCCATCTCTTTTGTTCTTTGCATGGCGTTGATGTCTTTGTTTTCACTACCACAGAAATGTGATCCATTCTCAGCAGAGCTCTTTACAATTGATTCTGCCCCTCGGCCAGTTCCTCTACTTTGCAACTCTACTGTTATTGCTAATTCATCCCAAGCCCCTCAAGCTGCAAACAACTTTTGTGCAACAGTGTGGGATACATGCCAAAATGTGTCTGTGTTAAACTCCCCCTTTGCCCCTTCACTTCAAGGTCAGGCTGGAAGTCCCGTCACTACCAATTCGACCAAGCTGACTGAATTGTGGCAGTCCAAATCTGATTTTTGTAATGCATTTGGTGGAGCTGCATCTAATGAATCAGTATGTTTTGAAGGTGAACCTGTTAAGCTAAATAGCACAGGAACACCTAGTCCCCCGAGGGGGCTATGCCTTGAGAAAATCGGAAACGATTCTTACCTTAATATGGCCGCTCATCCGGATGGTTCCAACCGTGTTTTTCTCTCTAACCAGGCGGGTAAGATTTGGTTGGCAACTGTTCCCCAACAGGGCTCTGGAAAAGCATTGGAATTTGATGAAGCCAGTCCCTTTCTAGATCTTACTGATGAAGTTCATTTTGATACTGAATTTGGACTGATGGGCATAGCATTCCATCCTAACTTTGCCCAAAATGGCCGGCTCTTTGCCTCATTTAACTGCGATAAGGTTCAGTGGCCAGGGTGTGCAGGTCGGTGTGCATGCAATTCAGACGTTAATTGTGATCCGTCCAAGCTTAGTCCTGATAATGGTGCCCAACCATGCCAATATCAAGCTGTTATCGCAGAGTACACTGTTAATGGTAGTGCCTCAAAAGTTGCATCGGTATGATCTGTTCAAGTACAAATTTCTTACATTATGACCACTAGTGATAGGTTTTAATATTTTCTAATGTGAATTATTCCAGGCAGAAAGTGCCAGACCATCAGAAGTGAGAAGGATATTTACAATGGGACTTCCTTTTACATCTCACCATGCTGGTCAGATCCTTTTTGGACCTAAGGATGGGTATTTGTACTTTATGATGGGTGATGGAGGAGGTCTTGGTGATCCCTATAATTTTGCCCAAAACAAGAAGTCATTGCTTGGAAAAATTATGAGGCTTGACATTGATAACATGCCAAGTGAGTGTATATAGAGTGTCTTGTATTTTATTATGTTCTTGATCTCAATCGTCAGAACATTCTTCTGTCAATAGTGACTGAATCCCTTTGTGAATAGTATCTGCAGTCCAGCTTTTCCTAAATCCTTGCATTATACTTTCTTATTTACTTTTTCCGTTTTCTGAGAGTCATGGTGACCATAATAATTGGTGGATCTGCTAAAGCAGAATGCATCTTTTCTTGTTATGCTTCCAAAAAATTTTCTTCAGTTTTTGATGCTATCCTTTTATCTTCTAAATGATTAACTGATGTTTTATTTTATGTAATCCCTTTCAAAGTCCTCATTTCTGGAATGAGAATACCTTCCTAAACTCACTTCCTGGTCTATCTCTTAATTTTTTTTCAGGCATTGATCCATATTTAATTGAACGAGTCCTACACATGTTATTATTTTGCCCTGTATATACAATGTAGGAAATCTTGCAGTGTCTTTACCCGTGTCTGGATACCCAATTTATTGTTTGTCAAACTATCCTCTGTAGTTCTTGTGGAATCCTCCTACACCAATGGCCTTTACAGCACCTTAAAATCCTATACTGAACTTTGTGCATCTTCCTGATCACTTATTAATTCCATTTTCCCGGCTTAAAAGTGTTTCTACAGTGTGGGTATTTGAGATAATTTGACCACATAGGTTATAAAGTTGACTACTATGAAGAAACTCTATATTTTCTGCATTCAGCAAAACAAATGGCCACCATTTCATGCTGGTTATATCCTTGTAAAGTTATATTTCTTATTAAAGTCTGCATAATTATGTGGTCTCAGGCGCAGCAGAAATTGATAAGCTTGGTCTGTGGGGAAATTACTCCATTCCAAAAGATAATCCTTACACTGAAGATGCAGATTTGCAGCCTGAAATATGGGCTTTAGGGTTAAGGAACCCGTGGCGCTGCAGCTTTGATTCAGAAAGACCTTCCTATTTCATGTGTGCTGATGTTGGGCAGGTATGTCAATGCTGTTAATTTGATGCCATAGCTTTTTGTTCAATCATATGGCAGATACACATTTTGCCACCACTTGGACCAGGAAATCTTCTTTAATGTAATTTAAAAAAAAAAAAAAAAAAAAAAAAATGTGATGATCATTTACTAATACTCTCATCAAGATAACCCGCAGTGTGTAGGGTAGAAAAGACTGTAAAAAGGTCTAATGAAATGCGTGAAAAAATTCGGCATCCGGTACCCTAGTATTGAGTCCAACCAGCTGTAGTTTTACTTAATTAGCAATCATTAAAGGAAAATGACATAAACAGGGAAAATATTGAAGTAAGTCTCCTGTATGACTTGATTGCTTAAGAGATGAAAATAGCTTTGCTGTGAGGTTCAGGAGAATCTCATCCTTTGTTTGTCCAGTGATTGATATCTGTCTTAAGTTCTTTTGGCAGAATAATTTTTACTTAGACATCATTAACCACTACTGCATAGGACCGATATGAAGAGGTTGACATCATCAATAAAGATGGAAACTATGGCTGGCGGGTTTATGAAGGCCCCTACACATACTTTCCTCCACAATCCCCTGGAGGGAATACCTCCGCAAATTCCATTGACCCAATTTTTCCTGTGATCGGTTACACCCATAATGATGTGAACAAGAATGAAGGATCGGCTTCTATAACAGGTGGCTACTTTTACCGCTCAATGACCGATCCATGCACGTATGGAAGGTAAATGAGCTTTGACCTACTTTATGGTTCCAAAGCATCTCATTCCATATTTACTGATTATTCAAAAAAAATTTCAGCTATTTGTATGGAGATTTGTATGGTTCTGCAATATGGGCAGGCATCGAAAATCCAGAAAACAGTGGCAATTTCACTAGTACTATGATTACCTTTAGCTGTGCACAGGATTCTCCAATACAATGCAGCTTTGTTTCAGGAAGTTCTCTTCCAGCCTTGGGATACGTATACTCCTTTGGGGAGGATAACAGTATGGACATATATCTTCTAGCTAGCAGTGGTGTGTACAGAGTTGTTCGTCCAAGTCGCTGCAACTATGCTTGCTCAAAGGAAACTGTCACGCCCTCTGCAAGCCCTCCTGTTTCCTCACCTCCTTCTGAGGCTGCAACTCTAAGTAGCTTGAACTTGACTATGGTGCTCCTCTTCTCTTCTCTGTTGCTGATTTTGCAGGCTTCCATCTAGTACTAGCTTTCATCCCTTTTTTGTTGTACCATAATAGAAACTGACAATTTCGAGCTCCATGATTTGCTTGATTTGCTTTCTTTCTTCTTTCTTTCTTCTTTTTTTTTTTTTGTTTTTTTTTTTGGGGGGGGGGGGGGTGTTTTGCATTAACGGGTCTCAAAACTTTGCCTTTGCAGTCCTCTCCCGAGATCTATCCAAGTATCCTTATCTAGCACTATTCTTTGGCGTATTGTACTGTACAATATATGAAAGACCTTTTCTGTTTCTTGATATTTTGAAGGCAGCTAATTATCAAAAATCCTTGTTTTTAGTAATTGTGATCAGTTCCCTTTGTTGAGCTTAGTTGAATTTCTATTCTGCACAGGAAAAAAAAATGAGAAAGACCGTTTACATATTATGCATAACATGACCAGATACCTTTTCGAAACTTCAGAAAGGGATTGATCAATGGGAGTCTACTAGACTACCAAGCAGAGAAGGCATATAAATGTGCATGAGCGCACAGAGGGAGAGAGAGATGAGGTCTGTCGGGAGGACATGACATCTGCTATATAACTAAAAAGTAATAGCACAAGGCCTCGTCTCCCCCGTGACAGGGCATCCCCACCCCCTCCACTTAATTACTTCTCTCTGTAATTCTGTCTCCTGCCTTTCACTTTCATGAAATGATCTCACTCCCAAAATTAATATGGTACATGTTGAACCCAACAATGAATGCTAGAAAAGTACCATATTGAACCCAATGGGTTGCACGATAAACTTAATACATGTTTTAATTTAAAAATATGAACCAAAATAAATAAAATTAAAAATTAAAAATTTAGAATTATCTCCGGTCATACTCTTATTATTCACTTCCGGCGAATGTAAAAACACCAAAATGATTCTTTAGACATGTATAAATCTTTTAAACCATTAATTTCACTCAAAAGATAATGCGAAGTTTAAAAATTCGGATTTAATGACCCAATATACTAGGAGGGGGTTTATATAGGCTCTCAACTATCAAAGAATCATTAAAACCTCATAATTGTCACCCTAATTCATTGCCGAACGTTATGAAAATTATATTAAATATTCAAAACAGAAAAATAAGATTAATTGTATGGAGTTTTGAATGGAATACCAAAATCCGACCAAATGCGTATTCAATTCAAATCCCTTCCATTCTTATCACATTTAATTTTTTCGGTTATATTTTTTTCCAATTAATTTGATTTTTAATTGAATGCATTAATTCAATGGAATTTGAATTTGAATTCCGAACATTCTCCCACTTGGTCCAACAAACCAATTTGAAATCAAAATCAAGTCAATTTCTTATGAAAATAAAATACATGAGTCACGGCAATAAGTACTCTAAAAGTGAGTATTATCTTCTTATACCACAATGTATTCTATTTCCTAACCTTATGATGACATTTATTTCATGAATAAACACTACGTTTATACGGATCCAAACATGATGAATTTATCTCAAGATAATATGTGCACAACTTTATTGAGAAAATTTAACTCTGAATTTCATTTAAATAAGCCAATAAACTCATATTTACAATATGATTCCTAAATCTACTTGGTGACATGCCTTTGGTTAAGAAATCAATCAACATATAATCAGTGCTAATATATTGATTTCAACTTTATTTTTCAACACTCTTTCCTAATGGCTAAGTACTTTATGTTGTTATGTTTATTTCGACTACTACTCTTATTATTTTTAGTTAAAAATACAACAGTTTAATTATCACATAATACACATAATGACTTAGGTACAGAATCTAAAACCCTAAACTCGGATATGAAATTCTTGAACCACACCGTGTATAACGTAGTCTCAAAACACGTCACGAATTTAGCTTCCATAGTGAAGGTTCTAGTCAATGTCTGCTTAGCACTTCTCCATAATACAGCTCCACCGGTCATCGTGAAGATGTAATCCGATGTTGATTTTTGAGAATCAACACAGTCAGCAAAGTCTGAATCTGAGTACCCGACTACATCCAAACTGTCGGTTCTTCTATATATAAGCATGTAGTTCTTGGTGCCTTGTAGATATCTTAACACCTTTCTTTGTAGCGTTCCAATATTTCAAACTCGGGTTACTTTGATATCTACCTAACATCCCTACAGTATATGTTATATCAGGTCTTGTACAAACCTGTGCATACATGAGATTTCAAACAACGAAAGTATATGGGATGTTAGCCATTTGTTTCTTTTCCAAATTTGTCTTAGGGCATTAGTCTAAATTGAATCTATCCCCTTTGACAATTGAAATTATACTCGGTGAATAATTCTCCATCTTGTATCTTTTAAATACTTTGGTGATATAGATTTCTTGAGATAGTCCTTGTACCTTATGGGATTTATCTCGATGAATATGTATGCTGATGACATAAGATGTATTATCTAAATCCTTTATGTCAGAGTTCTTAGAGATGAATTGTTTCACCTCATACAGCATCCCCTTATCATTTGTGGCAAGTAGTATGTCATCCACATATAGGATAAGGAAACAAAACTTGCTCCTGCTGACCTTGAGATATATGCATTGATTCGCAATGTTCTCTTTAAAACTGAATGAAGTGACTACATTATGAAATTTGAAATACCATTGGTGGGAGGTTTGTTTCAACCTATATATGGATTTATTGGATTTGCACACCAAGTGCTCATTACCACTAGAGTAAAATCATTCAGATTAACACATGTAAACCTCTTCCTCTAGTTCCTCATTAAGGAAAACTATTTTCACATCCATTTATTGCAACTCTAGGTCAAAATATGCAACAAGTGTCAAAATGATGCGGAGGAAATCTTTCTTAGACACTAGAGAAAATGTCTCAGAGTAGTCGATTCTTTCCCTTTGGGTGAATCTTTTAACAATGAGTCGACCTTGTATTTTTTGATATTGTCTAATGAGTCTGTCTTAGTTTTGAAAACTCATTCACATCCGATTGGTTTTACTCCATTTGACAACTCTACAAGATCTTAGACTCCGTTGCTTCTCATGGAGTCCATCTCATCTTTCATATGCATTCAGCCATAAGTTCGAGTTCTTAAAACTTATAGCTTGTGAAAACGTTTTCGGGTGCTCTATGACTCCGACGTTATAGTCAGACTTTTGAAGGTATACCACATAGTCATCAGGTATAAGTGACATTCTTTTTGTAGTAAATCTTCTTAATGTTAGTTCAATATTCTCCGTAAGAGAAGATTGACTAACTTGATCTTGGTCAACTATTTGTGGAATTTCCCGATTGTTATTCGTACCCTGATTTGTGTCCATAGGCAATTGAGAGTCATTTTGGATGACAACTAATTTAATACTTGAATTTGATGGAATACTTAATGGGTCCCTTTCAGGAGATAACTCTCGAAAGTGATTCCTCCCACTAACCAAGTCATTTTCTAGAAATCTACTATTTCTAGATTCTACAAACCTAGTGTCGTAGGATGGACAATAAAATCGGTATCTCTTAGACTTATTGGCATAACCAATAAAATATTCACTCATGATCCTTGAATTCAGTTTCTTTTCTCGTGAATTGTAAACTTTTATTTTTATAGGACAGCCCCAAATGTGTACGTGTCTTAAACTAGATTTCCAACCCTTAAATAACTCGAATGGAGTTTTGCCTATAATCTTAGTTTGAACCCTATTTAAGATGTATACTGCCGTCTTGAGTGATTCAGTCCATAAGAACTTAAGTAGTTTAGAACTAGCCATCATGCTTCTAACCATATCAAGTAAGATTCTGTTTCTTCTTTCAGCTATCTCATTCGGGTCAAGTGAACCAGGCATGGTGTATTGGACAATGATCTCATTTTCCTGAAAGAACCTTACAAATGGATTTGGTGTTTATCAATCCTCCGTATACCTTCCATAGTATTCTCCACCTTTATTCGACCTCACGATCTTTATTTGTTTATCACATTGTTTCTTTACTTCTACTTTAAAAATATTAAAGGCATCCAACATCTCGTCCTTGTGGCGAAAGATATAAAGATACATGTATCGTGAGTTATTAGATATAAATAAGATAAAATAACTATAACCATATGAGTCTGTACGTGGAGTACAAATATCTGTATGTATGATTTCAGGTAATTCTGAACTCTTCCTGATACCTTTTTGAGACTTATTGGTTTACTTTCCCTTAATGCAGTCTACACAAGTCTAAAAATCATTAAAATCTAGAGTATCAAGTACCTAATTCTTTACCAACTTTTCTATTCTCTTTACAGAAATGTGTCTTAATTTTCGGTGCCACAACATGGAAGAATTTTCCTTAATGACACTTCTTTTAACCCCTATATGTGTTATATTCATGCAAGCATTATCTTGTAAAGTAATAGTATACAATCTATCTAACAATGGATCATAACTAACGATATTTGAATCATAAAATAATGTCATTTTATTACTAAATTGGAAAGAGTAACTAAATTGTTCAAGTTTTGAAACATAAATTAACTTCTTAGAAAACTTAGGTATATAGAATACTTTCTCCAATTTCAAGACATGTCTGCTCACTAGAATGAGCTCGCAATCGCCAATGCCCTTTACTCGTGAACTCATCTTATTGCTCGAATAGATGAGTTGTTCATGACCCACTGGCTTTTTTAGATTTTGTAACCCCTGCAACACATTTATAATGTGGATGGTACAACCAGAATCAATCCACCATGTGTCATAAAAAATCTCAGTCATGCAAAATTTATAACAAACTAATGAGATTTCCGTACCTTTATTTTCAAGCCATCATTTGTACTTAACACAATTTTGCTTCATGTGTCTCATCTTTTTGTAGAAGAAACAATTGAACTCCTTATTTTTGTCCGTTTTCGGTTTTATACCTTTTTGATTTGACTTGGACTTGACTTTCTTCTTTCCTTGTACACCCACATATGCACTTGCAGAATTCTGTTTCATCTCCATTAATAGCCTTCCTTCCTCCTGCACACACATAAGGTTGCATAACAAATCTAATACATGCTTTAATTCAAAAATATGAGCCAAAATAAGCAGAAACGAAAATTAAGAATTTAGGGCTATTTTTGACCATACTCTTGTTCTTCACTTCTGACGAATGTAAAAACACCAAAATGATTCTCGGGATGTGCACAAGTTTTCTAAACCCTTAATTTCACTCAATAGATGGTGTGGAGTTTAGAAATTCGGACTTAGTGACCTAATGCACTAGGAGAGAGTTTATATAGAGTCTCAACGATCAAAGAGCCATTAAAATCTCATAATTATCACCCTAATTCATTGCTAAATGTTATGGGAATTATATTAAACATTCAAATGGAAAAATAAGATTAATTGTGTGGAGGTTTGAATGAAACACCAAAATTTGGCCAAATGCATCCTCAATTCAAATTCTTTCCATCCTTATCACATTTAATTCTTTTGGTTATATTTTTTCCAATTAATTTGATTTTTAATTGAATGCATTAATCCAATGGAATTTGAATTTGAATTCCTAACAGTATAGTCTTTGCATCTTTTCATTGGCATTTCCACTCCTTTGATTCGAATGGATCTTAGGAGAGAGAGAGATAAAATGAATGCAATTTTCTCTCCCTTCTTTGGTCGAGAGGAAAGGGAAAATATGATCATGATGTATGAGGAAGGAATGGCCAAAATTAAAAATTCCAATGTGACATAATTCCTTTGATCAAAAACTTTTTATTATATGCTCTTCAATGTCTTCTAAGAAATTGCACCATATTAGAATCATTTTTTTTCATCACTGTTATTCAGAATCATATTTTAATTAATCCGATTCGAACGTTTGCGGGACTCTATTTAGAGGATAACTCTCTTAGCATAATTTTTTCATTTCCAATTTTCGAATCCAAGAGTTGATTAAGACATCTAACACCATATCTCATTAGGTCAACTATCTGTTGATATTAGAATCACTTATTTTGATGATTCACTAGGTCCATTCTTTTCCCTTTTTTCCTCAAAACAAACATAAGACTCTTTCTAGTATTAGTAGTGGTGAAAATGAAAAGTTTGTATGGATCTCATTATGCTCTCTCTCTCTATCTTCTACTTATACAGAGAAACACTCGTGAAAAATAAGTTTTGTTTGGAAATTCAACAAGTAGCTGCAGCAACAGTTTGCAAAGGCTTAAAAGGAAAAAGAGCACTTGGGATTTTTTGCTTAGATAATGAAATTTCACCCTCTTCTACCAACCAAGTTTCCTTGACATTACACTGAGAGTAAACTCCTCTTGTCCCTCTTACGATCGATAACATCCATGCATGCATGAGAACAAAATGGAAATATTAAGAGCCTTTTTGCTATTACATGGGCCCAAATTTCTTCTTTGAGATTAGTCCAAGTAGCATTGTAAAGGACAACTTTAATCAATAAAAAAGGTTCAAATTTTATTTCTTTTTCAATTGCTAAGTAACATGTGAGGAATGAGAAAAAAGAGTATTCTCTTTGTTTTTTTTTTTTTTCCAAATGTATTTTATATAATTTTCTTCTTCCTTTTCTTATGTTCTCTCTTTTACAACAACAATAATCAAATCATTTTCTCACTAAATAGGGTATTTTATGTCATTACACTATATTTCATATCGCATACTCGCCTATGTGAATATTTTCTTTATATTATAACAATAATTATATTTTTGTTTCATTAAATGGAGTTGGCAATATAGATATTTTTACGTCATTATATTCTATCTTGTATCATATCTTTATTCATATTATATTTTATTGTCGTTATTCATTAAGTCTTTAAAATGTTTTCTTTTATTTTTTTTAATAAACTAAGAAAATCAAATCATAATCTTTTGTGAAATAATTTTTAATCATTTTGTGAAACATATTCTAAGTAAAAATAAATAAATGAATGAATAATAAATGAATAAAATTCATATTGCTCTTAACTTTTGATGCCCATTTAAATAAAATACAATAAGATTAAATGTAAAACTCATTTAAAAAAATTAATTAAAAAAGTTAATTTATATAGTAATAAATATTTTAATTTTTATTTATAAAATTTTATATCTTTTATAACAAAATTTTTAATTTAACTAAAAGTTATGTATAAACTTATAAAAGTAAATTAACACAAATTAATTGAATTGAATTTTTGTAAATGCACCAGGACCTTTGGCCTCTCTTTCTCCCTAGGTTTGACAATGTTTTGACTAGATGCATGAAAATTTGTGATGATGATACATTTTAATGAGTCAAGGAGTTTCAATTCAAATGGTATTTCCCCCATTGTAATAGATTCGAGTTTGAATCTCAGTATATGTATAAAAAAAATAAAAAAAAAATGTATTTAACCTGAAAATAATTTTGATTTTTTGTATCATATGATTTATTAGAATTTTTCTTAATAAAGAATTTATTAAAAAAATAAAATTCACCCTTTACAAAGTTACAGATGCTTTGAATTCTTAGTATTATTGTTTTCTTTTGATTTTTTTTCTTGGACTTGATTGTAACTTAGATTGTAGGAAAATGAAAATGAGAAAATAAAAATTGATACGAAATGGTATGAAAAATTATATTTTATAAAAATATATGAAACACGTAAATATAAAAGAATAAGAATTTTTTATATAAATATTAAAATTTTATATAAATAGTAATTATTTTATCAAAATAATATAAAAATAAAAATTATAATTAAATAAATAAATAATTTCTTAGATATGAGAACATGTTTAAATATAAAAAAAAAAATTTATATAAATATTAATTAATTTAACATGTTGAATCATTTTGAAAACGAGAAACATTTCGAAAAAAATAGTGTCGTAAAGTTTTTATACATTAGGAAAACTATGATAAAATACAAAAATTAGCATTTTCCTATGGTATTCTTTTAACTCTTTTCTCGAAACTTATTTTTACATATTCAGAAGAACGACCAAATAATATTAACATATGTAAAAAATAAAAATTCAAACTAATTAAATATGATATAACATAATTTTTAATTAAAAAAGTATTACATTCTGTTATCTACATCAATAACCGATTAAAATTATATTATATCAATTTTTGTTTAACAAGATGGGAATCCTTTTACCACAAAAATAATAGGAAGAATTTTCTTTTTGGGATTTTTTTTTTTTATCAATATGTGATAATAAAATTGCATCTTCTTGTTTTAAACCATAAAAATCTATGCAGAAGGAGACTTCTCATATTTTGAAATTTCATCCACAAAGTACTCCTAAATAGGAATTTTTCATATTTGCAATATTCTTTTTTTTATTTTATTTTTGTAACTACATATCGATAATTTTATAAAATTCCTGAATGAACTAAAATAAATTCTCTGAGTCGAATAATCTCTTAAAGGATAATAAGTGTTGGTATCATCTTTAACTCATTTTCCTTATTTTAAAGTATATTACATTTTTCTTTTTTGATAACATTTAGAACACTTTTTCTTTATATTTTTGTTCTATTTCTCCACATAGGAGGAAGAGAGAGAGAGAGAGAGAGAGAGAGAGAGAGAGAGAGAGATTTACTAAAACCAAAAACAATTGAAACCAACTTAAATTGTAAAATCCATTTTCAAAAAAATAGAGAGTACATAAAATACTTATTTCGAATTGTGAATTTATCTCAGATTTAACTCAGCCAACTCAATTTGAAATCAACTTCTCACCTAAAAAAATAAATCAAAAGATTCAAAACAAAACCCTAATAATTAGATTCGCACAAATAATATTTAGAAATAAATCTTTAGGGTTCAACTCATAAGAAAACTCAAATACGATCCATCCAAATAAATTTTCCAGTCATAGAAAATTTTTTAATAATTTAATAACACAAAATCTATATGAATAATCATTCTACTGACCCATTAAATAAGTATCCCAAAATTTTTCCTAAAGCCTAAATAAAAAAATTTTGATTTTAAACTTACTCAAATTTATCAATATTACCTTGGATTGAATTTCCTTGATGTCTCTCATGATCCCTCATTGTAATTCCCTCTTTATTGGCTTGGTTGGAGGCCATAAAAATTATGAGAAAAATTTAAAAGAGAGGAAGATTAAAAAGAAGAAGGAAAAATGAAGTTGAACGGAGGATGACAAAAATTAGAGTCGGCCAATATTTTATCTAATTTTTATAATTTTAGTTTGACCATTCAATTTATTAAATGATTCAAAAACAATTCCCAAAATTTTAAGAATTAACAAAGTTAGTCTCTTTGCAACCAAGAATGGGGGTTGAATTAGTTGGCTTCAAATTATAGGTTTTACTCCACTTAAAATTTAACTTAAAAATTAAGTCCAAACTAGATGAAATACGTAAATGCAAGTGTATGCAAATGCAAAAAAATAAAGAAAATGGATAGAGAGATCAAACCCGATTTATAGTGATTCGGCCTTATGTCTACGTTCATTTTTCTAGCTCAGCAAATCAGAATCCAGCAATAGCTGGTTTCCACTATGTCATGAGAATTACAAAACCAGTACAATATTGAGATATTGACAATCTGCACCTTCTCCCTTGAAGATGACTTAGTTCAACATTCACTCAACTCAAACTCTCTTACACCTAACCTATCAACCCAAAAAAAAAATGTTCTTCACCCTCCCCTTAGATTTGTGAGTCTGTACAAAAACTGAAACAAATGTTACAAAGAAGAATAACACAATGGACAACAAGGAATACAGCAGAAAACAGTGATCGAATAGCTATTTTCAGGTTATGTTTTCTCTCAACTCAAAACTTAAAAATGATCTATAAAGACTTATGAATAGGGACTGAATATTGCTCTTCAAAATTCAATTCATGTTCTGTCAAAGCTCTGCAAGTTTTCAATTGATATTAGCTTCTCAACACATCTTCAGAACCAGCCAACTTCCAGAAAAATACTCTGCAGATTCTTATTTTCAACTTTCAGTTCAGGAGTTTCAAAAACCCTTTTTACAACTGTAACTTTTTGAATTCAAAATCCAACAACACTTTTATAATGAGGAGAAATCAAAATTCAAAAAGTTTAGGAGGTGCGGAAGATATATGTGACTAAAAACCTCCGAAAAATCAACCAGAACTTCAGAAATATTGAAATCAAATTCTGAACCTTGAGTTTTACCTTTAGTAAATGATTGAATTTCACTTGAATTTGAATCATCAACTTGGATAAGCTTACTGGTCAGGTACAACATCTAATATGTACTCAACATGCTGAGTTAATGTTAAAAATATGATAAAATCACAATAGAAAATATAGTCCTGACTTTCGACTGTTTCTACCCTTTTCACTGCTTCTATCCATCTTGTTTTTACCCAACTTCTATAATAGTATTTTCTGACCAGTTTTATATTTTGAAACTTTTTATATATATGCATGTGTTACATATTCTAAATACTTGCACACTTGATAAATTTATTAGTAACACATATAATATTTTGTTATTATCAAAATATTAGGGTTTGACAATAATTTCCTTGACAATCTTCACATTTTTTATGACAACAAAACCATATAAAAAAATTGAAAATCATATGCTTAATAAAAATACACAATACCAGCACATAAACATCAAAATCATATTCTCTCTCTCAATTTATGAATATGTAAACATTTTAAAAATACAATATCCATTATCTTTAAATCAATCATACCAAATATATCAGTCATCTCATTTGAGTTATTTAAATCGATCATACCAAACATATCAGTCATCTCATCTTAGCTATCTCTCCCTTTATATTTGCACAATTCTTTTATATTTCATCTTCCTCTTTTTGTTTCATAAAAAATAAACAAAAATAGTAGACCAATAAATCACATATGCAGAAGGAAAATGAAAATTTCATTAAAAGAAACCAAAGATACACTGAATATAAAGATCTGAAATTTAGAAACAGAAATGAAAGCAACTTGCTTACATACATTGATCTACCTAGATATCTGAAGATTTTTCAAGCAAAACAGATAAGTCTCTCTGCACTATCTGAAGTAGATTCATATATTGATCTACCTTTCCTTCTAGGACATCCATTCTATCTTCTAGACCATTAACCCAATCTAGTTTTTCTGGAAAATGAGACAGATTGATCATTTGTCTTCTTTCTTTTCCTAGAAGACTTTCCTATTTCAGATGTTGTTCTAGGCAACTTAGAAGTTTCATCATCATCCATGTCTTGTCCCAAATTAGCTTCTTTTTCACCTGTTTCACTCAATTTTTCTTACTAAAAGTGTTCATCTCTATGTTTCCAAATCTTATCATCAAAAATAGTGATTCCCATATGATAAATGCAAGAATCACCAAGTGAGATAATGCATTCAGCTGCTCCTCTATATTCAGAAAAATCAAATCCTTTGAACTCCAAAACATTCAACAATATATTGTCATAAGGTCTCATATTCAAATTCCTCCTAATGTGAGACATAAAGATTTCAACCATATCCAATTCTTTATCCATAATCATTGCAACAATAATTTTGGTATCTTCAACAGTAACAGTGGTCATATTACCATTTCTGGGTGTAATGCACAAAACCACAATCTTGTGAATGATTCTAACTAGCAAAGGAAAATCTTTGCAGTATAAATATTTGTTCTCAGAATCAATTTTGCCACCAAGAAGATTATACAAATCTCTTTTATTCATTCTTGATAAAGAATCATCAGTAGTTCTTTTCAATTCTAGGCAAGCAGAGATAACATCCTTAGAAATAACAACCGAATGGTTCTGAATCTTTGTCACCAAACTCTCTGTGTTTTCAATATCCAAATTCTTATAAAAATCAAATGCAATTTTCTTCCAACAATTTCGTTGACCATCACATAACCTAATTCCATCAATTCTTTCAAGAAACATTCGGACTTCTAACTCATGTTCTTCAAAAAATTCAAAATCAAGAATCCTTGAAGGAAAAACATTTACCTTCAACACGAGTCTCTTTTGAAAAAATTTTGATTCTAGATGGTTTGGTCATTTAAGGAATTTCAATTTCAGGAGTTGAAGAACTTTCAGGTGACGAAGAGTTCAATCTAGGTTCGAAATCTCCACTTTTGGATAAACTTCTATCATCTAATTCGAAATGAGAAATAGTGGGATTTCTTTTTTTTTGTTAGCAATACGTTGAGATTTTCCACAAACCATTTCAATTTTAGAGATTAGATTGAAGAAATTTGAGAATTTTTTAACCTAGGGTTTGTTAGTGAAGAGAGAGAGAGTTCTTTGGTCGAAAAAGGAAAGGGAGATTTTAAAATTTTTAGACTTTTCATGTTTTTTTTTTAAAAAAAAAATTATAGAACTACTAATACTCTTCTACCCTTACTTCTATAGAACTTTTATTCTTTTTTATTTTATTTCTTTAAAAATGAAAACACACTCCTATCTCATTTCTTATAAATTCAAACTTTTCTCTATCTAGAGGTTTTGTGAAAATATCCGTCAATTGATTTTTTGTATCTACATATTCTAAAACAATATCTTCATTCAAAACATGATCTCTTATAAAATGGTGTCTAACTTCTATGTGTTTAGATTTAGAATGATTTATGTGATTTTTTGTTAGACATATGACATTTGTATTATCACATTTCATCAGAATATTTTTATAATCCAGCCCATAATCTTTTAATTGTTGTTTTAACAATAAAATTTGAGTACAACAATTTCCTATTGACACATATTCAGATTCGGTCGTGGATAAAGCAACTAAATTTTGTTTTTTGGATACGCAACTTACAATTCTATTTCTAAAAAATTGACAAGTACCTAAGATATTTTTTCGGTCAATTTTACATCCGGTATAGTCGGCATCAGAATATCCAACTAACTCAAAATTTGAATTTCTTGGATACCAAATCTCTAGATTATAAGTACTTGCTACATATTTCAAAATTCTTTTTGTAGATTTTAAATGAGATTCTTTAAACTTACTTTGAAATTTTACACATAAACATATACTATATAAAATATCAGAACGTGAAGCGATCAAATATAACAAAGATCCTATCATGTTTCTATAGAGTTTTTCATCTACATCTTTTCATTTTTCATCTAAATCTAATTTAATGGAGGTAGATATTGGAGTACTAGTATTTTTTGAATTTTTCATTCCAAATTTTTTTATTAACTCTTTTGCATACTTTTCTTGATTTACATAAATTCTTTCAGGTGTTTGTTTAATTTGTAAATTTAAAAGAAAAAATTCAATTCACCCATCATTGACATTTCAAATTCACTTTTCATTATATTACTAAAATCATCACATAAACATTCCTTTGTAACATAAAAAATAATATCATCAATATAAATTTGTACTACCAAAATATCATCATCAATATACTTTATGAATAAGGTAATATCTACATTTCCTTTCTTAAAATTATTTTTTACATGGAAATCACTTAAACTTTCATACCGAGGTGCTTGTTTTAAACCATATAAAACCTTTTGTAATTTATAAACATGATTTTTTTTATTAGGTTTTTCAAATCTGGGGGGTTAATTAATATAAACTTCCTCTTTTATATATCCATTTAAAAATGTACTTTTTACATCTATTTGAAATAATTTAAAATTTTTGAAGCATGCCTAGGATAAAAGTAATCTAATTGTTTCTAACTTAGCTACCAGTGTAAATGTTTCATCATAGTCAATTCTTTTTTTTTATGAATATCCTTTAGCTATCAATCTAACTTTGTTTCTAGTGATATTTCCATGCTCATCCATTTTATATCTAAAAATCCATTTTATTTCTATTATGGACTTATCTTCCGGTTTAGGAACTAATGACCACTCATTATGTCTTTTAAATTGATTTAATTTATCTTGTATTGTTTCTATCAAACTTTCTTCTTTAAGTGTTTTTTTATACTTTTTGATTCTATATGAGATAAAAATGTAAATTGATTTTCTATATTTTTATATTTTAATCTAATTTTTATGCTTTCATCTATATCACAAATAACATTTTTTTGTGAGTGACTAGGTAAGAATTTCTATTTTCTTGTGATTTCTTCTCTAGGGTCATTTTCAATTTGTACATCTTTATTTTTTTTATTTTTATGGGGAAATTTATTTATCTTAATATTTTCATCATTTTTCTCACCTTCTAAATTTTGAAATTCATTTTCATGAAATATTACATTAATAGTTTCTTCAACAATTTTGGATTTTTTATTGAAAACTCTATTTATTTTGCTACTAAGCGAATAATTTAGAAAAATTCATTCTATAGCTTTTTTATAAAACTTATTTAGTGTGTTTAAGTTGTTTTTCAAAATATAACAAGAATATCGAAATGTATGAAAATAAGACACACTAGGTTTTCTTCCCTTAAACAATTTATAAGGAGTTTTCTTGATCATAGACTTAAGGTGTACTCTATTTATTATATAACATGCTGTAGAAGCGGTGTCGGGCCAAAAATATTTTCCTACACTATTTTTATTTAACATTGTCTTAATTATTTTTTGAATTATTCTATTTTTTCTTTCAACTACTCCATTTTGTTGGGGTGTATAGGGAGTTGAAAAGTTTTGACTTATTTCTTTCTTATTACAATATTTTAAAACTTTTATGTTATCAAATTTTCTATCATGATCCATTCTTATTCTAACTATTTTTAAATTTTTTTCATTTTGTATTTTCATAGCAAAAATTTTGAATAACTCTAATGCATCATTTTTATTTGTTAAAAATAAAATTCATATGAATCTAGAAAAGTCATCTACAATTACTGGACCATATTTATTTCCACCTAAATTTTGACTTCTAATGGGTCCAAACAAATCTATATGAAAAATCTCTAAAGGTCTAAATGTTAAAATATAATTCTTATTTTTGAATGAAGATTTTACTTGTTTATTTAGTGAGCATACATTATAAGTCATATGTTCCTTTAAAATTATTTTTGGTAAGTCTCTTATTAAATTCTTTTTAGACAAGAAATCTAATTGTTTAAAATTTATATGACCTATTTTTTTATGGCATGCAAAAGCGTCATTTTTTATGGATATCAAACAATTTTCTTTTAAACTATCTAGAACTTTTGATTTAACTATATATACATTTCCGAATCTAATTCTTTCAAATATTTTTTCTTGAATTTTACAATAAAAAACTATACATTTATTTTTCTTAAAAAACACATCATATCCTAAATCACATAGTTGACCAACACTCAATAGATTATGCATTAACTTATCAACAAATATAACATTTTTTATAGAGATAGAGTTAATGCCAATGGTACTTTTACCAATGATTTTTCCTTTATTATTGTCACCAAATGTCACCATTCCATATTCATTCTTTTTGAGTTCCTTGAATAACGAAATATCACCCGTCATATTCTTTAACTAACCGCTATCGACATACCATTTTCCTTTTACTTTAACATCATATTCCTACACAAATTAAATAAACAGATTATCTGTTCTTAGGAACCCAAACTTGATTGGATCCTCTAAATGACAAGTTTGTACTATGAACAAATTTTTTTTTTGAATATTACTAAGTTTGTTCAATTAACAAAATTTAACAATATGTTCAACTTTATGATAATAATAGCAAGTTAAAGTATTCTTCATTTTCTAAAAATTATTCAAATATTTGTATTTAACTTGTGTAAAATCAGATTTTTTATATTCCAAGAAGTTTCTGAAATTTCTATTAAAACTGGCAAGTTTATAACTCTTCTAACCATATATGCTGTGCTTCTATGGTTTCTGCCTCTACCTCTTATTTATGCAGTTTGTAATCTATGTTTTATATTTTTTGCTGCTCTAACAAATACAGTTTTATTAGTTTGTAATTCAGGCATACTAGCAGATTTATATCCTAGACCATTCTTAGAAAAATCATGTTTTTGAATTGCAAAAAATCTAGTTAGTTTTTCATCACTTTCATTGAATTTTTGAAATGTATTTTTGATTGAAATGAACAAATCTTCAACTCTAATTTTCAGCAAGCATACTTCATCTTTCATGACAGAATTTTCTAATTTTAAAGATCTATTTTCATACCTTAAAGCTGATAATTCAATATTTGCAACAGAAATTTTAATTTTCAGTATTTCATAATCAGATTTAGACACTTCCTGTTCAGAATTTACAACAGTATTTAATAATTTCAGAACATCATTTTCAGTCTTTAAAGCTATCAGTTCAGATTTTAGAACATGATTTTCAAATTTAAAAGCATCATTTTCAAAATTCAGCAGTATGTTAGTCTGTTTCAGAAGATTTTTTTTCATATTCTAAGTCTAATATCCTGCATCTAAACTCTGAAATTAACTTCGGTATGTCATTATCATTAGGAATAACATTTTCACAGTTTTCAGAATCAGATTTCACCTGTGAACCAGCCATTAATAGAAGTTAGCCTCATCCGTATTTTCTGAATTTTCTGAGTTTGAATCTGAACATGATTCATCCAAATTACTCCAAGTAATCATCATGGCCTTTCCTTTTTTTCTAAAATTTTTGCATATTCTTCAAAAGAATATGACACTCATACTTGATGTGTTCGGATTTTTAACATTCATAGCACACCACTTTATCTTTTTTTTTTCTTCTGTTCCTTGTATTTGCTGAATTTTCGTGCATATGACTTAGATTTTGGAAGCATATAGTTCTCAGTAAATTCAAGGATTTTTTACCTTTCCTTCGGAGTGCTATAGACAATCTTTTTGCTAGTAAATTTACTTCATTGTCACTGTATTTATCTTTTGAAAATTCTTCTTCTACAGTGAATGCAATGGACTTGTTTTTTCCTTCAGTTTCAGTAAAATGTTGCATTTCTACTTCATATGCCATCAACTTTCCTGTTAGTTCATTCAATGATAGTTTCGATAGATCTTGGACCTCCTCAATAATAGTCCTTTTTGCATCCCATACTCTAGGAAGAATTCTCAGAACTTTCCTAACCAAGTCTGAATCCGAAAATCTTTTTCCAAGAGTCTCTAGTTCATTTGTGATGGATGTGAGTCGATTGAACATGTCCTTTACTTTTTCTCCATACTGAAAATTGAATGACTCATATTCCTGCATCAAAAGGTTAATTCTTGTGTCTTTAATAGTCCGTGTGCCTTTATGTGTGATGCATAATTTGCCCCATATTTCTTTGACTGTGGAACAAGAAGAAATTCGGTTAAATTCAGTAGGTGATATTGCATATAATAATAGATGCCTTACTCATGAGTTTATGGACATTTTTATCTTATCATTTTCAGTCACTATTAAAGTTTTCACATCTAAATTTCTTTGAGAAATCATTTCCCAAACTTCATAATCCATAGCAGGAATAAATGTCTTTATTCTACATTTCCAATGAGAGAAATTAATTCCATCAAAATAAAGAGCTCTATTTGTGTATTGCCAAAAGTGTACTGTGAAGTCATAGGATTGTTGGCTCAAAAGACAGCTATTTTGTGGAGTCGAGCACTTACTCTGATATCACTTGTTTGTTCCTATACAACCAAGAAGGGGAGTTAAATCAAATTATAGATTTTACTCCACTTAAAATCTAACTTAAAAGTTAAGGGCAAACCAGATGAAATACATAAATGCAAGTGTATGCAAATGCAGAAAAATAAAGAGAATGAATAGAGAGATCAAGCTCGATTTATAGTGGTTCGGGCTTATGTCTATGTCTACTCTTCTAGTTCAGCAAGTCAGGGTCCAGCGATAGTTAGTTTCTACTATATCATGAGAGTTACAAAATCAGTACAATATTGAGATGTTGACAATTTGTAACTTCTTCCTTGAAGATAATTTAGTTAAACACTCACTCAACTCAAACTCTCTTACACCTAGTCTATCAACCAAAGAAAATGTTTCTCACTTTCCTCTTAGACTTGTGGGTCTATACAAAAACTGAAACAAAGGTTACAAAGAAGAAAAACACAATGGATAGCAAGAAATACAATAGAAAATAGTGATCGAGTAGATATTTTTAGGTTATGTTTTCTCTCAACTCATAACTTAAAAATGATCTGTAAAGACTTCTGAATAGGGACTGAATATTGCTCTTCAAAATTCAATTCGTGTTCTGTTAAAACTCTGCAAGTTTTCAATTGATATTAACTTCTCAACATACCTTCAGAACCAGCCAACTTCTAGAAAAACACTCTGCAGATCCTTATTTTCAGCTTTTAGTTCAGGAGCCTCAGAAACCCTTTTTACTACTGTAACTTTTTGAATTCAAAATCTAACAATACTCTTATAATGGGGAAAAATCAAAATTAAAAAAGTTTAAGAGGTGTAGAAGATATATGTGACAAAAAACCTCCTAAAAATCAGCCTAAATTTCAGAAATATTAAAATCAAATTGTGAATCTTAAGTTTTACCTTCAGTAAATGATTGAATTTCACTTGAATTTAAATCATCAACTTAGATAGATTTACTGGTCAAGTACAATACCCAATCTGTACTCAAATGCTGAGTTAGGCCTTGAAAATAGGATAAAATTATAACAAAAAACACAGTTCTGACTTTTGACTGTTTCTACCATTCTCGCTGTTTCTATCCATCTTGCTTCTACCCAGTTTCTATGACAGTATTTTCTGATCAATTTTATATTTTGAAACTTTCTATATATATGCATGTGTTACATATTCTAAATAACTGCACACTTGATAAATTCATTAGTAATATATATAATATTTTATAATCATCAAAATATTAGATTTCGATAATAATTTTCCTACCAAACAAAATGCCCAGGTGGATATCTTAGTATGACATTATCGCAATATCATATATATAATTTATATATTACATATTTTGAAATAAAATAAAATTTATATATTTTTTATAAAAATATAAATTTATATCGATAATATATGAAAATATTGACTGTAATAAAAAATCGATCGAATCGGTTTGAACGGTTTATCGATTTTAACGGTTTTGATCGGTTTTAAACGATTTTGATCGAATTTGAGTTTATCCAATTTAACAGTACAAACCCAACTGAACTATAAAACGATTCATGATCGAATCAATCGAATCGGTTGGTCCGGTTCAATTTTAAAAACACTGATCGACAATAAACAAATAAATTGAATAAAAATCTATGGGATTTGTTCTCAATGGTAGTATAATCAATATTGAGTTTATATTTCATTAAATAATATCTTAAAATAAATAACAAACTCTATGTACAAATTACCAAATAAATAACTATTAACGGGTCTAATAACAGAGAAGGGTTTTTATTTTTTTTTAACTCATTTCGGACCAGTTCTACAGACTAAGTATTTATAAAATACGTAGTTTATAAATTGTTATATATGTAATAAAGTTAAGCAATTGGTATTATTATCAAATTTATTAGCTCAAATCTAAGTTGCAGTAATAAATTTGTTTAAACAAATTATTTACAATATCATTTATAAATTAACATATATATATATTTAATAAATTCAATCAATTCTATCATTTAATATATTATTATTATTATCAAATTCATAAGTTGTAAATTGTTTTGGTTAATTATATGAATTTAAAAGGATTAACATTAATATATCTCTTGATATAATTATACAAATATTTTTATATTTATAAATATCTGATCTGAATTATAATATTTTTTTTTATAAATTTTTATCGTCATGTTTAAATATTAAATACAATGAATGATATCACCCAAACAATTTTAAAAATTTATTTTTTCAAAGAAAATAATTTAAACAAAATTGCCCCAAAAAAAAAAAAATTTGTAGAGCATGAGGAAAGCAGATTACTAGTCCATCCTCAGACCAATTTCCAAGTGTTCTCTCTCTCTCTCTCTCTCTCTCTCTTCCCTGTTCAATTTTCTTAACCAAACCAAAAAAGGCCGTGAAAATTAAGAAAAAAGGGAAAATTTTCCGATGAAGCTCTTCTCAACCTCTGAACTTGTATGGCCCCTCTCCCTCTCCTCTGCGAAACAAGAAGAAAAGAAAACCTTCCGTTCGTCCCAATTTAACCTATAACGATGGAAACCTTAACCTCATCCGATAATAATCTCCCATGTGAAAACCTAAACCCTCTCGATCCCTCCACTATGTCCCACCCCAACTCCTCTTCTCCGATCCATCATGATCAACTCCCCGAAAACACTGAAAATACCCAAATCAAGAACACCAAAATCTCCGACAACAACAATTCCAATTCCAATTCCAATCACAACAACAACAATAGCACAACTTTTACTAGGAGAGAGAGGCCTTCACGAGCCTGCACGGTTCGGACGGCGGCTCGGCTCCACGCAGCAGCCGTGGCCTCAGCCGCGTCCGAGCCCCGGAATCCCAGACAGTCGAAAAAGGAGCGTTTCGAGCGGTACGAGGAGTCTCCGTCGCCGGAACCTCAGACGCCGCCTCACGAGAAGCAATGCAGCAAGATTATAACGCCGTTGGTGGCGGAGCCGCCGCTTTCGCAGTTGCCGATGTGGAGTCTCCGGTCCATGTGGGAATTAGCCTCTATTCTCAATTTCCTCCATGTGGGTTTTCTTTTTTTAAAAAAAAAAAGGAAAAAAAAGTTTTTTTAGGTCTTTTTTTGGTGGGTTTTCTAGGGGTAACGTGATTTTTTGTGTTTTGGGTGTTTTGAAGATATTTAGGCCCTTATTGAATATTCAAGTGGAGTTTTCAGCTGAGGAGTTTGAGATGGCTTTGATTACTCCCAATAGTACTTTGGATGGCATTCACATACCTTTGTTAAAGGTAAGTCCCTTTTCTTTTTCTTCAATTTGAGCAAAAATAGTATTTTGAATTAATTTAAGTTGCCCAAAAAGGTGTCTAGTGTTTATTAGCTGAAAAAGATGCAATTTTTCTGTTTGTTCACATTGGTTTCGGTTTTGTTGCCCTAATAGGCATTTAGTGTCTATTAATTAAAATCCGTAATGTCTGTGATTATTTGCACTGGTTTCATTTCAATAAGCTCGAGAAAAATGCTCTTTCTCTATAAGAAAGTAAGTGTTTGATTTTGTTTTATAATATTTTGCTTATCCTATGATACTCCTAGAATCCTTTGTTGCAGCATTAAGAATTTTACCCAGAATCATATAACTTAGAAGTGGCCATGGTTTTAGGAAATCTGAATTTGGGTACCGAAGGTTCAAATACTTGTTTAAGAGGTGGTGTGATTCTCCAGTTCCTTGAATGCTTATTTATGTGGTTCGTAATGGTAAGCTTAATGCACCAAAATTGGTTGTTCTAACTTCAAAAGGGCTCAAAGGTCGAAACTCTAGAGGGGTTCTTGTGATCATAGAATTGGAGATGTGTGGAGCTCTTTAGTTGCAAGGATCAGAATCCTAGATTTTGTTATCAAGTTCTCTTTTTTCACAACACATCCTCTTGGTGCTACAAGAGGCTAATTAAGAGATGCAGTCACTTTGAAACATGAGTAACAATCTTTATATCAGGTGGAAGGGATTGGAGGACCATCTTTCAATGGACTAGAATATGATCTGAATAATAAGGAGTCAATTTTGTGCTTAGAAATGCATTTTTTAGGAGGAGGAGATTGGTTCAGCTTCAAGGGGGATAAATGGTGATAAGGTTTTTGCTTTAGATGGTTTCTCTTTGCTTTTGTTTGGTGTTGTTGGGTTAGGATGTGGTAAGACCAAATGATTTTAGTGTCTTCTATGGATTCTTATCCAAATGAATAATTTCTTCTATTTGTTAGAACGAAATGTCAGTTTATTTCTTTGGAGAACATGATTTTTGTTGTTTTCATGATGAAAACAAGTACAACTAGGAATTCTGGGGTGTACAGCTTCTGAATATGGTTGGCTACATTCATGAGTTGATTGCTAAGGTGTTGGCTGACGAATTTAAACGTGAGGTCTTAAAGGAACAATCATTACCTCCTATTTTGTTTACTTACCAGGATCAATCCATAGTGATATCTCAGTTTAGTACTCAATCATTAAGAGGTTTAGAAAGAAGTTGGCTGGTCAGAAATAAAACTATTTGCCGGGTTGCAATAGGTTTACATGATTGGAGTACTACCTGCAATTCTTTGAGTTTATTCTTTTTAGGCTATGACCTCGGTTACTAATAGACTGGAGGAAGTTCAAAGAAGACTCTTGTTCGGGTTTTACTATATCCCAAACCGATATACAGTGTTTTTTTTTTGTGGACAATGGAGCTTCAGGCATTAAGCTTTAGCAGGTTCAAACTAAGTTCTTCTTGGGAGGTGCTTTTTAGAAGTTTATATATGAGACTGGTCTGCTTGAGAAGTAATATCTATTCTAAATATGGAGCATGCTGACTGGCGGCACAAGTAGGTTACAAGAGCCAATAGGATATCTGTGTTTGGAAAACCAGTAGGAAGTGATGGTGGTGTAACTTAAAGTTGTTAAAGTTCAATTTGGGTTGTTGAACTCACGTAGCTTTTGTGTAATATTTGGTGTCCCTTAATAGGGTCATTGCCTTGAGTTTTACATTTTGGCAAGAAATAAGGATTCCTTGGATGTGTGACTACTTGGAAGGTTGGTGAATGAGTGGGATGGGATATTTATTGTACTTGGAAAACCTAAGATTGGGATTTGGAGTCTGCTGTCTATTTCTCTGCTTGCAGTAGCAGGATAGGTATTGAACTCCCCCCCCCCCCCCAACAAAAAAAAAGGATGGCATCAAACAGAGCCATGTTTGAAGCGCAATCCTTCCTACTGGAATTGCCTTTTTCCTGTGGTTGGTACTGTTGTAGTGCAACTTGACTTTCATTCACCTTGAGTTGGTAGTGTATGGTCAATGGTTGCTTGGAGAACCTTGAAGGGAAAAAAAGATCTCCAGGCAAATTCACACTTACTGTGCAATCATGTTTGCATTGTTCTTGCCAATGGGAATTCTGTATGCTCCATTTTGGCCATTTTCTTTCAGGATCAGTTAATTAACCTTAATTCATATATAGAAATTAAAATTTTAAACTTCTACTCCTCAACATCTGAGTGACCATGAAGTGAAAGAAAGATCTCACCGCAAATTCACACTTGCTTGTTTTGCATGCTTCAAAATTATTGTGATGCAGATGTTATTTTTATATCTGCTCTTATAGACGTTATTGCTCATACATAATCTTTGTGCTTGGTAAATATAAACCTGCAATCCTCTTTTGTGCAACTTCTGTTTTGTTTTTCTCATGATAAAATTAGCTATATAGGCAGTACTGATCATCTCAGCATACTAGTTTCAAGCAACGTTGACCAAACACACAACACATATTGCTGTTTGTACGCCCTTTAGGATAAAATAAGCAGTTAAACTGAGCATCTTGTTGCAACTATAGTTTAGCTAGAGTTTTTTGCCCTGTTAGATTAGAGTAATGGTTTCTTGGCTGAAGTCACCAAATTCTATATGTGGCTTCACAGGTTCTCATAATTGCAACTTTTAATCCACTTCATGCTACCTAAAATGGTTGTTTAGGATGCAGTCTACTCTATATTTTAAGTTATTGGTTTGTTTGGGTCAATTAGGTACTGCAGGTTGTCTCAATGGCCACAATGTGGAATTTTTACCGATGATTACTATTACAATGTGGATATGAACTTAGACTAGTTTTAAAGAATCTCCATCCTCCGAAACTGCTTTACATTGTACCAACTGACATGTGGCTCTTCCAAAACAGCAAAGATTCATGCCAAGTTTCCTCACCTGATGAGGCCCTTAACCATTGCCATTTCATCAAACTATGTTAAATTTTCTACATATGCTTCCATCAGTGAAATCATATAAGGACTTCTGGAGTAATAAAAGATTTAGATAAAGAGATTATGACTATATCCCCATTAGAAAGGTTGTCACCTGTTTTATCCTACTTACTAAACATCTTCATTGGTGAGGGTGCAACGGTAGAGTTGCGTCTTTGGTGACTTCGAGGTCATTGGTTCGAGACATGGAAATAGTTTCTTTGCAAAAATGCAAGGGGAAAACTTTGTACATATACGCCCACTCTCCCCCTACCCCCACACTAAATCGGGGGACACTTTGTGCACCGAGTGAAACCTTTTTTACCAAACCTTTTCATTACAATATCTCATGTTCATTGTGAGGAAGGAAAAAGCCATGCAATCGATAAGATTTAATCATATTACTTGGGGCTGCAAATATACAATTACTGACAAATTCCTCGTAGTAACATAAAGGTCCATATTTTTGAGCTTTCTCATCCAATTCACTGGCACAATTAATTCTCATGCTGCCACATGTACCTTCCTTCCCCTTTAGCAATTCCTGATTTCAACTCAAGAGGTGAAGTTAGAACTAAGATGCAGATGTGACATTCATGAAATTTATTCTAGTGTTTCGCCAATCTTGTCAGGTTCTTTTGAGCAGAAAGTGCCCCTGCCCCCTAGTTTTCCCTCATCTGGCCTGATGCTTCATGATCAACTCTCTATTTGCCCCCAAAGTTTAAGGTGCCGGAGTTTTCTTTCATCTGTGAATTTTGTTAGTGAAGCTGAACGCAATCATCTTTCCTCTTTTCTGGGCTTCGTCGAGATGATTATTAGTGATAAATGGCATTATTGCTGCCTTAGAGAAACACCTGTGGTTCCTTGCTGGGCCATTTTATTTCTTCTTGTGTTTTCTCCTTCAGTTTTGGGATCTTATTGGCTTGTTGGAACTGGGCCCATCTTCTCCCTATCGTTAACACTCTTTTTTCTTTTTATCTTTGCTATTGTAGAATAGACGGCACAAGCAGTTTGTGGGTTTAGCTAGTTTAGGATGTTGGTCAAGAAAGCTATAGATTCCATTTTTTGGGTACTTTGTGGGGGACATTTGGGCACTTTGTGGGGGGACATTTGGGCCCTTTACTGCACCAAATAGGATTGTCAACTGGGATTTGTTAGGTGGTATTGCTCAATTATGCCAATTGTGTAGCTAAAAGCATGGACATGGTTAATTTGTCCAGTATATAATTGTTTCTTTGTCAAACAGGGTACAAAATAATGATAACCAGCAATTCTGTTTTTCTTCAAGTGTGATCCCAGCAAGACAGGTCCTATCAGATAGAAGGGGTTAACAAATATGAGAACAATGTGGATTAAAAGACTAGAATCAACTGAACTAAATTAGAGCTTCTGCAATGTTTTGGAGATCATATGTTGCTTGCATCTTCTGATTGAAAAAGAAAATGATTGTAAATGTGGAAGCAAATGTTACAGTAAAACCTTAGACTAGTTATTCTGATTAAAAAGGAAAAAAAAAAAATTCAGCAACACATCTAATTCGTAGAAAATGCATTTTGTAAAAGTACAGGTAGTTGTGATTGAAGATGATATGAGAAATAAATCAAACTATTTTTTTTATGTGCATGGAAAGTTGATAGTTGCATTGATTAGGATGATCAAATAAGTTTGATGTTTTAATAGAATTAGAGGTGTAACGAATTAGAGAAAGACTGACATATATCATGTGGTAAGGAACGCTATTGGGGAAGCAAGCATATTTCAGAAATGTTCCTATATTTGTAAAACCCTTTTCTAATTGATAATTGCTGAAATCATTTGACCTTAGTATGGTCTAGTCTTTCCATTCCAAGGCCTCCTTCCTTGCCTCCAATGTACTCTACTAGGAGATTAAGCAAGCTACATTCCTTGCATTCCAAAAATTTTAGGTTTGGGTATTTTGAAGTTGTGTTGCCTGAAGTTGAGTTGGCTTGGGTCAGTGTATGTGATGCAATCATGGCTTTGTAGATCTGTGTATGTAGTGTTTAATTTGGCCTTCATCTCTTTTAATGTTTTTAATATCTCGCCTTTTTGTCTTTTACTTTGTGTTCCTTCTTTCTTTATAGTGCCCTTATTCTATTCTACCAAAAAGGAGAAACTTTGCATCTTCCTTTCACCATATCTGAGTGCGTGAAACTCTCACAGAGCCTACAATTAGCAGAGAAAGGACTTAACCACATGATGCAGCCCCTCAATGCTTCTTTTTTGATGGATTCTCTTTCTTATAAAATAAAATTTGTAATTTGTTGTTTTCCGTCCCTCTCTCTCCCGCACTTTTACCTCACCTTATATGTTTCTAGTTCAACAGAGTATGTTTTTCATATATTACATCTGACATTACTTATTGAATATTCCCACTGTATTGTAGGCAATCCCTCCAATTACCCGAATGGCGCTTGGGCGAGCAACATGGGTTACTGTTTTGTGTAGAAAGTTGAGAGACTGGTGGCATTGGGTAACAGCATAACTGAGTTTCTTGAATCTGACTATTGGTTCTGTTCATCAAAGTTAGACCCATATGATTCTTTCACATAAGCTGAGCTTGCTAAATTCATTTTTTCAGGTTGCAGAGGGGGAGCTACCAATAGTTGCTGCCCATGGGTGAGCATCAAACATCCTTATATACTCGATCTACTGATTGCAAGTATGTAATTCTGTTCATTATTATGTTAATATGCAGTGCGGAGGTTGAAGCATACAAGGAGCTTGATCCAGGAGTTCGTGTCATTATCCTAAAAGCATTGTGTGACATTCGTGTAGAGGTATCATTGTTGTTAAGATGGCTTAAGCTGTTCTCCTTTAGATTATCTGTTGGTCTACTAATTTTTATTAGCCCTTTCTCCAGTCACATGGAGGTAACAAATTTTGTAGACTTTTCCCCCCAAGTCATATCTGGAGCATTCTCTTGTTTTTTCTCTTGTTTTGTTATTTGCCCCCAAGTATATCTGTTCTTTCTTTTTTTTTTTTAATAAAAAAAACAAGTTACTTATTTGATCTTTTTTCCTATTTAAATATCTTTGTGAAGTTTCACCATAGCATAGAGGATAGGATTGAAATGGATTCTCCTTTCTTGCAGCAAGAAGACATCCGGACCTACATTGATAACTCATTGAAACATGGTGTTCAGCTTTCTACATTTCGTAAAGAACGAATAGGTGGCGATTCTCATGGAATTTCCTACTGGTAATATAAATTTTTATGCTATTATTTACACAATATGCATTTTTTTTTTCATTATTTCATTTTTCTTTAAAGCAGATTTAACAGGACTGCTAATTCATTTCTTTTTAGGTGATGAACATAATATTAGACACTTCTGGGGAGATATTTCGTAAATTGTTCTGTTCCTTCTATGAAGACATTTGTTTTGTCCTTGTTGCAGGTATGAAGATGATGAAATAATTGGTCACCGGTTGTACAGGGAGATAAGAAAAGTTGAAGTGAAAGTTGAAGGAAGAAGAGGGAAGGCAAAGGGCTCACATGTCCTTCCTAATACAACTTATCAGTGGGAAACAGTTGCAACCAATTTGGATGAATTTCAGGATGTTTCGGTAAGTCACTGCATAGATCATTAAGATAATGCCATAAATTTCCACGAGTGAAATGATGTGAAAGGACCAAGTGATATAGTAAGATGGAGGGTCTCAGCTGGAATTTAGGAACTGAGGTCTATCAGCTCATTTAAGTATTTTCATGGTTTTGAAATCTAAATCATTAAACCAATACTTTCTTTTAAGAAAGATTTCTCAGTTGACTATATTGGAAATGCCATACTGTAATAAAATAAGTTTTCTTATTGTGGTCCAATATGTTGCTTGCATTTTATGGGTAGGACAATAAAACATTCCTAGGAGAGTATGACTGCAGAATATTAAACCATTAGCTGGAGTATGTGGTACTCTGGCTAGGTGGCATCTTTCCTTAGGGTTTGCCATGTTTCTGGAAAGGCGAGTTATATAAAAGATTTTGTCTGGATCTGAGATGTAGACGTTGCTTTATGATTAAATTCTTAACTTGTCTTGTCAGATAATTTTTTCCAAAATTTTTTCAAATATGTAGGTATTAAATCCTTCCTATCTATCTGTGTTATAATAATGACATCAAGAACATAAGTGTTTGAATAAAAATGAATGAGAGCTTTTTGAATTGTATTTCAAGAATGCATTACAAAGGGAGGATTGTCCCTTGAGAGAAAATTACAAGAGTATAGAGAGCTTAGACAAAGGAAGAAGAGATTGTTCCTTGATACTCAAAACATTTGAGAGGTGAGACATTTATATAGGAATGAGGCTCAACTAGCCAGTAGACTCATGAACTAGCGAGTAGACACAAAATTAGCTGGTAGAGACAAACCAAAAACTAGCCATTATAAATTCTACCCAAAATACCCTTGGCTGTTTGGGCTGTCTTCTTGGGCTTTTCTAAGCTTCTTTGGGCTTCCATTTTGGACCCCTTTGGACTCCTTTTGTTAATCTTTAATTCCTCTAACCGTTCCAAAGAAAGGCCTTTTCTTGCTACATGAATTAGCCCACCACAGTGGGCTAGAATCTAGACAGCCTGGATACATTTTCTGGGCAACATTCTGCCTAGTTTTGGCCCGTATTGGTCAGATGGTTTAGACCATGACTTGGCTTCATTTTGAGGTCTTGCGGACTTGGTTTTGAGTTTTGAATGGTTGATTGCCTTGTTCTTCAACACTCCCCCTTAAGTTTGGTGAATAGATGTCTATGGAGCCTAACTTGACAAGCATGGCTTGAAGATGATTAGCCATCGTCCCATTGGTGAAGATGTCTGCAAGCTGCTCCTAACCCCTTATGTGAGGGATGATGATATTCTTGTCTTCTACCTTTTGCCATGCAAAATGGCAATCAACCTCAATGTGCTTAGTTCTCTCATGGAAAACTAGATTAGACGCAATGTGGATTATGGACTGATTATCGCAATGAAGCTTGATTGGTTGAGTAATTGGAAATCCTAATTCTTGTACTAGAGCCTTAAACCAAATAATCTCACTAGCTGTTGCAGCTATAGCTCTGTACTCTAATTCTGTGCTAGATCTTGGCACCATAGATTATTTTTTGCTCTTCCAAGAGACAAGATTTCCTTCTACGGACATGTATTAGCCTATTGTGGATTTCCTTTCCCTTGAGTCTCCTGTCCAATTTGCATCGCAAAATCCCTCAATTTTCGTGCTTCTATTGTTTTTCATCCATAAGCCTCTTCTTGGACTTTCCTTCTGGTGTCTCAAAATTCTTTCAGCTCCTCAATCTCCTTTTGTAGAGGCATGCATGTGCTGACTTATCTTGCGCGCTGCATATGAGATATCCGGCCTAGGAATGGTGAGGTAAATGAACCTCCCAATTAATCTCTGATATATTTGCACATTTGTGAAGGGTTGATCATCATTTTTTTCCTGGTCTCCATGTGAAATAGGATTGGTAGCTGGTCTTGTTTCTATTATTCTTGTTTCATGAAAAAGGTCAAGCGTGTACTTTCCTTGGGATAGAACAAGCCCTTTATGGGAATAGGTAAGCTCTATTTATAGAAAGTATCTTAGTAGCCTTAGATTATTAATTTCAAATTTAGACTTAAGGAAACTACGAGCTTGGTCTATGAGGCTTAAGTCATTCCCATTGACAATTATATCATCTATGTAAATAAGAATAATAATGATCTTTTCATTATCCCTTTTGATGAATAATGAGTTATTACTATTACATTTCCTATAACTGTCACTCAGAAGAGTTAAGTTTTGTGTACTGGGACCATGAAGACTGCTTCAAACCATAAATAGTCTTCTTAAGTTTGCATACTAGCCATTCTTTTTGTGATTGATAACCTCGTGGAAGATGCATGTACACCTCTTTCTCTAGCTATCCTTGAAAAAAAATGCTTTCTTGACATCCATTTGGTACATTTTCCGCCCTTAATTTGTTGCAACGGACTTGAAAAGTCGGATTGTGTTCATTTTAGTTACTGGTGCAAAAGTCTCATTGAAGTCTTCTCCATAAGTTTGTGTGAAGCCTTTTATAACCAATCATGCCTTGTCTCGCTCAATTGACCCATCACTCACTTTTGTGCTTCACTTTGTACACCCATTTGTAGCCTACTGTTCTTTGTCCTTTTGGAAGTGTGGTGATCTCCCAGGTTCCATTTTTGGCCAATGCATTCAACTTTTCTTTCATTGCCTTTCTTTATTTTGGAAGTTCATTGGCCTCATTAAATAACCTAGGTTCCTGCACTTTATCAATGCCACTCAAGAAGATTTGGTGACCAAGAGATGTGTTAGTAGTAGTATAATATTCAGACAATGGGATTTTGCGATTCATCTATTCAGAAAGAGGGAGTCTAGGCCTTGATGATCTCCTAAGTGGAGGAGGTGGAGGCGAATGATCACTTGTTTCCTCTTCTTGAACCGAAGAAGATGGTTCATGTTCTCCCCCTTCCTCTTGTACCTCCTTAATTTTTGGCTCCATTGTGCCCTCTTCACCTTCTCGTTGCATCTCTTCTCCCTGCTCCGGAGTTTCTTCTGGGGTTTGATCAAAAGCACTTGTGAACTTAGGTATTGAGAGGAAAACGTGCAGTTCTTCTCTTCTAGATTCCAACTCCTCCTCTTTGTCTTGTCCTGTAAAATGGAATTGATTTTTTTACAAATATCACATCTTTTGATATGTATGGTTTGTTAGTTTTCGGATCAAGACATATATAACCCTTCTGGTAATATGCATATCCGAGAAAGATACACCGCTTGCCCTTTTTGTCGAATTTATCTCTAAAATGACTTGGGGTGTGAACATAGCAAACACACTCAAACACTCTCAAGTGATTTACTTTTGGTTTTGTATTAGTGAGAGCTTCCAAGGGGGATTTCCCTTGAAAAACTCCAATAGGCAAACGGTTAATCAAGTGAGTTGCGATACTAATAGCATCACTCCAAAAGGTCTTTGGTGTATTAGCATGAAACGTTATGGTCCTAACGATTTCTAAGAGATGCCGATTTATTCTTTCGGCTACCCCATATTGTTGTGGGGTATAAGGACATGTTGTTTGATAGACTATCTCTTTGTCTTGTAAGAATGTAGTAAAGTCTTTACTCATGTATTCTCCTCCATTATGTATCCTAAGAACCTTTAGATTAGCATTGTATTGATTAGTGACATATGCTAGAAAAGTCTTAAATGCTTCAAATGCTTGTGCCTTAGTGGTAAATATAAAGACCCAAGTTTATCTAGTTTTGTGATCTATAAATGTTATGAAATATTTGAATCCTTTTCTAGATATTATAGGTGAGGTCCAAATATGAGTGCATAAGGTCAAAAGCATTTTTATAAAATGTTTTTGATATTGAATAATACACTTAGTTTTCCTTTCAAAAAATATAGGCTTCACAATGTTTATTTTCACATTTTTTTGTTGGAAATAGGTTTTGCAAAGTTTGCTTACATGGATGACCTAATTTAGCATGCCATAAAACATAATCTCCTATTTGGCATGTTGTAAGAGTAAGTTGTCTTCATCTATGTAATATAGGTTGTTTCTTCTAGATTATATCCATTGGCTACTTTGATCATCCTATGGTTAGAGGGGGGTTTTAAATTTTGAAATTTGCTTTTGTCCCTAACCATATAGTGATTGCATCTAGAGTCTAATAACCAATCTTTAACTTTAGAGGTAGAGTTAGAACAAGTATCAGAATTAAGTCCGCGATTAAGTCCTTGTTTAAGCAGCACCTTTGTCACCACTTCTTCAATGGTTGACTCGAATGATGTAGCTTGCACGCTGTTGGAACCATTGGAGTTGTTGGAGCTTCCTTGACCTCTATTTTGCTTCAAGTGTGGATGCAAAAACCAGCACTTTTCTTTGGTGTGTCCAGCTTTTTTGCAATGTGAACAAACTGATTTCTTGATTGGTTGGGACACAAAATTGGCCTTTTGTTCTCCTCCAGCAGCTTCAAAACCATGAACTTGGAGATGGGATTGAGCAGCCTCCTTGATCCTTATGCATGCATCAACTCATTGGATCATATATTGGACCTCTTGGAATGAAGGGAATTCCTTCATCCTTAGGATTTCTTGTCGTACGTTGGAATATTGTTCTCCAAGCGAAATGAGGAAGCTGAATGTCATGTCTTCAGCCTCCCTTTGTTGAAGGATTTTTGTATTGGTGGTTGCTGGTCTTAGAGTTTCAGCCGTTGGAGCACTAGTGACCAGCACGCGATGAGTGTGGTCTATTGAGTTGGACAGCAGCACGAACACCTAGTCGTCCTTCTTTTTCCACTCTTTGTACTTGGGGTTAGATGCCGACATAGGCTCCTCCGTGATGTGCTCTAAGAGGTCTCTTAGATTGAGAGACTTTTTTACTCTGTGTTTATTGATAGTAGCTGGTTGAGTTTAGGAGCATGGAGGAGAAAGGGTGAGTTTGAAAGGAATCATGTGAAGAGGCTGGAATTGTGACCTGCTCTGATATCATGTTATAATAATGATATCAAGAACACAAGTGTTTGAATAAAAATGAATGAGAGTTTTTTGTATTGTATTTCAAAAATGCATTACAAAGTGAGGATTGTCCACTGAGAGAAAATTACATGAGTGTAGAGAACTTAGACACTCACCTAATAGTAGACACATAAACTAGCTGGTAGACACAAAACTAATTGGTAGAGACAAACCAAAAACTAGCCGTTATAGATTCTGCCCAAAATACCCTTGGCTGTTTGGGCTGTCTTCTTGGGCTTTTCTAAGCTTCTTTGGGCTTCCATTTTGGACCCTTTTGGACTCCTTTTGTTAATCTTTAACTCCTCTAACCGTCCCAATGAAAGGCCTTTTCTTGCTGCATGAATTAGCCCAACAAAGTGGACTAGAATCTGGACCGCCTGGATACATTTTCTGGGGCAACATTCTGTCTAGTTTTGGCCCGTATTGTTCAGACAGTTTAGACCATGACTTGGCTTCATTTTCTTTTGATTTTGTTGACGATGTTTTGTCTTCTTTGATAATATATGTACATTCTTCTTAACCTAAGAATGTTCTTTCTTCTCTACACAACCAAAAAAGAATAATAATAATAATTGAGATTGTAGATTGTACATATTTCACTGTCAATCTGGTCTGTTTTGTTCCCAATGGTGCAATGATATCTTTTGAGCTTTTCATGGATTTGCAGAACCTTATGTTTTGGATTGTCTGAGAGCAAGAAAAAGCAGAAAGCAAAGCCTTGGTTGAAAACAGAGAATTTGCTTTTGAATATCTGAAAACTGAAAAAATAAACTAGCAAGTGAGTTTTCTCTGCGTAGTTTATGAACACTTCTGGACTTTATTGACATCTTAGCCGATTGAGTGGACTAATAACAGGTGTCTATTCCCCCTCCCCTTCAAATACATTGGTTTCTTGTACTGGAGGGCTGGCTTTTGCTGGAGGGTATATGCCAACTAATTGCATATTTTCCATAGGCTTAACGGTGGTAGCCTATTCTTGTCATACTTCCATCCACTTGCACTTATGGGAATCTTACTTCTAATATCTGGACATATTATTAGATTCTCTTGATGACAGGAAATTCATATTTGGTAGGTATTTGTTCCAGCAAAAGGTGCAGGAGAATGCTGACTTGAAAAATCTTATGAACAGGAATATAATCGGCATTTCTTTTATTGTGTCATTCTTAGCCACAGATGCCTATAGTTCCTTTAGTGGTTGTCTCATCCCTCTTGAGCATTTAAATTGTTACCCTGGATGATATTTTACATTTTAGAATGAGGGGGTTTCTGCATTCTGCATTTTAGTGAATAATTGTTCAAATCTTCATTTTCACATGTTCTGTTTGACCTTCTAGAAAACTCTGGAAGTTTCAAGTGCATATGGTTGCCAATTTTGGAATTGGATAATAAAATGTCTTCATCTTCTTTTAAGAATTGTGTTTATTGGACATTTTGCTTCCGTAGTTTCTCCTGTCATAATCTTGTTCGACCACCAAAGAGTTGCAGATGCTTTCATTCTTGAAACAATAGATGGAATTTGTCCGAATGCCCCTCATGTTCATGCACAAAGAGTGCACTTCATTTAGTGGGACGAGCAGTTGCAACAAAAATAATTGCTGCAGCATAAAGGTCCCTGTAGTTTGAGCCAATTGCCTCAAATGTTGGACAGCACCACCCAAAAGTCACATAAACTCTTGGAAGTCCCCTTTTTGCCATGTACATATCATAGTTTAATGAACCCGGTTCTGAAAATCTTGTATACCACTGATTTCTCCTATCACTGAAAACTGTTATACAATTCTATGATGGAAAAGGTCAACTTTTTGAGTAAGGGCCTCCTATATATATATATATATTTTCTTTTAGTAGAATGTTCATGTTCATGTTTATGCTTTTTTTTTTAAAAAAAAAAATCTTTGTTCATCCTGTTCAGACTTTCTTATTGTGTTTCTTAGTGGTTTCCTACATTTTTGTACATTTTGTGCTGGTTTGCAGTCTGTGTACCATCACTTTAGAGAATAATTTGTCAAATCTCAATTGAAGAAAATGCTAAATCGCAATAAAATGAAGGTTTGCCAGGGGTGGCAAATCAAAGTATTGTTTCCAGGAACTAAGGTTGAGCAAGCGAGCTGTGTATTGTACTTTCTTTGCCCTTTATTTTTGTTGTTCTTACCACTGTAAAGAAGTCAATTTTTTGAATGCTGTTTTTGATTTAATGCTATTCCTCTTTGTTGATTTTGTTTCTTGTTGCTTCCAGGAGAAGCTATTCTCAAGTAAAAATAGAACTGAGGCTTCACTTGGGAAAAAGTTAAAGATTGACAAGCTTCCTGAAATTGAGAAGGTCCATAAGGTACTGAATAATTCCTTGATTGATAATGGATAGATTATTCATTTTTGTGGACTTCAAATGCATGTATTTGAAATACATATATTGATCTCTTCTTTTTGTTCTTTTCTTTTAATGGAGCATTGTTCTTTCTCCTGGTTTGCAGAAAAAAGAGAGGTTGCTGAAAAAGCAACACAGACAAGCCCTTCTTCTTGATAGTTTCGTGGGCATGGATGGGCTTGCACCAGGACGTTCACTCCGTGACAGGAAGCCTGTTACATATACTTTCGGTAAGATTTAGATTTGAACTTATCATCCTTGTTGTGAGCATGCATGAGCCCATCTCTTTTCGCTGGGCGGGAGACTTTTTCTATTTGTTTTGGCATCCTCTCAAACTTCTAGATTTTATTATAGTAGCCATGATTAGCCAGTCAGTGCTAGATGAGACTGTGGACTGCAGAATTTGCCTCTATCCACTTAATTGGCATAGTTTGTTTCTTGAAATTCATCATTCCTTTTCATCTTCCAATGGCTATTTCTTGGGTGACCATAGGTAAGGTTCATCTTTCAGTTGTGGGCTTCTGTCACATTCTGTCAAATGTTCTGTTGCTGGAAGTATCATAATTTACATCATTTTGTTGTAGGAGGCCATATTTAATACTGTTTACTTCGAATATAGAATGAAACAGAAACATCAAATTAAATGGCATGTTTGGTCTTCTTTCTTCCCAACACTGTCCTAGTGGCCCTCGGCATAACGAAGGGTGATGACTATGGTTATTATACTAGTACTGCCATGTACAGTATGGAGAGTGTTTAGCTGTGGTCATTTCTCCCTCTTTCTTCAGTTTCCTACCCTTTTCCTTTTCTCCCTAAAGCCTGCCCCCACGGCTCCTGCAGGGCTGGTGGTTGCTGTTGTTTTCTATGGGACATTATACTCCGAGGGAGAAATGGTCCATCTCCATCGTTACGAGGCAGCAAAGAACTAGGTCATTCTCATTCCATTTTTTTTCCCTTGTGATTGCAAAGGGTTACCACTATTAGAGGTCATGCTACTACCTTTATTGAAATTTGTCATCATACATTGGACCAAAATGGTTACCTGCATATGAGTGAGGACTGAGGAAGCAATATGTGAGGCGCAGGAATAGCGGAAACTCTGTTTTCTATTTCAAGCTGTAGTTTGTTTAGACTCATTCATGTAAACTGTTCATCTGTTTCTGTATGAAAGTTTGCTGACAGGTATTTTTCAAAAGCACTTTTGACAATTATGAAACAAGTAGGAGAAAGTAAAGGGCCATATTATCTAAGATATATGGTACTGTCTATTAGTTGTCAAAAAAAAAAAAATTATAATTACAATTTACAATTAACTAGTCGCAGGAAAAGTATGCTATAACTAGTTGCAAAAGAAAAAAAAAATTGAGAAAATAATTAGTTCCTCATATAGCAAGGCAATCAAGGCTCAGAAAGTAGTCTTAGGCATCTTCATCTGTGTCTCGTGTCAAAATAATTAGTTCCCACTACTACTAATTTTTACTATGGTGGCATTGCATGTATTTGTTGCTCATTTGACTGGGCTCCAATAAATTCCCAAGCATCTTTTGTGGTTTTATCTTTTGTCCCTTGGGAAAAGAAATTAAAAGACTTGCAGCCAAGGAAACTATTTCGTATTTTTCAGGATTTTCGACTTGTTCAGGAGAAATGAGTAGGCTGCACCTGTGTGGAGTTCTCCTAAAACTTCAGCCATCCTTGGTAAGGAAGGTGAAAGTATATAAGGCTGGTCAATTTAAATAAATTAGATCCAATAGGTCATCTCTGAAAGAAATTTTAACTCCCCTTCCCCAACCCACAAGCGCACAACAGCAACTACAACTTTCTCCTTTTCCTTTAACTGTTCCTTGTAAATGTAATATCAGTAATGCTGCTTTCAACATATCTTGATCATTATGTGTAGTTAGTGAAATGGTTTTTCTATGGCAGGGACCAGAATTTTGATTTGGATTTTGTGTTGAATGACATTGCAGATGATTTTGACCGGTCAATCAATGAAGCTATCAAGATAACCAAGTATGATCTTGAGATTTCTTAATGCTACCACCTGGATAGCACTTTTTACTCAATAATTTATATTTTAGTACCTTAATAAATTTTTACTTGACTGACTTGCCTTATTGATTGAAATTCAATAGAAACCAGCCGTCTCCAGAACCTGCGGCAAGAAGAGAGGTTGCTACAAAACCTTTGGCTTCTATGAATGGTAGATGGAGTGGTCCTTCACAAGCCCCTCAAACTGATTCTTTTGATGCACCTTCACCAACATCATATGATTATGATGAAACTGAAGATCAGAAACCTGAAATATTGGATCGCAGGTATGCCCACATTGTCATTCTAACATATAGAAAGACGATGTGCCCCATATATGATTCATGGCTGATGTATAAAGTGTGACATGCAGTAATCGACGAAGACAGAGGCCGCAGCGATATTCTGCAAAAGATTTTGTTGAAGCTGTGTCAGATAATGAAGCAGACTTTGTCAGTGACAGTGAGATTGAGGGAGAAGCTGTTTATGATGATGAATATTTAAGGACGCGTAAACAAAAGAAAAGGCTATCTAGTAGCTCTGAAGGAGATGAGGAGTATCACTGGGATGAAGACAATGCAGAAGATGAAGAGGAGGAAGAAGAGGAAGAAGAGGATTCATTAAGTATGAGCGAGGAGAGTGATGAACCCCGAAGATATAAGAAATTGCCTGGCCGTACAAGAAGAGAAACTAAGTTAAGGTCAGTTGAGGAGTTGCAGTCAGGTCTAAGGCGTAGTAATAGAGCTACCAGAAATCGTATAAATTACCGACAGTATGACATGTCAGAATCAGATACTGAATCAGCTAAACCTGACAAGTCTAATGCATCAAACGGGCACTCAGATGCAAGTGAAAATGCAGATTATTTGCCTGAAAGCCTGGAATCTGAAGGCAACGATGAAGACCAAGAAATGCAAGTTGATCTGCCGGATGAGGATCAGCCCCAGACAGAAGCAAAGGAGGAAGTCAGACCACCTGAGAAACCAAATGGGACAGGTCAAGAAGAGGTTGAGGGGTTTCGGAATAGACGTTTTCTTGACCTTAATGAGCTAGCCCCTGTTTCTGGTTTTGATGATGGTCCACACACGGTAATGAAAGATGAGGATACAGATAACTTTTAGAGCTTGCCCCTCTGTCAGGAAGCAAAGATTGTAGTTTTCTGTTGGGGAAGCTAGGTATGTACAATAGAAAAATTTTGTGATCAGCCCATTGCAGAAACGGTTAGAGTTCTTCCATGTCATCATTTCAGCAGTCACCTTGATGCAATTCATCAACGATTTCCAGCACGGAGCAGCAACATGTTGCTGAGGGTTGTTCAGATTTGGTAGTCAATTTTTTAGTATGTCTACATTTTAAAGAAATCTATGTTGATGATGACGGAAAATTCGTTGGGGGGTTCTCTAATAGTGTCTCAATAGATTTATGGGTGTACAATAACCTTTGACTGACATTGTAATGGAATATATGACATTTAGATGTTAAAAGCTTCGCCTTTGCCTTCACAATTTAACCTATATGTTAATGGGAATATTTGGTTGGTTGTGATTTGTTAAAAGAATCATAAACTCGGTATTAGAATCACTTGTATTGGGACCATCCTCCCTTAAAAGGTAAATCTTTTTGTTCTTACTCCAGTAACTTTAAGTTCACTAGAATTTGTGTGCGGATGTTGGTCCTTACACGAATGGAAAAGAAAGATAATTATTTATTTCAAAACATTTTCATTCTTGTTCTTGCTTTTCACTCGGTTTTTCCATTATGAATGGAAGCAGCATCTTCTTTTGACACAACAGATTTCACTAGCTCTTTTCCTTTCACAATTTCTGCTTCTTTCTTTGGTTGTTCCTCCCCTGCTTCTTTTTTAGCTTCTTCGAGAGCCTGAATTAAGATCTGAGAGACATTTCTCTGCTTTTCTGTAGGAGTCTTGGGCATGAGCTTTCAGCGACATAGGAGTGATCCTAGTCTCTTGCAACTTCTGAATGACTTTAAACATGGGATGTTCTTCGAGATTCAAGTAGTTCTTTGCCAGTACTTTGGAAGCTTGAAAGTGCAGTAAGAGAGCTCGATATGCTTGTCCATTCTTCCTCTCCTAATCAAAGCAAGGTCAAGCTTCTCCACCAAAGTTTGTTTTGGTGAACATAATGAGCTTCTTACCTCCATTTGCTGACCATATCCCATCAACGAAATTCAATAGCCCTAAAAGAGTCGGTCTGCTACCACTTTCTTCTACTTTGTACCTATTCTCACCCTCACTATCCGAGGACTTCTCTTCTCGTCTTCCTCTGACCTGTGAGATCAAGTGAGCAATCAATATCCTCAATCATGATGATCCACTTTGTGTGGAATGTGACTTCATAGCATCTGTTGTCTGGCTCGGGATAAATGGGTCTTGAAGACGAAACATTGAAACAACTTCGCCGGAAGCCCACAAACTTTTATGCCCTCAAATTCATCCGTCACCTTTTCATTCTCATCCATGCTAAAGACTAAATTGTTGCTATGCTTGCCCATTTCGGCTTTGAGTCTCCTGGCATTTTGCGATGAGTTCTTACTATGGTATGCCTCAACTGCTGCATAGGCCTCACTGCACTTGAGATGCTCAACGGCGTATTCATGGATGGAGACGCTGATATATGGATTGAAGAGGTTAATAATTCTATAGATACGTTTTGCTTCAAGGAAGCGATGGAGCTCATATGGGAAGTATGGCCTAATGATTGCCCGCATGAACATAGCACTTACAAATGCCGAGCCCCTTGCTGCCCACATCTCTGTGGTTGATTTTGGGGTCATTCTTCTCTTGCTCTTTTGTTTTTTTGCTTAAGAACTATGATTTTGTGGGGTTTATCGTTCAAATTTACAAGATTAAAAGTGTGGATAGATGACTTATTAAGTAGGGATATTAGATCTTTTAATTAAGTTTCAGATTTAAAATTTAGAAATGAAAAAGGTTATGTTGAAAGAGTTCTCTCCTAAATTAAGTTTGACAATATTCAAATCAGATTAGTGACTCCGGACAATGTTTTTAAAACCGAGCTAATAAGCGATTTGACTAACTTATCAGTGCATCGGTTTATTGGTCAGACCTTTCAAAACGTTTTACAAATCAAATGACATCACCATAATGTTATATATATAATTGTACATTATATATTTTAAAATGAAATAAAATCTATATTTCTAAGAAAAAATATATTTAAATAAGTAAAATAATGTCACTTTTATTAATTGCAACTACTCATAAAATTCATATTAAAAAATAAAAAATAATTAAATTATATCTATATTTGAAAAAAATAGTATAATATTTTTGAAATATAGAGAAACTATATGTAGATTAAGTGCACATGTATTAATTTATTTAGTAAGTAATAAATTAAAATTTTCAAATTTTCAAAATTATGGTTTGCAAAAACAAAGAGAGAATTTTTCATGAAATAAGTAGATGTATTACATTTTTTGTATAATAATAGTTGAATGAATTTTTGAATTCTAATGTTAGCCGGCCCAATTGAGAGAGAGGTGATATTTTTATCCCATATCGGATGTATATAAAGAAAATAAGGAAAGAAATGTGTATGAATGAAGAGAAAAGAGAAATGAGAAACGTGTTTTCCTAATAAAGTGTCATGATTTATAATTAAATTGTATTAATTTATTATTAATCGGTTGAAATGATTCATCGGTTTTATTGATTTTGATCATGATTTTGATTGAATTTGACTTCATCTGAGATTGATTTCTGGTTGAATTGATTGAAGTGGGTGGTTTTATCCGATTTTTAAAATATTGATTTTGGATACCAATGATTTAAAATAAGCAATTAAATAAAATAAAAACAACAACAACAATACGGCGAGGACGACCACGATGACAACAAACAACATCTAACATCATTCAATCCTCATTGGTGTGGATATGTTGATTTGAAATCATCAATGAACTCTTCCACGCTCTATTGGGAAAAGATATAGCACATTTCAAGTGAATATGAATCCAAAGCCATGAGTGCACCACAAGCTCTTGTGTGTCTATACCTAGTGGGACAATGTTGGGGACCATAATCTTTGGGTCTCTCTGTTCTTTTAATGAAATTTGGTTTTTCTTTCTTTATTTGATGTTTCTTGAGAAGGATAACAACCCCGTATTTAATCGTGGCCGTCCATTAAAAAATTTTGAATGACGAGGATTTTATCACAACAACCATCATAGAAATTAGATAAGTTGGGATTTTGGTCATTATAATTTAAAACTTTTCAAAAATTAAAAAAAAAAAAAAAGAAGGTAACGTTGATTTTATTTCGATCACCACTAATTCTGTAAATATCAATACGGAGGAAGATGATAGAACAGTCTACGAGAGCAATACTACTTCTCATAGCACATGTATCTATTTATCATTTAAATCTAAATTTCTTTATTGGGTTTAAAGGTAATTTAATTAAAAAAGTACTCCTGTTATGACTCTATGAGGTAAGTTTTGTTCACATTTGGCATGCATGTGTGACAGAGAAGAGACTTGGAAGGTAAAATTTAACACAAAAAGAGATGGAATTGTCAAGGGGAATAGAGAAGCAAATTATTATTTTAGAATTTTACCTTCCAAAAAGAGAATAAAATGTTTAACATCACTTCCTCCTTGGTTTTTTTTTTCTCTCTAATTTTACCTTCAAAGTTATGATTTTTTTGAATACATTAGAGAAACTGAACTCAAAATCTCTAAAGAGAAAGGGGATATTACTGGTTAAACTATACCTTAGTCAACACCTTCAAGAGATGCCCATCTACATCATTCAATTCTTCCCTTAAAAATGATAATTCTCATCCTTAAAATTTATATTATAATTCACTTATGCAAAAATATTTTCAAAATATAAAAAGAAAACTATATACATGTACAACTATCTATCTCTATTTTGCCATGTAAAACACAACGATGGGATGGAAAGAAGAGGGCGCACCATCATGTAGGGAGATCCTATTTGCTTGCCAGTCCAAATGATTCTTTGTCCCTAGTTGTGCGCATTGCCATCCACACAATAACGCACGCTCCCGTACCCAAATATTTACGGGGCCAAAATATGACACAAGAAGAACTTTTTTCCTTTTTCTTGTTTTAGAAATTTCTAGTAGTTTTCTTTTTTATTTTCCAAAATATGAATGATGTTAGATTCTTTAATCAAGTTTTGAACTCAAAACTTGAAAATAAAAAAGGCAATGCTAGAAGAGCTATATCTTGATAGGATCCCGTAAATATTCAAAATGGATTAATTAAAATATAACTAATAATATATATATATATATATATATATATATATATATATATATATATATATATATATATATATATGGGGAGGGTGGGCGTACGCAGCCTTCCCTCGAAATCACTAAAATCTGTGAATATATATATATATTCTTTTGGTGACAAACACCATTACTCCACTCACCACCTTTTTGAACCATCATTCACCTTTGGGGTCCTCTTCCATTCCACTCGAGTCCTTTTAGAGGAAAGATGAAGACTTCAACACTGGTAGATTCCTGTGTCAACTGATATGAGGTAACCGACAAGGCTTTACATTTGAAAGTTTAAGACGATGCATCTAAAATTTTAAAGGAGAAGCAAACAGGAAATAAAGGAAATATGATGCACAAATGAGACAAAGCAATGGCCATTGTTGAAGTGAAGATGAGAAAGCTCATTTCCATCTATTGATGTTGGATTGCTGAATACAGAACTACTGATGCCAATGGAAATGACACCAATTCTCATCATCAGCCTCAAGGTGGAGATTTGAAAAGAAGAGAGAGAAAGATAAAGAACCAAGAGAGATAAATAATGAATGAAATATAGAAAAATTGATTCCCCACCAGTATAACTGACCCAACTCACCAGAGGAACAGAATATACAAGAAAGAGATACTGCGGCTGCAAAATTTGATTCTCTTTTCATTTCATTCTTTGCAAGTTCTTCAGAATATGTTGAACATCAGGACTTTTATCTCATATTGCAGCACTGAGGTTTTCCAGACTTTTGCAATTTTTCCCACAAGCACATCATCTGTTTCGGAGACTGATAATGAGCTGTGTGATAATCATCAATGCACCCAAATTGGCAAAATTTCAAGCTATGAAGATAGTCCACCGGTCTCGAGCTGTTAAACTTCTCCACCCACATTCCCATGCTCACGTCTTCCATCTTGAACAACTGCAGAAGCAAATCATTTTTAGTTCTAACTTAATCAACTTTAAATCTGTCTGTGTGTGAATGTATGAAATGAGTATGAAAAAGGGAGGGGTCAAAAGCAAGTAATGCAAAATACCCTCAATTTATGATCCTCAAACTCTGACACTATAAACTCAGCAATATCAGATGACAAGATGTAGCCTGGTCCATTTGCATAAGGGGGATAATCTTCTTCTGGCCATTCCTACAAATACAAACAAGAGTTGAAAGAAAGAAAATCAGACACCCTAAAAAGGATCAATTCAAAAGAGAATTATATATGAAGTTTCCAGAGCTGGTAAAAACATACTGAAACATACTAATTACATGATAAAACTACGATAACACGGTGATACACGAATTCACCTTGCATTTTTAACTTGAGTTTAGAATCAAGAGCATAAGCTCCCAATATATCAGGATTACACAAAACAGCCAAACGCTGCCTACAAAATTTATGTTTGTGAAAGGCAAAACGGGAGATGGTTATACATTCCTAGTAAATACAGAGCTTGCATCAATGTCAAATGCTTATGAACTGGGGAGGACTACATTTAATTGGGCATTAAACTCTTGGATACTACTGACATCCTGAAAAATTTATAATTGCAAAGCAAGGGGCCTAATGGAAGATACAAATTTCTGGCACTTGATATGATTCTACCAAACTTCAAGCAAAAGAAAAATAAATTTTAATTAAAATCTTCAAGTTTAGAAACTATAATCTAGAGCAATTTCAAGGTATGTTGTTGTGGTTCTTGATTATGATAACAAGGTCCGATCTTGGCTATAGAAGATTCAAAGAGAATGAATATCCAATATTTTCATTAAGGTTATTTGCAGTAACAGCATAAAATCTGCAAGCAAATACTCATGTCTATCCCTTCAAAAGGGTCTCAGGGAACATCTGAACAAGATCACATATGCCATCAAGCAGAATACATGCACAAACAGTACAAACCAAGAGGGCTCCTACAAAGTTACTGTCAGTAGTTGACAGATATGCACAAGCACTTTCTAGGTGGAAAAAATTTTTGTAAGACGGATGCAGCTGGAAAAAGAAATGATGAGAAGGATAGCATATCCATTAGATCCATATATACCTCGTATGTCACAGCCCATTTTCCATAACGCAGGGGCTTATGGTGGTAGTTGATATTTCCAATATACAAACTTTTACCATGAGCTGCTTTCTTCGCCTCATTTATAGATGCATCCACTCTAACAAATGTGTCATCATCACACTTCATTATATACTTGGCAGACACCACCCGCACCTGCAATCACCAAAACAAAACATAATCAATCATCTCATACTTTAAACAAAATTGCATTTTCATTTCCTCTCAAAATTAAGCTACTCACCCCATATTCGCAAATTGCAACAGTTTTGAGGACAACAAGATCATAATTATCCATGTAAGGGACTATGACTATATCACCAAAGAAGTCAGCTTCTTTCTTCAACTCTATATTCATTTCTTTTCTAGCATGCTGTTGAAATCTCAATTTGGTTAAAATAGAAGTGTCTTGAACTCGAAAAGTATAAAGTAGATCAAAACCAAACTTGAATGTGCAGTCAGGACATTTGCTTACCAATGCCACGAAGAAGCGAACGACCACATTCGAAGATTTGATAAGCTTGTGCTGCATCCAGGACTTTCTAACTGCCATCCGCTCTGCAAAATGATTCCCAGCGGAAAGGACTCCAATGAACATTTCTACTGGTCCATCCGGCAGAGGTGGCGCCTGCCATTCTCTTGACAGCTCAAGATGCCTTTGAGGAGCAAAACTTGGATGTGATGTAGGCAATGAAGCGGCAAATATAGAATGGACATTAACATCTCCATTCAAAAATAATCCAGTAGCATCTTCAAGAGAAAATCCCTATAAAAAGTGCCAAAGAAATCTTAAGGAATTCAAATGCAATCATGCAGTTTACGGCTTTGAGAATGGTACTCACAGTGCGATAGGGAAAAGAAGTCACATGCCTCCCGTCCACGCTCACATGGTAACCCTCCAAGCCAGCACTAAGAGTCAGGACGAAGAGCTTGTCCTCCTGAAGTGGAAATGGCCAATCAACAGTCACCTTCTTTGTCCGACCAATCAGCCGACTTAACCACCAAGTTGCCTTCAACTCCTCTGTATGATCATCATCATCACGGATCCACTTCTCACACTTCACCTGACCATCAACTACAAAGAGTCCAAATATCAGCAAAAATGAGTACCATGAAAGCCAAAAGTTTGCAAAATTCTCAAGACTCACAATGACTTCTTGTGTGATTTCTCTAACATGACACTCATATAAAGAAGCTAATAAATAAAAAAGAAGGGAGAATGTCAACAGACACGAGGCAAAAGTCCAAACATACCCGAAACAAATATTGCATCACACAAGAACGAAAAAACTAAAGATAATAAATAAATAAATAAATTCACACCTCTTTCTGAACACCAACACCCCAATCATTCCTTCACCCACAAGGGAGGAGGCTTGACATTGTTAATGAATTGAAGTTTCTGAATCAAGTAGTCAATTAAACGCTCCCCGCCAAGTTCAAAACTCAGAATTTAAAATTCCATGAAACTGAATTTTAAATTATATCAAAACAACATAAACACCAAATTATAATAGGACAACATACATCATCTAGCATATTTAATCATTTATCTTAAGATAATAACGCTTCAAGTGATATCATAAAACCACAAAAAACCGAAGAAATCAAACATATAACTATAAGCTTCCAAGTAATCACCACCACCCATTATCAAAATACCCTAATCATAATTACTCTTAAAAAATTAAAAAAAAAAAAAAAAAAAAAAAAAAAAAAAAAAAAACAGAATTAAAAAACTCACCGGTTTCCTCATCTGCCCTAGATTTCCACCCTTCGCACCTATGACCAGCTCCCCACTGCATCCTATAACAAGTGTTCTGCTCAATCACAGGTTTGCCACTCCAATCACCTTTCAACCTTGGATTAAAATGCAAAATCCTTGGTGGGTCTTCACCATCCACAGTCTTCAACCCTTGCAATTCCATCATAAACTGAGAAACCATCACCGGCTCGCCATCTTTAGTCAAAGCAATTTTAGGGTCATACTCAGCATGGGCTTGCTTTGGTCTCCCAATAAGTGTTATATGTGATCCCAATGTTAAACCACATGGCAACACCAAAACCCTCCCTTTTGCCCAAAACTCAGACCCAGATTGAGAAATTGAAGAAGGACATGACTCGGAGAAATTCTCACCTTTCTCCTTCAAAATTACAACTTCCCCCGATTCAATCTCTCTCCACAGCTTTTTCCCTAAAAAGAATGCATCTTTAGCCAATTTCTGAAGCTCTGAAAATCCATCCTTGGCAGTGACATTCAAAGCAACAGAATCAAAAATCAGACCAGAAAGCGACTTGTACTCAGTGATTTGCCTTTTGGGCTGGGATTTTGAAACCCTAATTGTGTCTTTCAGCGGTCGAGTAGGGGAAAACTTTTCCTCCAAATCTTGTGAACTCTGAAGAGCAAATTTTCTGCTAATTGAATCACTGATGAAACCCTCCTGAGAAACTACACTAAACCCAGTTCGAAAAACGAAGGGAACTTCCAAAGTCATTAGGATCAGATACAAAAGCCCAACACAGAACAAAAACTGTAGTGATCTCTGTCGACTCATACTCATGAAAATCTCTACTTTCCCTCTCTTCATCGCGTAAAATCGAGGAAAAAAAAACACAAAATTCCCAGAAATCAAAAAATGATTTAAACTCTGAATCGCCGACAAAAAACCTCAAAATTTCTGAAATTCAGTCTCCAACTTCAGTCTTATAAAGAGTTCTAACGGGAAAACAAAATAGAGCAAAAAGTTAGGTCATCAAAAACAGAGACGCGTAGAGATACAAAGCTAAAATTTGAGAGAGAGAGAGAGAGAGAGAGAGAGAGAAGTAGGTCATGAACCCAAGAATCAGAGGATTTTACAATAGTTTAAAAATGTTATTTTTTTCACAAAACCAAGAAACCGAAAAGCAATAAAATAAAATGAATCGAAACAGATTCGAAATAAAATATAAACTTACATGCTTTTGAAAATATAACTCAAAATCTATTCTCGTGAGTAAAGAAAACGCTTCAAACTCGCGCGGATGACCTGCTTTAGTGGCATATGACTGAGTTTCTGGACACGTGGACCAATGGAAAAGAAGGTGGCTTAAAATTTTGGACCGAAGATGATGAGGACTTTCGGGAAAATTCAATGTGGAGGAAGACTAGAATCTGTCGTCACCTCCGCCAACGTTATAGTTTAATATTAAAATGGTTGTTTTCAAGGTAGCTTCCAGGTGGATTGTTCTCATTATTTTCTGTTAAATCTTAAATTAATTAATTATTATTTGCTTAATTTGTTAGAATTCAATGTCATAGTCGTTGGTCGTCAAAATCAATTATATTCTTTCCCAAATTGGAATGAAGGGTTATTTTTTACTCATCCATTTATTTATTTATTTTTTTTTTTGAAGTTTAACTAACATAAATAGCCTATTTGATATCAAAACTTAGATGATTTAATGATTGGATATTGATATCTTTTAATTAATCTCAGATTCGAATATTTTATATGAAAAAATAGATATCGAAAAATTTTTATTTTTTTAAGAATTTAATTAAACTCGAATTAAATTTAATCAGATTTAAAATAATTATAAGATATTTAATGATTTATATAAAAAATAACATATTTACTAATGAGGTGTTTGTTAGAAAATATCATTAATTATTGTTAACTAAAAAAACTTGCGAGAATAATATTTAATTAAAATTATGACTCGGTTTGAATAATATTATATTTAAATAGTACTTATTTTGGAATTAGAAATTAATTTTACTTATTTTTAATTTTTTGATTTTAAGTAATAAAAATTACAACTGAAAAGAAATTATACAATTTTAATGTGATATTTTGTGATTTAAATAAGTAATTAATTATGGAAGATTATTGGTAAGCTAATGCTCCAAAAATAAATGCTATGGATTTTGCCGCTTAGCTGTATCTCAATTGACACCATCAGTTTTTTCTTTTCCTTAAAGATTTCGAGTTCGATTTAAAAAAAAAAAAAAAATGCTATGAGTTTTTGGGTGGCCTACTCTAATTACCAAAAGGCTTTGTTGGCTAATGTGATATTAGTGAATTCTCCTCAAATCCTAACATTGTTTAGACCATGGATTTCCTATAAAGTCTAAAATTTTGGTCTGTACTCATGACTCTCTATATTTTCCAGGAGTGCAATTTGACAAGGTTAAGGAATTAAAAAGGTTCTAGAAAGTTCTTGACTATAACTTTTCTCTCAATTATTTTTACTAAGAAATGAATTTTTAAATTTAGATAATTTTGAATCGATTAAAATTTCTACACAATAAATCAAACTGTTATATAAAATTTGATTCATTTAATCTTTATAACATTATTCAATTAATACAGATAATATAAATATGAAATGAGCCTATTTAGAATCGGACTTACTATTATTGTCCAAACCCGTGAAAAAATAGACTACAAAATAATTAACATGGCCTAGGTCTAACTTTAGTTACCCCATATAGAAACTAATTCCAAGTTTTTGGCCATTTTTATAGGCACCCCTTGAGGAGTTACACCGTATCACTAATTGAATGCAACAAAATGGCATATGTATGGGACCTTAGGCGCCTAGAAGTTATTGTCATTCATGTCACAGATACAGTTGAAGGAAATTAATGTCATTTTTTGAATGCAAAAAAAATAATAATAATAAAATTCAACATTATTTTCAATTTTCCCTTTTAAATTCCACTTATTTGGAGGGGAGAAAAATACGATTCAATTAACAATTTTTTAAAAATATTATTGCAATTTTATTTTTTTTAAAAAAAAAAAAGAAAGTGCGAAAGGTATAAATCTAGAGTATATATCTACCACTAATTAACGTTCTCAAGGAATAGTTGGTCATAATCTTCATCTCTTAATCCTAAAATCTAGCCGGTATGAAAAAGTTGAGAATTAAAATTAAGTAAAGTTTTAAATACAAAAATTTATTGATATGGTAATGATTTATTTTTATTAATTTTTTTTCCACAAAATACTATATTTCTCAAAAAAATTAAATTCAATTAAAAATTAAAATAAATTGAGCTTTTTCAAATGATAAAGGCGCATCTTACATGTCCTCCCTGTATACCTTCGCTTTCTTGAACATGGGGTTGTGGGGTCAATGGAGCTACATGCATGAACCCACCTTTCCTTTCATTGACCTTTTTTCTTCGTTTACATGCGGGACATATAGCTCTTTTATGTTCAAATTTGTACCGTTGACAAATTGAATTTCAAATTGCAACAAGATTGCAATTCATTTTTTCATAAGGAAATATAATTGAAATCATCAATTTGTACAACCCAAATCTAGTATATATATATATATAAATATATATATATATTGTCAAGATCTGGATCCATACTTCAATCAATCCAGTTTAAACGTTATAAGATTTTATTTAGGGAACGACTTTTTTAACATAATTTTTATATTTTTAAATTTTAAATATAGAACTTGATTAATGGATTTAATACTCTATTCTATTAAATTGATCGGGTAAATCAAGTATAAGGAGGTGCCATTTCTTTGAGCAAAGGTAGGAGATCGTACTAAATGTGCCCTCGGAGATTTTAGTATGTAACTGCAAAAATTAAGAATATTTCAAACTAGAAAAATTTTGAATTTATTAAAACATTTTTAAATTAAGTAAAAGAAATTAAAAATATATCTTTTTGGAATAAAATATTAGTATTCGGAATTCACGTGATTTGGATTAAATTCAATTTGAAATAGTTTGGACTCAAGTTTTTTTTTAAAATTTATTTTTTTTATATACAATATTTAAATCTGAAATTTTGTTTGTATTTAGTTAGTGGACCAAGGTAAATTAAAAATATGTCAAGAATAGTGTAGAATTTAGTACATTGGATTTTCATCTTATTTTGTTTTTGAGAAAAAGAAAAATATATCTAAAAGGTTAAAACTTAAAAGGGCTTTTGGCCTTTAATGCGTTGTGTGGTTGAAGATATACTTGGAGATGGAAAATGATTTAATGCAGAGAATCAAAGTATGCAAATGATTGAGGAAAATTAAATACAACCCAAGCTGTTTGGGTTTGAATACTTATCATACAAATTAACAACATTTATTGAAATTGAAACTGTTTGAAGCCCAACTTCAATAATTATAATTCTGAAAATTGATGAAGTAATTTTACAATTATGAATACTCAATCCTTTTTTTTTTTTTTTTTTACCTTTCCTGAGAAAATCATTCCATTTAATTGAGTTTCCCACGTAAAATCTAAGTTTTTTGTTTGCTTCAAGAACATCTTCCTTATTGTTTTGGGATCATTAGAAATTTCAAGTTTTTTATAGATAATATATATTAGTAAGAAAAGAAAAAAAAACCAAAAAAAATATATTTTAAGTTTGAAAAATTTTTAATTACTCAATTTTTAACGTAATATCTGTGATTTAATTCATTTGATTGTTTTGAGAGATATATATTTAAAAAAAGAATCTTCATGAGTATCAAAATTGGAGTAGTTTTTTTTTTTTTTTTTTTTGCCCAGATAGAAAAGAAGGCGACGACCTCCATGGCTGATCTTTTATTTGTTAGTCTGAAGTTGAAAAAATATGAGAAAATAATTTTTTAGTAAAAGAAAAATCATTTATTTATGTTGGTGATTCTTGGCAAAGCAAACAAAGAGTGACAATTAGCATTGAAATGTCCACTGCCAGACCTTGCTCTATAACCCTTTATCTAACATTTTATCAAGCAGACAAACAAAAGGAAGGAAGTTGCTTTTAAGACATTTACTCAAAGAATTTGCCAGATTTTTCATGGGGGCCTGCACCAGTGTACTTTCCAAGCATCTTCTACCACACCCTCCCCCCCCATGCAACAAAGTACTTGGTGAGCATTATAATGATTTATTTTTAAAAAATTATCGATATCTAATATTATATTTAAATTTAATTAAAAAATATCGATATCTATTTTTATTCTATACAAAATTTATAAAAGAAATCAATATCTAACAATTGATCAATTAGCTGTTGTTCTTGATACTATGAATTTGAGAAAGCTAATGTTGTGTAGTTGTTTGCCCATGTCGAAAGTGGTTAATCACTAAAAACTAAAGGAAGAATATGGTTTGAGTTCAATAACTTTATAGGGTTGGTGAATATATTAATAGGAACAAGGTTTCGTATTATATTATGAATTTTGTCCTAAAGTGTGCTGTTCACATTGTGCTCACTAATTGGACTTTCTTAGTTGGCATTTGGCCTTAATCTAAACCCCCCCGGGGGGGTTGTGACCTGTCTTTGATTGGAATGTTTCTTCTAACTTTATAATATAACCACAAACATCATCAGGCGGATAAATCTAGCTTTTCCTTTTTGATCACCATTGTGCTAGCTAGCTAACCTTACTTAGAGTTTTCCACAATGATGCTTCATAGACAAAATCGTCCCGGATTTGGACCCTACTCCATACAAAACCCTAAATTTAGGGTAAGTTTGGTTCACACAAGAGGAGGGGCAGAGGAAATGGAAGGATGAGATTTATTTTATTTGGTGGAAGTAAAAAAATTTTCTTCAATTTTATTTAATAGGAGTGAAAGGGAAGGGGGAGAAAAAGGAAATATATATTACTTTCTCTAATTATATAAAATTAGAAAAAAGAAAAGAATAATTTTATCCACAAATTATCATTGCAGCCTCGATCTGTCCACAAGTGGAAGGAAATTTTTTCTTTTTTTTTTGATGTGAATAGGGTGTTATTTCACCGCTCTTTTACTTTTATCCTTCTTTTTACTCCGAACAAACAAAGGCAATCTTCTACTTTACTTCACATTTATTTTTCTTTCTCTTTTTCTCTTATTACACCGGAATCAAACTTACTATAAGAAAAAAGTTCAACTCACTCTAGATCTAAAAATGGCCAAGCAGGCTAGCCCAATCCAACATTCAGTTGGATTTTTACGGTCATTTTCTAATAACTTTTAATAATTAACTTATATATATATATTGTATTTGATCGTGACTATCTAAAAATTTAATTAGTCTGATTCAAACAGTTATAAATTTAATTTAAGGACTGAAATTTTCGACACCTATTTTTCTATTATTAACAATAGTGTCATTTCACTAAACACACATGATGATGATAATACAAAACTATATAGTGAAAATGTAACTCCATGTTTGAGCTGGCTTTGAATCTTCTTTTTTATGCCGGCCAGGCATGGACCGTAATTTAGTTCCTTGTTATTGCGCAACTGACCTATCTTCAAGTTTACGTTCCTGCGGTGATAGAAGAGAGAAAACAAATTAAGGGTGCAAAATGGCCTGGCAACCCCCCCCCCCCCCAAAAAAAAAAAACACAAAAAATCTGCATTCAATTGGGTTAAACTACCATTTTCTATTATTTTTTGATAATTAAACCGGTCTATCATATATTTAGACTATGAAAATTAGTTCAATATTGTGGTAAAATGGGCTTGAATCGTCTTTAAGAAATAGTCTAATAGTTATAATCACTCTCTTCAAATTTGAAGATATTATGTTAAAATCTCTGTATAACAAAAGAAAAAAAAAATGCTTAATCTTCTTTCTCCTGGGTGTGGACTTGGTTTAATCCCTTATGATTACCATAAGCCGTATTTTGTCTGTTTTCTTTTTGATTATACAGAGATTTGAATTTGGAATCTCCAGATCGGGAGAAAGGATTGTAACCACTATTTTGTCTATTTTCAAGCCAGCTTTATAGGAGAAGAGAAAAAAGTAAAAACAGCAACATAATGGAACAGACATCTGTTTAGGTTGCTTTTATTGGTATTTAGCTCAATGTGAAGATGGGTCAGACACGGTTTGCCACTGATTACCCATCAAAATCTAATTTGACTTGGGAGGGAGACCATATTTACGTAGGTCGAGTTAGACTTGTTCATATAATGAAAAAGTCCAAATTCCTTTTCAATTCGATCTTTTCTATTTCCTTCTTGAAACATCAATGGCCTTAGTAAGGAATGTATGACTTTGACAATGTCAAGGTTTTCTGCTATAATGATCAGGGAGCTAAATTTCTACCTTCAGATAATGCTATAAAGGTTTTCTGTTATTAACTTTTGTCAAACAGAGAAAAGAGAATTGAAAGTGAAAGATATGGTGGAGAAGCCCCCAAAACACAGAGCCCGCGGGCTGGAAGCCCAATTCAGAAACTAGGCAAGGCCGCTACAGAAGCTTCCAACAGCGGGCCAGAAGCCCAATTCACTCGACCATGCGGCTTCATAGACAAAAATGACAGGGCTTTGGACCCTCTACAGCAGTGTAAATTTATTTTTTATTTTTTTTGGGTGTACGTCATCAATCTCCGAACTTATATTTTGACTAATCTAATTCGGGACTTGCAGTGGTTCATTCATGAGTCTACCCTCTCAATGTAATCTTTTCCATTTCCAAGAGTCAAATTCAAGATATTGGTTAAGGGATCTAATGCTACATCTCACTAGTCAGACTATCCTTTGGCATATCAGCATAAATTTAGACAAAGATTAACTTCACTCTAGGCCTGTGAATGGCGAAGCTGGCTCCTCCAACCTTATGCTCGATTGAGCTTAAACTGTCATTTTCCAGTATTTTTGATAATTAACTCAGTCTAACACAGGACAGTGAAAAATTATTTTACTGTGAATTAGAGTGGGCTTGAATCTTCTTTTTATTCTACAAAAAATGAGAAGTTTTCGATCAATTCATAAAACAAACTATTTGTAAATGAACTCTAGCGGAGTTCATGGATCCCACAATTATTTAATTCACAATGTCAAATAACAAATTTTGAAATAAAAAAAATTATAGAACTCTTTTGTTTGCTCTCACCATAGAATTCAATTGAATTTCATATTTGACACTTTTCCCAAATCAAAAACAAATTAAATCAGAATAAAATGAATTAAAAATTGTATTATTTTTTATATAATTCCAAATGCTACTTTATATATTATGTGGTTTTATTTATGGTTCAAAAGTGTTTTAACCACAAATAGGGAGAGATGTTTGGAAAAATTTTCAAAACTGGGTCTTCAACTTTTTTCAAAATAGAGTATAACCAACTAAAGATCACACAGACCCACATCTCCAATAACAATGACCTTTTGACAAAGGGAAGAGGAGGTTAAAGGCCCTCAAGTCAAATCAAAGCAAACTCCCTGTAATTCCAATCAATCAAAGACAATCACACTAAATCTTATTTTGGAAAAGGGGAAATTTTAAATAATAATGGCAAGTCAATTTGACAAGACAATGGGAAAATCATTCCTTACTCCCTTACACTCAATATCTGCGAGTTCTTGTAAAAGAAGAATTCAAGGAAGATAATTGAAAGAATTCATTAAGACTGCCTCCAATCACAAGATCAAAGATCTAACAAAAAACTACAACTTTTCTTTAAAAAGACACCTTCTTGTTCTTCCCATGATAATCACTTGCGTCAAAGTTCTCACTAATTTGAGAAGGGCCATTGTTGAGTTGTGAAGAAAAGCTCGGAGGGAGCTTCAAAGCACTGACACGCATTGCCGTGGGTTGTTGCATTATGGGCTGTGGCATGGGGTAGTAATAGGGTTAAGGAAAATTTCCAAAGTCCATGGAAGTAGGACCTTGATTGTAGTAACCATAAGAAGAAGGCAACATTGGATTGTACTGAGGGGTAGTACTACTAGATGAAGTCACATATGGAAGAAAATCTTAATCATTGGCCACCACATTTGTCCAATTCAACATCATTTGATTCGAATCAAATGGAATGTCTTGTTGATAGAATGGACTTATGCTAATAGGGGTTGGCTGTTGTGGTTGTGGTTGAAGCAGTTGCTGCTTGTTGAAGTATATTGCTGGTGGGTTTTGGCTTGATTGAGTGAGCGAATGTGAAGCCTCCATCAAAGCCAAAGGATTTGTTCCTAGTTCCACCAAGCATTGATTTCTTTTCATCTCAATCAACCTCTTCACGTCCTCAATCTTGTTCTTTAATCCACTTGAAAGCCTGTTTAGCTCGTTGTATGAAAACTCACTGATTCTGTTGTCCCAAGATGGGTACTTAGCCTCAGCATTTTGTCTTGTAAGCCTTCCAATCTCTTCGTCCATTCTTTTCTTCCTCGTTTTGAAGAAAACAGACAAGTTTGTAGCTCTTTTCCCCACTCTTCCTTGCTTTTTCATGGTAGCTGTTGATGATGCTCCTAACTTTGTGGGGATCATTAGGCCATATCTCTGGCTCGACCGGATGGCAGTCAATTTTTGGACCATAGATGATCACGCATGTATCAACGTCGCAAAGGATGGAGAATTCTTGGGCCTTTTTAATCAATCCCTTCTTTCTCTTTTGAAAAGTTGTGAAACGAGTTTTTTCTTTATATATGAATTCAATTTTCAATTTTCCACGACCCATTCTTTTATAAACAAAAACAATATACAAAAGAGATTAAAAAGATATATAAAAATTTATATAAATACTTTAAAATGATTCAATATCTCTAAAATATAATAAGCAATTAAAGTCATCACGCTGAATGATTCACCAAATTAAATAGAGGATATAATAAATCCAGTCAATTGTATACAAAGAACTCTGTCATTCATTCCCAACGGGATAGTCCAATGGCAACAATCTCTTTTCCTGACTCTATAATCCGCGATTCGATTTCTATTATAACAAAAAAAAAAAAAAAAATTCCATCGTGCACCTAAATGAATTTCGAAATAAAATCTTTGCTCGAGATTTTGCTTTATTGGTAAATGCAGAACTTTTATGTACATAGAAAAGTTTGAAATAAACAAGAAAGATACAAACCTAAGACACACTTGACAATTTAGTAGTAATACTAGAAAATGATAAACAATAGTTTATTATAAAATTTTGACATTGTAAATTATGCCAAAAAAAAAAAAAAAAAAACAATCTCAATGATACAAAAAAAAAAAGCAAAGGAAAAATTAAAAAAGTAGGGATAACACATCTGTTGGATATTATAGTGACTCACATACATAGCAGAAGTATAAATAATTTTTGAAAAAATAAAAATGGAGATTTCGGGTATAATGTAAATACCTTGACGTGTAGAATTTTCAAAAATCAATCGAACCGTAAGTCTCTTGATTGGATCTCGTGATCGAGATAGTGATCATGATGTTAATCGAACTACCACCGCAATATCACAATGTCGCAACCCTCAATCTGGCAATCGTTGCGACAGGAAAAATTTTCTACGCAAAATTTTTCTCAAACCCTCATTTTATTCTCTCTCTTAGAGAATATTTATTTTTCTCTCAAGTTTGTGCCATTCACTCTCGTGGCTTCTCAACCACACAAAGCCTCAAAAGAAGTTAGTCTTCTAGTGAAACTCTCATTCGGTTCTGAGAGTCTCAACTTTTAAGTTTAACTGATTCCCAACCTCGCTAATAACCTTCTGAGACACCTCAATACCTCAGACTTGCGCGAGTATTTGTTTGAAAAACTCTATTTCAAGAAGGGTATTACGAGATGATTGACTATTCATGCTATTCAGTGGAATAGAGTAGCTGAGAGAGAAATAGGATTTCGTTTGAGATGGTGAGGTCGATGATGGCGCAAGCCAATTTGTTAGTTTCCCATTGGGGAGATGTGTTATTGATTGTAGCCTACGTCCTCAATCGTATTCTATTGAAATCCATAATCAGTACTCCAAATGAGTTTTGAACAGAGAGGCAGTCTGACCTTAGCCATTTGAGATTCTGAGAATGTGCCGTATATGTTCACTGTTTCTCGCATCTACATGGCGAGATAAGCCTGCGAGAAAGGAGGCATATTTCTATGAGATACTCAGAACACTCCAAGGGGAATGTGTTTTAGGTGAGCATACGGATGACACTCTCACTGAGATTCAGTCTCATGATGCCGAGTTACTTGAAAATGATTTCCCTATGAGAGATGAAATCAATTGGGACTTTACCTCCTATGAGATGGATGAGCCTAGTGGTTGGCTGATCCCAACGACATGACCCAAGAATATATTACGGATCTCGATCCTAGTGGGAGCAATCTATCTAGAGGTAAAAAGGTTTCCTTTTCGCTTAAGAGTACTCGAGGACGTGTACTTAATCGTCGTTTCTCAATTAATGGAGAGGCTCTCAGTGTGACTCTTGAAGATTATGAGAAATCTTAGACGGTCCTAGAGACTTTTCAGGGTTCTATAGAGGACCATTGGTTGAAGGCCATGGATGAGAGAAGAGTTGATGAGAATCAACGGGATTTGGGATCTAGTTGATTCACTTGAGGGTAGTAAGACCGTTGAGAATAAGTAAATTCTCAAGATCAAGAGAAAGGCCGACGAATCGATGGAGAGGTATAAGATTCGTCTGATAACCAGGGGTTACTCAGACTGAGGGCGAAATTACCTCGATCTGTTTACTTTTAGCGATTGTCGTGGACATGACATGGATCTGGAGTGAGACCAGATGGACGTTGAGACTGTCCTCCTGAGTAAGAGTTTTGGATGAGGAGATCTACAAGGAACGGCCATCTGGTTTTATTCCTGTAGATCAAGATGATAAGGTCTGTGGATTTCGGAAGTCGACATGTGACCTTAATCATCAATTCAGGCAGTAGCGTTTGAGATTTCACGAGGAGGTGATATCTCACGGTTTCATGATGATCGAGGAGGATCATTGTATATATCTTATACGTTTTCATGATTCTTTTATGATCATGTTCTTGTGCGAAAATGACATTCTGTCGACTGCAAACAATAGAGAGTATCTGATGACCAAGATGACGTGGATATTGTCGAGTCTTGATATGAAGGACATAGGTGAGACTCAATTCTTCCTCGAAGTTAAGATTCAGAGGGATCGCTTGATATAAGTGTTGACTCTTTCACAAGAGTCCAATATCAATAGAGTTCCCGAGTGCTTCGAGAAGAACGATTGCAACCCTAGAGATATTCTTATCGCTGAAAGGTTAACCATAATTAGGATTCGGTATATAAAAAACCACAATTAGTCACTTTTTATCATAAAACCCTCAAAAAATTAGAAAAATCCAATTTTAGGACAGCCTACGAGCCGCCCGGAGGGTTCACGCGCCGCCAGACCCTCGGCGGCGCGTTTCACGTGCTCTCACGTGCCGGGGAGGCACCTGGGCTCGTGCAGGACGTGCAGCGTGTCAGGCACGCGTCTGCACGTGCCCTCTGCGCGTCGGCACATGCGCCTGACGCGCGGGCGCAGAGACGACGCGCGGGCGTGGGGGCGACGCGCCTGGACTCGCACTGCCCGCATCCCCGGGTAGGATCCGGACGTGGGCGCGGGTCAGAACCCGGTTTGGATCCGAGGTCGGGTCGGGTCTGAACCCGAGTCGGTCCAGACCTGGTCTGGACGTGGCATCTCACGCGCCTCTGCACGCGTGAGACCACGTGCCCTCAGCCCTATGCACAAACGCGCCTCCATGTGCGTGTTGCGCATGCGCCTCACTATTGGGCTTCGTCTTTACCTGGATCGCTCTGCAACTGGGTTTTTCGACCCGTTTCCGAAAACCTCACATTCCGATATCAATAACATGCAAAATATATATGAAAATGTAGATCTAGTATAGACAAATACAAATCTACCAATTTTATGCACTGATTTGACCTAAAACTCGTCAAATCTGGGGCTGAAGAGTACGGTTACTATTTACAGCCGAATGCTTCAACCGGAATTTTCTTGGTTTAAACGTACTCAAAAATTACGAAAAAAATATTTTCGTGTTCTACATGAGTTGGATAACACAGTGGTATAATTGGATTCACGAAATTCATCCGTGATTCGAATCTCAAATTTTATACTCTATATTTTTATACTCAAATTTAATTCCGAAAAATTATTTAAAAATATATCTAACATGCTCTGATACCAATATTAGAAAAATGTGACTCATACACGCAGCAGAAATAATAAATAATTTTCGGAATCGTAAAAGAATAAGTTTGCGATATATCTCAATTAGTGATGTAGAAAATTTTTGAAATCGCAAATTCTGAACACGAACAACTCGCAGTCGGGATGATAGCCACAATGATCAAACTATTAATACGATGTCATAACGTACCAACCCTCAACCTGATGATTCTCAAAAGATCAAAAAATCCTCTAATAATTATTCTACTCAACAATTATTAATTTTCTCTTTAAGAAAATCTCTCCAAAAGAAATAATGGAATTATGCTCTTCACTTAATTCTCTATTTTTTACTCTCTTTACCGTAGAAGTCCTGTAGAGACAAAAAAATAGAGACAGAGTGAGGTAATGAATAACTATCCGTTACCTTATTATTTTAAAATTTAAAATTTTCAACTACCCCTTCGTTGGCATTATCTAATATTAAGAATTTATGGAAAGTAATTTTTTGATTGTTTTGAGAAGTGACCAATGAAATAAAAATAGAATTCTTTATTTTGATTGTAATTTCTTAGAATATTCTCGAAAAAAAATATTAAGCTCTCATTGAAATGAAATCACCGATTTTTGATCTTAGTAAAATCTTGCCTTGATTAGCTTTCTAATTTCAATCAAATTTTAACTCAATTTTCTTTTAGAAACAATTAGGCCACGGAATCAACACACTGGTTGTTCTCTTCACAAAAAATAAAAATAAAAATATAAATAAAATAAAACTCCTTTGCTATCCAAAAATGATTCTTGTAGACTTCCAATTGCTTTAAGGGAAAGGTTGTGGCAATTGACCTAAATGGAAAGTGTTTTTAGTTTTGGTCTATGCCCTAAAACTTTAGTACACCTTGATCGGTGATACGGTCCGATTACTCTTAATTCATTCTATTTATATTAATTAATTGAAAGATTTTAATATTAATGTATGATTTTACAAGTAATTTTTTTTTATTCTGTCTACACATAATAATTTTTGATTCTTTGATATCTAAGATTTTATCTCAACTAATTCGAATCAATCCCAAATCAAACTACCTTCTTTGCCTAAGAAGTCGTTGATAATATTTGATATTTCACGTGACATGCGCAAACATGGATGCCACGTGAGTAAATTCGATGTAAACAAGAAACTAGAACAGCCAATCAGAATCTTCCACGTTGATCTAGCGACGTTAACCTAGCCTTGCTTCACCGAACCCTTACCCCTACCCAACTCCGGTTTGGTATATAAACTAGGTTTACGTGGATGCGCAGCCGAAAACCATTCTTTCATAAGAGGGCTTTTGATCTGGTTTAAAACAATATCAATCAAAAAACCTAGTTCAAAGACTTCTTCATGCCCATGCAGATGTCGCAAAGGTATTCTCCATCCATTTTTCTTTTTCCTAGTACAGCACGTTGTAAAATATTTTTTTTTATTATACAGATATTTAAATTTGATATTTTCATATTAGAAACGGAGATTGTAATTATTAGATTGTTTTTTTGAGATTTGTAGAAATACTTATTTGAACATGTCTTGACTTGTACACTATTATTATTGTTAATATTTTTTTTTTCAAATTTATTCTGATTAATCCTCTCTTATGATAGAAGTGGTTGCAATTATTTTGTCATTTCCTATCAAAAATTGAAGCAAAAATTTGTTATGCTTTAAAAACTACACCACAAATTTGAGTGAGAAGAGAATTTTTCTCTTGCAACATTATTATTTTTCATATCATCATTCTTATACAGAAAATGTTTAAGGGTTACTAGGTTCAGCCTACTATATCCCACAATTTCAGGTTTACCATTTTTCTTTTTCCTTTCTTTTTTCCTCCTAAGTTAGTTCTAGGTTACGAAATATCTCCAGTAATCTTCCTAGTATTCAGTAGCGGATCCTCATCTACCACCCCAAAAGTTTTAGGAAATTTGTATTGTTAGAAACTGTTTTCACAATAATCTTTCTGTATTTTCATTTGTTTCTTGCTTCTTTTTTCTTTTTCTTCTTTTTTATAAACTACTAGTATTTAGTAATCATCTTAAATTCATATAAATTTGGTTCGAATCAGGTTGGCTTCTTAAGTGACAAAACTCTCTCAATGTATATCACTAGACTAACTAGGTGTTGGTATTTTTTTTCTTACTTTTGTTTTCATCAAAATCTCTTATATATTTTGTTTTTAAGATTTGTTTATTCACTAAAGCCAAGTGGGTAATTAAAGATTCTTCCTAAACTCCATATACTTTATAAATTATAAATTTTTAACAAAAATTGATTTTGTTTAATTTAATTTTATCCACATATAAATGTGGAATATACCAATTAAAATCATAAAATGAAAAACTTTATAATTTCATGTTAATATCTCCTAACACTTTTGATCAGAACCTTTTGTTTTCTTCCTCTTCTCCTTTACTCTACAACTAGCCACTTTCCCATTTTCTTCATCCGCATCCTCTATCTCAATGCTCTTTTCTTTGAATGGTTTACCTACTTGTTCTCCAACTTGATTTTGGCATTTAATAGATGGAGGAAAAGTTAGGCAGCACAGGGGGTGTGCATTTGGATGATTTGATTACCTATTTAGCAAAGAAATTTGGTTGTTTTCTGCTTTATGAAGGTAAAAGCTTCTTAAAAGCCATCTTCTTTTATTATTATTATTCTAGTTTTGGCTATTAATGTTGAACTTTGTTTTGGTGGCCTTAGGTTCGACATCGTGCATAGTTTTTGAGTTCACGAAGAAATTAGAAAACGAGTGGATTGAATGTTATAATGATCTGATAAGTAATTTACCAATGTACCGTTTCAAACAGGTAATGACGTCACTTCTTACTTTTGATCTAGGCGGTTCGGGATTGTTTAAAAAAAAAAAAAAACTGTTTATAAATACTTATTACTTATAAACAATTTTTTAACTTATAAACTCATTTTAATTTTTTTAAAAAATAAATTATTATTTGTTTAGATAAACGTTACTTAAAAATAGTTAATTGTTTGGTAAAGTAAATGTTTATAAACTATACAAAATAGATAAAAGATCATTGTGGCCATAAGATACTTTTTCATAACTATAAAATACATATTTTAAAAATAAACAGAATTTAAATGACAGAAAAAAAAATTAAAACAATTCAGTTAAAAATTGATAAATTAAATAAATAATTTTTAGATTTATTTTTACAAATAAAAATATATATATTAAATTAACATGGTTTACAATAGAGTCCATAATCATAAATATGTTATAAAACCCGGAACCAAAAATTTTAAGATGAGGAGAGAGATGTATTACATTAAAATATGTAAGTTGACATGATGAGATTTCTTAAAATTATTAATAAATGTGATTTCTTAAGATTATTGAATATCAAAATTTCTTAAGATTAAGAAAATGACACTTAAAATTTTTTCGATAATCTTTTTTTCATGTCAGTTGGTGATATATAGGGGGAGAGTGATGTATTACAGTGGAGATATATTGTATCAAAATATAAAATTTTTTCCAGTGTATCAATGGAAGAGTATGAAGAAAATACCTGACAGAAAATAGGAGAAGAAAATATCACTTGAAAAAGGAGAAATCCTTAGCGAGTAGTGAAATCCTATTGTTAAATGAGAATATAAATCTTGTGGTATAATTGTAATTTTTGTTAAAATATAAAGGATAAAAATGTATTTTTATTGGTTAAAATAATTTATTTATTTGTACTTAAAAATATAAAAATAAAAAAGTTGGTAGTAGCAGTTTATTGTTTTTTTGTCTTATAAGCATTTTTTGAACTTATAAATACTTTTATAAATTTTAATTACAAAACGGTTAGAATTTTAATTTTAACTTTAGTATAAACAAGTTTAACCAGTTTATAAACAATTCCAAACACTCTCCCAATTCAATCCTTTAATTTTCAATTGTGCATGAAAAATGAGTGTTTAGTAACTTGATGTTACTCCTTAGTATAAGCCATCTTAATTATCAAAAATTTACGAATTAAGAAGTAATCAAAAGCATGAAAATCGTTGCCAAGATTCATAGATGTACAATTTTAAGATAGAGGTTAATCAAATATGAACATGAGGGTGATTATGACAAAATTTGTATTTCTGTAACTAATAAAATAACACATGATAAAGTATTTAAAATTTTCAAAATTTTAATAATTTTTTGAGTATTAATGCCAATTTTTAGAGGTGTAATCCAAAAACCTTCGATTGTACTTTAAAATGATTAGACTCATCATCGTTTCAAAACTAGTGTCATTTTGACTTTTTTTTTTAATTGTGAACTTTATTTATTTCATTATAAAAAAATAATTACATCTCTAAATTTGAGTATTAATACCCATAAAAATTTTAACATAAAAATATTTATCTAGCTTTGTGAAAAATTACCTATGTGTTAATAATCACATTTAAAAAAATATCCTAAATTGTCACATTTTATAATACTTTTGACAAAATAAGCGGATGGACAATTTGTTTTTTTTTTTTAAAAAAAAACAAATATGCACAAAATGCTTCTGGGTTTAGCGTAGGGTTAAGGAGAGTGTGGACGTATATGTACATAGTCTTCTCCTTATATTTTTATAAAAAGACTGTTTTTATACCTCAAATCCATAATTTTAAAGTTATCAAAAGAACAATTCAACCGTTGCGTTAAGTTTTATTCTCTATTTAGAAAAAACAAATATATATATAGAAGACAAAACTATATATATAAAGGATATCAAAGACAAAAATATAGACGTGCATTTCATTTGCAATTATAAACTCTTCACACCTTCGGTACTAATGCTTGGTGCAGGAGAGTGGCTGCCTCTACAAGGGGCGTGGCGTTAACTATAGAAGGTTTACGCTTGTTTTTCGGAAGAAATTTTAAAATCAGGTGCTTCGGATTTGTAAATTCTGGAAACTGGGTAAGTGAATATCCTTCGATCAGATCTAATGTCAAGGTCTCTAGCTCAGAAAAATGCCTTGCAAATGAGAGAAAGCCATCGTTCAAAAGTTCTACACCTCAGTTAATACATAAATCAATGATGGGATATCTGAGTGGTCATAATCTAGAGATTTCATATTCAAATTTCTATATATAAAAAAAAAAATTCAATGAGACGGGGATCTTTGGAATCATCATCACAGCTTGCCATTGTTGGTATCTACACTTCTGAGCTAGTCATCGCTCTGTCTCTTAATAGAACACGCAGTAAGATGCAAGCAAGGAGATCACCCGTCAGCTTGCCATTCTGATCTTCTCCAAAAATTTACAATGAAGAAGAATACTCTTAAGGAGATCTTTTACAATGCTATATTAAATGTTTTGGACTTCTTGCAATATCATATTCATACAAATACTCATTCATAACGCATTATTGCCAAGAGACTTTGAAGTAAATGAATAAGAAAAGGGTGCAAATATTACAATATGAACCATTTTATCCCAAAGAAAAAGATGGTGACCAAAATTAGTTGGTCAGTGGAAAGGGCGTTGAGACTCCTTAATTATGCGCGAGTTTGACTCGTTGTAGGAACGGAGCAGACCACGCTGAGACCCAACAGCAGATCGATCCAAATTAATCAGACAAAAAAAAAAAAATGATGGACAGTTTAAAATTATGAAATGCAAGATGTCTTAAGTTCATTTGTTCTGAGATCTGACATACAAAGTGTAGTTCTTAATAAATCTAATGTCATTAGTTAAATGGATAAAATTATACGAATCAAAGAAAAAATATTCAATAATAAATCATCAAATGATTCAGGATACCATCTATTTCAATTCAATTTATGGATTTACAATATTATTTATGGTCAAAAGAAAAGGATAAAGGATCTGTTTGTGATTTTCCTAATCAACGGATGCTTCCTTGCATTTCATATTTAATCTATAAGCTCACCTTATATCATGTTTGCCCACTGAGGCTGAGCCTGAAGATGAGAAAGAGAGAAAATTGATATTTGCTTGCGAAACTAAATGGGTGTTTGACACAACCATCCTTCATGAAAAAAAAAAATGAATGGAGTCTGATCACTTAAATTAGCTTTAGAAGCCTTTTAGCAGTCTTGAAGTTATTCAAACCTTATAGAGTTATTCCAACCTTGAGGACTCTTGCCTTAAAATCAATACTCTTGAAGATATTCAAGTTCGGTGGTTCAGGAGCAAGAGGGCTTTTAGCAATTCTAATAAATTCAGCCTTTTTATTTAAAAGGGTGTAAAGACCAATTCATTGCATCCCTTATCTTGCGCTTTGGCATGGTTATGTGCTCCCTCACTCTCAAGAGGAGCTTTTTTTATCAATGGACAGTTGTCTGTCAAGTACATTATATTTTTTAATCAAAATTCGATTTCAAATCTTGAGAATAGAAAAAAGAAAGTCTGACCGTAACTTGAATTAGATTAGTTATAATATAATTTTAAATACCGATTGTTAACATAAATAAATTTGTTGAATGTTCTTCCTCTTTTGTTGGTTTTCTTTGTTTGTCCGTTGTCGAGTGGGGAATAGGTCACCACGATCGGGAGGCCAAGGGTTTGGGAGTGAGACGAGTCTTTTTTTTTTTTTCCTATCTCTTAATTTTTTAATGAAAAAAATAAATATTTAATAATAAAAATAAACGAAGAAGGGCTTAATTTACATATTTCTAGAGATTTTTATATTTTTTAAAGTTTATGAATTCTAAGGGCATTTTCGTACTTACGTTCAAATTTTTCTTCACAGGCGCATTTTCTCATTTTAGTTATCTTGGCGCCACCGCCACAAATGCAATTGGTAGCAAAATTTAGTGAACCAATTGTCGCAAAAACAGAGACACAGAGAGAGAGAGAGATGGTGGCAATATCACTGTACAGAGGAAATCTCCAGAGAGTACCAGACACACCTTGGCGATGGCTAATGCCGTATCATTCCTTATCTCTTTAAGGTTTTCAATTCTCTTCTTCATCGTCGTTCAAAAGCCCTCTCTCTCATCCCCACCACCTCTAAACCTAACCTTCACCCTAATACCAACTCCAATCCTCATCCTAACCCTAATTTAGACGAAGGAGCTGAGAGAGAGAGAACAATGAATTTCCTAAAGAGATGCTGAAGCCGAACGAGGACGAAGAAGTGATTGAAGAACAGAAATTAATTGATGATTCACGCGCGGAGAATGTTGGTGAAGCAGTGGACGGATCTGGAGGTTCAAAAGATTTGCAAGAAAAGAAACCAACGGATGCCGAAAACCCTAATCTTGAGGTATTTTAGTTTTGTTTTCTTTTATGAGAATGTTCTATGTGAAATTGCAAGCCCCAGGTAGCAGTTAGGGTTTGATTTAATGGAATTTATGTATGGCCATGGGGGAAAATAGTGGTATTGAAGTTTTGATGCAAATGCCCTATATTAGCTGAATTAATATTCGGTTTATTGTTCTATAGGAAATTGAGAAAAAACCCTAATATTGAAGATTCAATTTAAATGAATTTTAGTTCTAGCAAGTAATTAGAAGGTTTTGATATTAAAAATGCTGTGGAATTAGGAGAACTAATATTGGAGATACAACAAATGCCCTAAACAATATGTTAGTGTTTCTGAATGTGCCTATGTAATAAAAACAGACTGACTGAGCAATTTCAGAAAAAAGGAATCAATCCATATGGATATATTGTGGGCAAATATATATGCAAGTAGGTGGACTGTTTTCTTTCAATCTAGGCAGTTCTAGTTATACTCCTAAATTTGGGCTTGGACCTCATGTCACACATGATTTGGGGTGAAATTTTGCTGACTAATGTTTGGAATCTTCACAATGGATGTACAGCCATTGGCCTAGTAACTATGAAATGGGGCTTCGGTCCCCTCCATTACCCCTCAATGGAGGCTTTGATCAATGCCACATCATCCGATAATACAGTAATGGTGATAGTTCTGTTTTCCTGATGTCAAAGTAATTGAGGCGTTGACGTTTATTAAACAACATTTCCTGCATTAAGAAAATTCAAAATATCCCCTTATTTATATTGTTAATTTTTTTTTTAAATTTTTCCTGTTAATAAAAGAAAAGTTTTTTTTTTTTTGACATCAAATACTCTTTTTTATCACTTCTGAGGCATCTAGCAGAAACCTCATCACTTGTCTTACAATCACACTCTCTTTCCACATGTTTTGAACATGAAATCTGTAATCCGTGGGCTACCTTCTCTTGCACATTCAGCAAAAGTTGAGAGCAATTGTATTACAATGTGCAATTGGAGATGACCAGCAAAAGTAAAAAAGCTAATAATGTGATTGGACATGGGGTTCAAAACCTAGATCAACAAATGGGGCAACCCCACAATCTAATTTAAATTGCTCTAGAAAATCCAAAATGACTATATGAATTTGGTTTGTTTCTGGCATAGGGGCAGTAATGTCATAAAAGATGGCATTGTTTCTGCACTGTATCTCGTGTTCTTCAAACGGTTTTGTCTTTAAATATTGGTTCCAGGGATTTTTCTGAAAAAGAAAAAAAAAAAAAAAACATTATAAACAAAAAAACTATTGGGTCTAGGATTTCCCCTTTGATAAATGTTCAGCATAGTGTTATGAGTTCTCCATATATGGCATTGAAGTTTAAACCCTAATGTTGAAGTTGTGAATTTCCCTGGCACAAGTTGCAAATTTTGTTTGACAAAAATAAATAAATAAATCTTGCAATGGAAGAATAAAACACATTAATAGATTAGGGGAAAAATAAAAGATATTTTCAAAAGTTCCCTTGATAGCAGGACTGTTGAATGCCGTTTATGGCTGCCGCTTATTTAAGTCAATTGAAATATGGTAGGTCAATGTCTGACCTTTGAAAAGTTCACATTTGACATGGCATTGATCAAAGTCCTTCTTCAAGGTTACCAGAGGTGAACCGAACCCATGAAATGGGAAATTGACCCTTGACCTGCTTGTATGTCTAGGGTACATATTCCTTCTTCAAACAGGATAAATAGCAAAAAGAAGCCACTAAATCATAATTATAATTTCAGAAAAGATACATATTAATTTTAGAAAAATCAGAGATGGTAAAAAGTTGGTTTGCCATTAAGATTCTTCATTCTTGGGGAGATTTCACAGATTGTATTTGGAATCAGTCACTGCCCTTAATAAATTGCACTTTCTTATTCTATGCTTTCAGAATTCATAAGTCAAACTCTACTAGCATAAGAAGAAATACAAAGTACAAAAGAATTGAAGTAGAGTTCCACACTGCTGCATCTTAAATGATATTCCTATTACTGTACTTTGGAAATACAATAGAAGAAGCAAGGAGAAGCTGTTTCCCTCAGCAAACAAATAGTAGCAACTTAGGGCCTGATCAATAGAGCCACACGCTGAAGAACTTAAATGCTAAATTTTTGTATTTAGCAAACCTATGAAAAGGAAAATAGAAATAGGCTAAATATTGCTAAATTAAACCTTCTGGCTGCAGGGATTTCATACTCAAATATAGCATGTAGAATGTGTTTACGGCTTTCAGAAATAAGACAGCATCCTTTTGCTTAATTTCTTGGCTCCAATTTTTAGTGGACACTGAAAATTAAAGTAAGCTTAGTTGTAGGAGCTCAGCATTATAATGGCTTTCACCGCCACCCCACTAGATATTTTTTTTCTTTGATGGAACACCACCCTACTAGATTGTGTTTGAGGAATTTGTGAATTGTTCTAATTGCAGAATGTCCTGTCCAACCTTCCTTTTTGTAGACTCTTCGGTTCAATTAGCAACTTGTATTAAAATTTAGAAAAGTACAGGCTAAGAAGAATTCGCTCTAATACAATGGGATGAAAATCTAGATCTTGATATGATGACTAGTTCACATTGTTGTGCTTTTTCCTTGTTTCTGGAGACCACAAAACCTCTTTTTTCTTTTCCCTATCTGTATTGTTCTGCAATGGGAAATATTCAAATCATAGAAATTATGTAGACAACCAATTTTTACCAAAAAATGCATATAAACTTGACAATCTGTTTGCTATTAAAGCTCTTCCAAATGCCGGCAGAGGTGGCGCTAGAAATTGGACATCCATGTCCCCTCAATTTGTTCTTTGATGCTTCAATACTTTCAAACTTGTAACTGTAGATTCTAGAGCTAGTAAAACTGTAATACTTTTCTAAATTTGCATACACACTGTGAACTTTGATGTTAGAGTTCCACTCAACATCTTGAATAGCAAAGCAAGTACTATGTGCTGGAATATGTTGTTAGAAGAAACAAGTGGAAGCTGTATGCAGCATACCAAATGGTTCTAGCAACTTAGGGCCACGGTAAAAAACTTGCATTTTGACTTTTGTTACTTTGAAAGAAGCTACAGAAAGAAAGTAGTTAAGCCTTTTGGTTATTGGCATTTTATGGGGAAATGATGCATAGAATGCATCTCTGGCTTTCATCAATATGCCAGTACACTGGGCTATTTTGAAATCAAGAAATTCAATATTATCTTCAAGACTTAGCATTAATCCAGGTTTCCCCCCCTACCCCTGTACATTGATATTGTTTTGACAGACCTGAGAACTGTTTTGATTTGCAGAAGATCATATTCAAACTTCATTGGTAGTGCTTGCAAATCAATCAACATCTTCTACCAAAATTATGAAGCACATAAGCAAACATTTTCTTATGGAAGCAGTGTAAAGCACTTCTTTGGTATATTTGGCTAGAAAGAAGTCCTAGGATCTTTAGAAATCAGTTTATGGGTATATCTCTCTTATGGGATATAATTGTTTTTCTTCATTTTGGGCTCATTCATGAGCCTTAGGGACTATAATTTGGAAGATTTGGGAAGTGATTGGAAAGCAATCTTCTTTTGGTTTTTCCTTTCTTTTGTGCTCTATTGATGATAATTTATTATCTTCTTTTGTAGTATTCCTTTTCCCTTAATGCTTATAGTTTTCTTTTTCTATGAAAAAACATTAGTCAATAAGCACAATAATAGATCAAGTACAAAACACAAATGAGAGAAAATAAATTCTAAGTTTCGAGGTTATGGCTGGTTTATATCTGTACTGTTATTTGTTGTTGGCTGCATCTCTGGACCGCAAATTCTTCACTATTAACTAGAAAATGAAATTTAGCTCAAATTTGATTGTTGCTACCCATTGAAGCCAAGAACCAGCAGTCCGAAGGTGTGGGTCAAAAATAAACTGCTTGAACAAGAACATTTTCAAGCTTTATTGGGCCAAAGTGCTCTCTTCTGTCTTAGCCAATTGTAAACTGGTTAGCTTGTCCTTCACATCCTGAGAGGCAATGGAAATCATTTCTTGTTATTTGGGCCTCCTCAAAGATGTGATTTACAATTTGCATTCTACAAACTTGCTTGCATAGGTTCCAGAGTAACCTGAATATCAATTGGCATATTGAAGTGTGTTCTTGTGCCATCACGGGAACAGAAAGAGAACCATGTTCTTCTTCTTCTTAACTTACAAGACTCTCTAGAGTGGCTGTATGTGTGTCCACATGTCTGCAACACCTTTGGAAGCCCTTTCTGCCTTCCCATGGAAAACCATATTTATAAAGAAAGAAAGAATGGTGCGTGTTGCAAAAAAGCATATTTCTACATCAATCAAGTTCCAAAAGGTCATGTTAAAAAATATTCTGACATTAGGTATACTATCCTCCCTATGCTTGGTGCGCATTGCAAAAAAGCATATTTCTCCATCAATCAAGTTCCAAAGGGTCATGTTAAAAAATTTTCTGACATTAGGTATACTGTCCTCCCTATGCTTTGGTACCTCAATATACGCTTCTTGTTGTTAAAGCCAATTCACTGTATGCACATCAGAAAACTGAATAATGAGAGGTTGAGGAATGCGACTCATTGATTTGCCACTCTCAATATGCTTGGTTCTTAATGGTTAGAATTTATTATTCTCATAATTGGGAAGTTATTTTATTTTGTTTTCCCGGGTGATATGGTAATCTAATTTGTTTGATTTGCTAGACAACCACCCAAACATACAAACCAAATAACAAGGAGAAAAGGAAAAAGGAGATTGAGGAGAAGTTGCAAGTCTTAAATGAAAAGAAACACAATCCAGTGCAAGTGCTGAAGCAGGTTAGGCGATGTTTGCAATATCATTTGATTTTTATTTTCAAGATTTTTTATGATTTTGCTTCATTCTGTATTTTTTTCCCCTATTATCAACAAACAATAGCCAACGAAATTTGTGTGTCCAACAGGTTCTGAATGCAGAAGAGGAATTGAAGAGACGAAATAGTATGCAGCGATCAGCAGTTCGTCCACCAGTTAAACTTCAAGTTGAAATTGCTAATGACTTTGGGTCAATGAGTAGACAGGCTACTCCAAGGATGGGTTCAGAGACAAACCCTGGTGGTGATATAGAAGGTGGAGAAACTGATGATGCCTCCATACATAGTATGCATTCTTGCCACTTGCTCCGCATGAGCAGCACATCACCATCATGTGAATCTGCACTTAGAAGGCCTGATTTTGGCCAACATAATGCCGTAAGGAGTATGAATTACTAGTTCACAATGTTGTTTTAATATAAATGCCGTGATCTTATGACGAAAGTGAGTGATTGGAGGGCCTATTAGTTATACAATGGTGAAGGATCGTAACTTACCCTTTTGAAGACCATATGCTAAAACGTTTTCAAGATAAGTTTCTATTGAGTGTTTGAACAGCATAGAGCCTCATTTGTTGCCTGCAGTTATATTCTTATTATAAACTGTTATCTCAAAGTGTGAAAAGCATTGATTATATTTTCCCTAAGGTTTCCTGGAAACTATTCTCTACACGGAAAATATTTTCCCGAAATATATTTTTTTAGGAAAAAGTTTATTCTCTAAAATTCCTTATGTTTGGAATTGCTTAATATTGTCCTGATTTCATGCCTTTTTGGAAAAATGAGGTACAACATTCCTGAGCAAGCTTGGCAGCCACTGGTAGTCCGTCTCGCTTTGCTCCAACAGGTCATCAAACTCATCATCCAAATCTTCTTGCTGTGTCTGTGTCGGGCACAGGCTACATTGCCTCCTCTCCTTCCCCTGCAGCATCAGGTGGCACATTGGTTTTTAGGGATGCTCGGTTCCCAAGCCCGAGCAAGCTTGGCAGCCGCTGGTATTCTTTCTCGCTTTGCTCCAACAGGTCATCAAACTCATCATCCAAATCTTCCTGCAGTGTCTGTGTCGGGCACAGGCTACATTGCCTCCTCTCCTTCCCCTGCAACATCAGGTGGCACATCAGTTTTTAGGGATGCTCGGCTCCCAAGCCCATGGAATTAAAACCCATGCTCTCTTTCCTTTTTGGATATATTTGCAGCCACATACATGATGCAGCATATGGCTTTCAAATGGCAACATCTAGCCTGCCACACTTTTGGTTACCTAAATTGTCCCTGACCCGATTTTGTTGGTTATCAAGCAGTCTTAGAATGCCTCACAAAAACAGATAGGAGACATCCTTCAGGCTCTTGATTTTAGCATAATTTGCAACTATTGTACATTATTTGCTACTGATGACCTTCACAATTATTCTACCTTCTGTAAATTTTTTGAAAGAAATGAAACATGGATTCAGCAATGTTATTGTAGCTTGGCCTTGAGTGGTTTTTGTTTTCAAGTTACTTTGAGGATGTTAAGGTACTTTCCTTTCTTTTCTCTCCTTTTGTTACCTAATGATAACATTGAGCTACATGATGGATGTGGCTTTTTGCTCCTCCCAACCTATCGCGATTTGATTTCAGGATTTCCTGGTACCATCTCAAGGGTTTTTACTGCTGGACTAGTCGGTCATTCTTTTCGTAAATCTCACTCAGGTATTGCTTTCCCTTCGTTTTCTTTCTGGGACATACAAATTTGCTAGTGTTTTACAGAGGCGTTTGACTCAAGCAAAACTGAACCCCGGCAATTATTCGGATTGCAATCAAACAAGTTTAGCTTGTGTGTGCCAATTTCTTTTTTGTTGTATTTTGATCTATGTAAAGCTGTTAAATCTATGAGGGAATATTTAGAATTTACATGAAAATGACAATCTGCAGAGCCAGACACAGCATGTTATCTTGCCGGCCTTTTTCACAGAGAGAGAAGGAAAGAGAGAAAGAAGAGAGAGAGAGGGAGGGGGAGAGAGAGAGGGCGGGTCTTTATTAATTCTTATGTTGCACAATCTTTTGTTTGCATTGGCAAGTGTCCTAGTTTACTACTTCCCTCTGCAATTCCATAATCTGGTTCTGGGTGATGTTTCTACTCAAAACTTTGACCAAAAGGACAGACAAAAACAACAATTGCTGAATTGAAAATTTGGACACAGAGAGGCATCTAACCTAAATGGGACATACTGGGGACAGTCTTTGGGTATGGTCATGGGACCCAGTTCTTTTTCTGCATTCCCCCCCCCCCCCAAAAAAAATACATAAATTAATGAGTTCGTGAATTCCATGACGAATCCATGTTACTTTTGTCGCACCAGCATATTCATATTAATTCTTACATATTTATTTTCAATTTTTTAGCAAAGATTTTTTTTTGGGGAAGGAAATGACGTTGATGACAGTGGATTTTCTTCTCGTATACCTACTCTATCTATCTAAGTTAGAGTCCAGAAATAAAATGTGATATGAGATTTAAAATCTGCAAATAGCCAGCGGTGAGCAAAAAAATCGAAGTATCTAAATATATGAGATATCCGATTCGAATTCAATCTGAAAATATCCAACGGATCGAATATCCAAAAAAAGAGATCGAATCAATTCGGATAGTATCCTTTCATGATACAAATATGAATCGGTATTAAGTCTAACTTAAAACCATAAAACTACTCTTGTTCTCTCCTGTCTCCATCTTCACGTCTCATTTTCTTTTTATCTCCTCACACACATCTCCTTCTACCAATACTATAATTGTATGGATATGGATCTAATTGGAGTATAGATGTCATATCAGTCAATTGTTCATCTTTGTCTTCTTTTTCTTTTCTTTTTTTTTATCGAAAAACTTTTTTTTTCTTTTACTTTTTAAGAATATATATTTGTTATTTTAGTGAAATGCCATCCTTTTTTTCTGTGTTTTTGAGGGAAGAATTTTTTTGAAAATAGTGTTAGAAGAAATTTTAAACTGTTTTCCTTTTTTAAGAAATTTTTTAAAGTAAGAGTTTTTCTGTTTTGTTGATTATTCATCTCTTTGAAGACCAGATTTGTTAGAGTTTTTGAGATGTTGCTGCTACTTATATTTTCAATTTTATTTGATATTTTTAATTTAGAATATTTTAGTTATATTTAATGATACGTGAATAATGATTTTTGATGTGTTATTGTATCATTTGAATGAGATGTATTATATTATGTGTTTTAATGTTATTTTAGTTCACTTGGATGATTAAAGTTTATTATTAGATTGAGTTTAATTTTCGTAAAAATGGAACTTAAATTAAGTTTTTCGGATACGAATGATCCAACATATTCGATCTCTATTTTTGGATATCCGCTCTGTTGAATATTACTCTATTTGGATACGGATTCGGAGCACAAAATTCAGTATCCGAAATATTCAGATCGGATCAGATAATGGACATTCGGATCGGATATCCAATCTGTGCTCTCCCCTAGCAAATATAGTTAGAGGATATTGACACCCTAATTTTTTTTAGGAGAGATTATTGAGAATTTTTGAAATTACGAGGATCATAGTCAAAGACCTTTTTAGAGATATGTCATGTTAGTGGTTAGGAAAAATTTCGTAATCATCAGAGATTCCTATCTTATCTAGTGTGCTTGTCGAGACATGAGTTTTTAATTTGAGCGGTCATTCAAGGAATGTAAAGATTTTCGTTCATGCAAGGAAAGGTTGAATTTATTTAAAGATTTGTTTCCTCCAGAGATTATTCCAGACTATACTTATCACATTGATCGAGTGGATTATAATTTCAAAACATATCACCAAGAACTGGAGTGACCAAGGAATTTGAGTGCCGAGGATTAAGATGATCGAGAAATTATGAGAATTTGGTTGGATGTTCCCGGTTTAAAGGATCCAGGGTGAGGTTTCAATCTCTTCCATAATGGCGCCATGTCTCATCGGATGCCATAATGGGCAAGACTTCTCATAATAGCTGCATGCTAAAACTACATGGTGATGACCAACCACGAGAGATTGATCGCCTGCCTTTCCATTTTGGCATTGAATTTTCCTATGAAATTGAAGAGAAAATCTTATGCGGAAGAAAAAAAATAATAACATATAGACCAAAATATATATATATATATTTACTGTATAGTAATCTCCATCCTCTCTGGGGCAAACCCACCTTGGTGCATGGAACATGGCTTACATTTCATTTCATTACAAACCTTAATTACATTAAGGTCTAAAAAAAGAGACACCCAAATAGATAAACAAATTTTTTTCTTTATTTTTATAAAATATCATTTTTTTCATATCATTTATATTTGTTTCATTTTCTCATTTCCATTTCTGAGCAATGAAAACAAATGGGACTTAAATATGTCGGAGAGAGAATAGAGAAAACATTACCCTTTTAAATTTTTATCCCAAGATACAATAAATAAAATAAATGTCTACTAGTAGAATAAATCAATAAAAAAGTTAAAAAAATTACATATAAAAATTTATGTCCAGTTACAAAATCAATTAGGCATTCATAAGTCTTTTCTCATTTAAAAGGGAAAAGTAAAATTTGTTATAGGTAATCTGTCAAAATTAATATTTCTTCTCATTCAACCATGGGAGTAAATAATTTTTAAGTAAGGTTTATGGAAGAAATTTCTAAGAGAATAAATTTTATTTTTCATATTGTCATTCTTCCAATGCTACACACAAAGCCTCAATCATAAACTAAATTGAAAAGGGGGAGAATTATGAGAGCATGGTAACTACAGTAGTCTACCAACTACAGAAACTATTTCCAAGGAACAGATCAAGTCAAAGAATGCCAAGAAGAGAGTGAGACACATCTTCTTCCTCCACCCTCGGCGCATCGTAGAACAAAACACAACTCCAGATCTCATCACTTTTAAGTCCCCATCCAAAACAAAACAAACAACCCCACCTTCCTAACCATATGCCCTAACCTAACAGCACAAACCCTGTCTTTCTCTCTCTCTCTCATCATTTTTTTTTCCTTTTTCGCTTTATCTACATCATGGCACCCCACACCAACCGTAGGCAGAACTTGGCACCTCCAAATCCCAAATCACCAACACCGCCACCAGCAACAGAACCCAATGAACCCTCACTAGAAAAGCACCCAAAAACTCAACCCCAGAACACAACCAATAACAACCCATCAAAATTCTCTCACTCCAAACCTAGTACCGAACCTCAAACAACCTTTTTAGCCAAATACATTGACACCCACTTACAAGGTAAAGCAATGACACTTTCTTTAATTGACCCAAGTGATAAAAAAGTGGCAAGGAGAAAAGAGAAGGAAAAGAAGATCATGATGACAGCAAAAGCTGAATTTGAAGGAAAGAGTGAGTCCAATGAGTGGCATTATTATGTCAATAGATCATTGAGAGGTTCAATTGCTGCTGCTGCTGGGACTGGGAGAAGATCTTTTTGTGACCCTCATGGGGAATTGGTCAATTTCTTAAACACTAATGGGGCAAAGGTCATGTCTGTTGATATGCCTCCTTTTATGCAACTTCATGCCGTTGATTGTGCAAGAAAGGCATTGGATAGTCTTGAAAAATTCACTTCCAAGACTCTTGCTTTCACTCTTAAAAAGGTAACTTCTCTTCTCTCTCTCTCTCTCTCTTTTTGTGGGACTAATTTCCTTGTATTTATTTTCGATTTACATTTTTTTTGTAGATAAGAACTGTGGGGCTGGTGTTAGGAAAATCAAAAAAGGAATTATGGGGTTGGGATAAATTTGAATAATTGCAGAAAAATAAAATAAAATTTGTACCTCCAAAATTACCATGGGTAAAACTTGTGAGAACCACTAGCTATTCACCTGACCATGAACCAGGCTGCTCGCTCGGTCTCCCTCACAGCATGCTTGGCAACAATTCTAACTTGCAGACCCAATTGAGCTTGATACGCCTGAGATTAAAAACTTCAGCTTGTATTATTTTATATACATGATGGGCACAAATCCAACACCACTTTATCCTCATAGTTAGATGTTTGGGCAAAATATGTAAACCTATGAAGTTAGACCTATGGTCTTGTGTTGTTCTTGGTCTAAATGTGAGAACTGTGATCTTTAAATGTTGGTGAGAACAAATTTTGATCATTCAAAATGTTTTAAAGTAAAATTTTAGACGGTCAAGATTTGATCTGATAAGACAACCATTCTTAGATGGTAGAAAATTACTGAGTACTGTTGTGGAAGATTTTCTTGAATATTGGGTTTCCTAATTTTGTGAATTTTTCAGGAGTTTGATAAGGTGTATGGACCTGCTTGGCACTGTATAGTGGGAACAAGTTTTGGGTCATTTGTGACACATTCTGCCAAGGGATTTATGTATTTCTCAATGGATCACAAAATGTATATCCTCTTATTCAAGACCACTGTACAAAGAGCAGATTGAAATTGAAGACTTGGAAGTACTTTGTTTGAAAAGTTTTGCCCACTTTCAATTATGGGAAAGGGGTAGGAAGCTATAAAGCCAACCAGTGTTGTCTCCTCTGCTATTTGTACATTTGGTTTAGCTCAAACAAAGCATGGGGAGATTTCTTCTATGTGTTGTGCTATTCATATTTATCAAAAGGGATTTTTTCCTTTTCCCCCCTCTTTTCCGCTGCCTTTTTAATTTTCGGTGTTGAGCTTTGGTAGTTGATAGAGAGGCATCTACTTGATTGTTGGGGTTTAGGCTTTTACACGAAGGAAGGATAACCCACTTACTAACAAGGCACAAGCCTTTTTGTGGTACTGACTATTGTGTTGTGCTTCAAGTTGCTTCAAAAACATGACCAAATGCCCACATTTTTCCCCATATTTTTATTCCTTGTTTGATGGGTCAAAACTGAAAAAGGCAGAAAAATATTTCATAGATTTGCAATACCTTCGACTCCAAGGCACTAGTGATAAATTTAAATATCTGCACAAAAGTTGACTCGTTATAATCTGGTACCCAGGAATAGAGCTATTATGACACTCGGGTAGTGTCACGGGTACCCATGACACTACCCGGTCAAAGCTCGACTCGAGCTCGAGCTCGAGTTTGAGTTTAGGTAACTCGGGCTCGGGCTCGAGCTCGAGTCCAAATATGTCAGGCTCAAAAGTCCGACGAACTATCCAAACAATTAATTATATATTTTAAATATATTTTTATATATTAAATACTTGACAATACTACCCGATAACACTATTCGATGATACCATCAGCGATACTTTAAACTCGAATTGGAGTTCGAGAAATACAAACATGGACCATATTACCCGACGACATTATCTGCGACATTTTGAGCTCGAACTCGAGTTCGAGAAATACAAATCTGAACCATACTAGCTGACGACATTACCTAACGATACTATCCGATGACACTTCGAGCTCGAGCTCAAGAAATTCAAGCTTGTCGAGCTCGAGCTCACCTAAAAATCACTCAAGCCGAGCTCAAGTATCGTGATACCAGAGCTCGACCCGGGTGTCATAACACCCCTGGCCTGGAAGACTTGGCAATTTGAAGTTTTGAGCTTTTGAATGGATGGATTCTATTGCCATCTAAACCATACATGGATACAGAGGCAAAGGGCACAAATTATTTAATAGACAAGCCTAGGACCAGTCGGACACCAATGGACTCAATTCGTTTAAAATCAAATATTTTTTTTTGTTCATACTAAGACTTGAATCTGAACCTATTATAAAAGGGGAGGGAGCAAATATTATCGTATTTTGATGATAATTTTGATAACTTTAATGTGTTACTTTTGACATAATTTTTTTAATTTTTCATGACATTATTATTGTTAATTTTTATAATAGTACGTAATCTTTAATTTGACATAATAGTATTTGTTTTGTATTTTATTTTAGATAATTAATATGTTTTTATTTGGTGTTTATTATAGCATAAAAATGTTAAAAATATAAAAAAATAAAATTTATAGTTCGAACTCGAGTTTAGCTTGAAATCGGTTTGAGACCCTTTTAATTTTTTGAATTAAACTCGAGTCTTGATTTTTCGAGTTTTCTCGGGTCGGGCTAAAACTCATAAAATTTTAAACAAGTTGAGTCTGAGATTTGTAAAGCCCAACTTAGAAAACTCGATTGTCAGTTCTGGGCAAGCCTGTTAAACAATTTATGTTGAGCTTGTCAAGCCAGTCAAGCATCTCCCATTGCTTAAATCTGTTAAGATAAGACCTCGTTTAATAGTAATTATCACATGCCTGCTTTCAAGAGCTCAACACCCTTTTGGTGTTAATGAGTGGCATTTTACCCTAATAGTGACAAAGATTCTTTGTTGTTTGATAAACATGTAAGGTTAATGGGGACAAAATGCAGCCCAACGTGCTTAGCTAGCTTATCTTAAGGACTATTTTGTCAGCACGAGAGGAAGCATCTATTTGATGATTGATGTTTTATTAAAAGAGTATTACACCTCTTATTTAGAATTAAATTTTGAAAATCAAAAAAATTATTTAACAATGCATTCCTAAAAAACGGATTTGTTCATAACTCGAATTGAATTATTTAAAAATGATTTTAGATATTGATCGGCGACAAATATTTTATTTTCATGACAAAAAAAAAGAGATGGTACAAATTTCAGAAGCTTTGGGGTCCATTGATGCAGTAGAAGAAGAAGATGACGAAGAAGAAGAAGAAGAAGGAGAAGAAGAAGAAGAAGGAGAAGAAAAAGTGGCATTAAATTCTCTGTGTAAAAAGAAGACAATTTCAGGACGCAAAGTTGACATTGCTTTGTTCATACCCAAAAAGCCAACTGATTTTGGGGCTCCACTTGTTCTCGACCCGACATTTGTGGAGGCCATATGCCGGCAAAAGCACTCTGCAAAAACGTGAAAAATCTCTTGAAGACTTTAAAAAGAGAGAAGAACTAGGGCATTATTGACCCATCACCCATTTAACCCCACCACCCCACCATTTGCTATTCATTGTTAATATGCAAAATACAATAAATACCCCTTTATTCGTTTCCTTTATTTTTTCAATAAAAACGTATTCTTTTCGTGTCTAATACATTCTAGTTGAGTCGAGTTAATAAATTATAATTTAATTGATATTATTATTTTTTAATCAAATATTTTGAATTCAAATTTCTTATATATATTAAAGGAAAATATTCGAATTGAGTTATAATTATAGTTAAAGTTATTTCAGTAATTATAATTTTACAATTACATAAATATATTACACAACGATATAAATTTACATTTTATATTTTAGTAAAATATTAAAAACATAAAACTTGAATGACCATAGGTCAATAAATGGCTTCAATATGATTACCACAATTATGGGAGGAATTATGTAGGGATATGGCAGATTAAACTGTACCCACCTTGTCTACGTCAGAGAAATTTGAGAAATTTTAACTTAAATCAATTTATTTTATCTTATTTTATTTAAAATATTATTAATTAAAGTAATTTTTGTGAGAAATATGAAATTTTGCTAGTGATTTTTTTAATTTTTTTTAATAAAAGACTAATATTATCATTTTATGAATAATATTGTTGTGTTAGAAATTTTACTTGAATCTACCCTCAAATTTTTCAAAGTGGCCCATTTGTTGGCATTTTTTTTTCTTATATTGAAATTTGAATATGAGATCATCAGATTGGAGGAGAAGGATTGTAATCATTAGACTATCCCCTTGAGAACCTTTGTTGCCTATCTCTATATTGAATCGAAACAACCTTGTCATGAAATTATAGGATATACTAAAATTTAGTTGGTATAATGACCGAATACAATTATCCCTTAATCAAGATTTCATATACGAGTTTTGTCTATGAAAACAATAAGCATTGAAAAAATTTTATTCTTTAAGAATCTCAATTGATTCAAATCAAATTTAATCAAATTCAAAATAATTATAAATATCGATAATTTATTAAACAAAAAAAAATCATGGAACACAACAAAAAGATGCTTTTTCTCGTTCTCTATCTTTGTGCTATTAGTTAAAACACACTTTTTTTTTTGGACTATATTGAAAAGACCCAAACTCAAAATTTGATAATATCAATTGAACCATAGCTTATTGGCCGAGTTAAAACACACACGCTCTCTCTCTCCCCTTCCCCCTTTCTCCTTCGGACGGGTCTAGCAGCATGTATGAACCGAGGCAAGGTAGATTAGGCCCAGATAATTGGGCTTAGGATGCATCTCTATTCTTTAATAAAATCAAGCTGGCCCACTAATTCATGTAGGCCATGGCCCAGCTGTACACTATGGTTAAAGACTGCACCCTTTTTTTTCACCTTAACGCCGTATTTTAAATAAGAATATTTAATATTCTGTCATTAAATTCATAAAATATTGATCAACTCTTCAATTAAAATTAAAATTATTTAGTATTATTTAGTTTAAAGACAATAGGAGAGGAATTTTGTTTTATTTAATTTAAAGATAATTATGTCACACGAGAATATAAGAAAAGAGACAACTCTTTTCCATCTATAAACTTTTCTCATACAGACTGAATTTAAATATAAAATATATTAATATTATTTTCAAAATTTGGAAGATGATGGGAGAGGAGGAACCAACTTATTGCTAATTTCCCCCTTTATTATGAGATATAAATTCTTTTTATTAGAGTACGGGTAAACCTGTCTTTAAAATAGCTCAACAAGAGCTTGAATCAGATTGACCCTAAATACCAATTGATATCGTATTAAAAAAAAGAGTATAGGTAAACTGAATTCTATTTGATCCAGTTTGATCCCTTTTCCGCTATAGACCTCCTTTTTTAGGTGCAGGGATAAAAATATTGAACCTATTATATTGTATATTAGAGATTTATTATTATGCATAATTATCATTCAATTCATATTTATCTAAAAATTTCTTTTTATACTCGAATTTCTACTCTCGTACTCATCATTCTTTTTCCAATTTTGGATTTATCATATAAATTTTTACTCGTTTCTTCTATTTTTTTTTTAAACACTTCTCTTAGCCAACAATGCAACACCAATTTATCATGAAGGCCGATTAAATCAAAAGATAAAATAGTTTAGTATTTATAATTTTTTTTGTTTATATGGTAGTTTTAAATTTAAATCTAAATATTATAAAAAAAATCAAAAGACAGGATAAGGTACCACGATAACAAGGTTGCCAAATCAATAATTTCCAGGCCATCATTGTCTTTGGGAACTAGTCCTCTCTCTCTCTCTCTCTCTCTCTCTCTCTCTCTCCCATTATGTTCTCACCATCAATGGCCTATCAACAACTTCAGATCAGAGCCGACTCTGCTTGGATTGAATTATGGAAATTTATCCATTCCTTTGCTTCACAATTTCCAATAAAGTTCCCTTATATTTTATTCATGTAATGTAGTGGTCTTTCCCCTGTGAGCAAATCCCTCCAAAAACATTTTAAGAGGCTCCCTCCAGGTGATAGATAGATGATTAGAGAATGAAATTTACCACACAAACCTGAAACTCCGGCTGAGCCAATAAGGAACGGAATTTCATACTTCCCTCATTTTTTTTTTCAGTTCCTACAAAACTTTTGGCTATTATTTATGCAGATGTTGAAAATTAATTTTAGATAATTTTGAAAATTATTAACTTTTGACTCTAAACTACTTATTAACGATATGCATGTTTAATAATAAGATACTAAAATATTTTAATTAAAATTTTAAATTTAAATTATAAAAGTAAAAAATAAAAACTCAGAGAACTAATCCCTAAATTATATCTATAATTACTCGAATTGAATTAATAAAATTTTTAAATATCGATAATCAATAACAAAAAAATCTACAAACTACTTTGCCATATCAATATGTGTATAATGAAAAGGGTAAAGAATCATCTATAAATCTTAAAATTAATAAAAATGAATAAGTACCAATGACATAGAATTGTAATGTTTTAAACTAAAGTTCTCTTATCACGTATGGATATATAGTATGTATTAGTTTTGGTGTTTGATGAATAGTAGTTGTACATCGGTTGCAAGTCGACATTGAAAGAGTTAGTGCATTGATGATTATCTTAATATTTTTATATTGACTTATAACTTTTTACTTGAATTTATATGTGATTTTCTGTATTATTTTTTATCTTATAACCAATAATAATATTTTTAACTCCTTTTTCTTTGTCACTAAAGATAAATCTTGACGTAATTATGGAATTGTTTCTTTAGTAATCTCGAGGTCATAAGTTTGATGCGTGAAAAGAGTTTTTTTATAAAAATATAAAGAAAATATTATGTATATATATATCCATTTTTTCTCTATCACTATAGTAAACCGAGAAGTAATTTGTGCATTGAATGAACCTTTTTTCCTTGGCATTGTGAGTTTTTACCCTTGTTAAAAGTTTAAAGTGCAAGATTCTCTCTGCTGCCTAAAATTTCTTTTTCCAAGCATCATTTCATCTTCAGAATACTAAAAATTGACCATTCATAAGATTTTATTTGTTTTTCATTCATGGCTTGGCTTGGCGCATTCCAACATGCCACATGAAGATGCTTTTATTTGGTCGTGGCATTGAACACTGAGAAGAGGTCAAAGTACCTTATGGGATTTAAAGCTTTGACTGTCCCAAGGACACCCTAAAAGGGTTACATAGCCCCGAAGGAGTTCAGACGGTTGGGACCTTTTGTTTTTTCATGGAATCATGAAGTGGGTCACTTGGTCTTTGCTGGTTAGGGCAGGCATGGTGGTACCGTTCTCTCAAGTCTCTATTCTCAACACAGATGTCAGATTCTCCATCTCTCTTGGTTTACATTAATTTCAACAATTTAACTGGTACTTTCTCTAGATCACATGAATTGAACTTGCACTAAAAAAGGTTTCCTTGTCAGCTGTGAGAGAGAGAGAGAGAGAGAGAGAGAGAGAGAGGGTATATGGGCTCTCTTGAACTTCTAAATGGGCCCTAGTTTTAATGCAATACTTGACTTGGGAAAGGTTTGGTCAGTGCCCAAAGCTTATTGAATTAAGCTTTGCTTTCGGATCCAAATCCATTCCTTAAATGGCCACCATTTCAATGTTATTTTCAACATATTTAATTATGCGCTTGTTTCCCTTCTAATACTAAAAAATTCAGAATAGGCCCAAGAAAATTTCTTTGATTTAGATTACATTATTACGATTCAATTTAGGGTTAATTATTTTCTTTTTTTTATAAATCATTGATATTCGATAATCATTTTAAACAAACTAAATCCATTTTGAATCAAATTAAATCCCTTAAAAACAACTTTCCCGAAATCTTTTTTTTCGTTCAATCATTTCCCTGCTCTTCTGCTAAACCTTTTACTCTTGCTGTAAAACATGCAAGGCAAGTAAAAGAATTATCTTTATCTTTTTTTTTTTTTTAAAGCTACAAGGTTTGAAGAGTTTATTGCTAGCTCAGGCCATATAATCCATGTATTTGAGCCACATTTTAGAGTATATGCTCGTCCCCTTCTCTATTTACAGATTCTCCAATCTTACTTAATAATTAATTTCAAATTCAGATATTTTGTATTATCTTTAAAAGTTTTACTAATTGAATTAATCGACTACTAAAAGAATAACACGTAATAGTATTTTTTTAACATCGTTATGCTTTTTTGTCGATTCATTCCATTCAAAATATAGCGAAAAATAAACCCCTTTATACTATAGTCAATAGACTATGATAAATGAGATCATTAGTTGACATCTTCATCTAAAAATCAAAAACGTGAACTCCAAAAGTCCGAAGGAGAAGATTTCCATAAAATCCGGACTCCAAATGGAAACTCAGATGGGAAAGACATGATCACATGATCACTAAAAAAAGGAAAAGCAAAAGAAATGAAAAGGTTGCAATTTTGACATTTTTTTTTATCTTTTCAAATTTAGACCAATCAACTTACAACACATTCAATTTAATCACTAGGGTTCACTTTAACAACTTGGAAATCATGAAATCCAAATGCTCCTCTATGATGCCATTTGGTTGGGTGTTACATTGGGAAAATGTAGCATTTGCATTACTTGTTCATTTTGCACATGATCTTTATGTGAATTGGATTAGATGTTGACATTGAAAATGAAGTGCTCAGAAACCCCATTCCCAATTCTGGCAGGAAGCCATGTGATTGAGCCTATTCAAGAGGTTTGAGGATGTGGGGTTAGTCATTCTCATGTATCCATCAATTTTAAAAACAAAAAAAAATGTTACTTATCAGATTAATTGATCTGTAAGTATCGAATTCAAAATTTATTATTTTATTTAGTCATTAAATTAATTAGTAAAAGTTACAATAGTTTTTAATATAAAACAATGATTAAATGATTTTGATAATCCGTATAATATCTATCTCTGTGTTTTTTCTTTTCATGTTTTGAGAAATTAATCCGATCGATAACAGGGAACTTAAAGCAAAGATAATAAGAGTCACATGATACTAAATACTCTATCTTAGGCATGGCATCTAAGAGACTTTCTATTGATTTTATTGATACTTGACTGTTTAACATGTCTTGTATTGAGCAAGTTAGGCCAAGTTGAAAGCATGTCCCAAATGTTTACTTCTCTTTGGCAAGAAGTGTTGTTTCTTGGCTTTGTATCCATATCCATCACCTCCTACCTTGTTGACGATGGATATTCTTCCACGTATTCCAATTCTTCTTATCTGATTTTTATCTTGGATCCTAAAATTGGAAAAATCATCGGCTTTTGGGCAAACCCAATAATAGGTTTAGTATTGGAAAATAAACTAGTACGTTCATTGGCTGACTTCCGATATTTGATTCAGAAAACTTGGGGCTGTCACATGATGTCTGTACCATCACAATCAATGAATAGTAGTTGTCCCAGCATTTGATTTTTTCACGTCTTTTTTTTCATAATAGAAATTAAATTCAGATCATAAAAATTAAAAAAAAATTATTATCACTGAATTATTCTCTTAAAAACAAATTTTTACATAAATTTTTACATATTTAAAGTATCATTTTGAGACATTTATTTTTAGAAGTTGTTTTGAAAAAGAATTGAAGGGAGAGAATGAGATTTGACAACCATATTTACTTACTCTATTTTAGAAACTTACCAATCATTCACTTAAAAATTCATTTAGATGATTGAATTGAAAGAAAAATCATGCTATTTTGGGTGTTTTAAATAAAACATTTACCCAATTTAGGGTAAAAAAGATTATATATATATTTTTAGTTTTATTGAGATTTGAATTTAAAATTATTAGATTAGAGGAGAAAATTATGACCATTAAACTATTCTTTTAAGGATAATAAATATTATATTAGATTATATAAAAATTGTGGTTTTTTCTTACCTCTGGCTTACTTTGTTTTACGTTTTCTCTAAGATATTTTTGAAATATTTTTTGTATCCAAAACAATTTAAAATATTAAGTTAATTAATATTTACATAAATATCTTACATTTTGTATATTTACACATTTTTTTATATTTAATAAATTATTTATCTATTTATTTAATTATAGTTTTTATTTTTTATATTATTAGTCTTATGATTAATAATTATATATTTTGTTCATTTTATATTTTTATTATAAAAGATGACTGTTTTATTATTTTTATAAAATAATTAATATTTATATAAAAATTTCTTTATTTTTATATATACATGTTTTCATTTTCAGTGTTTTTATAAATTACTGGTTTTCCATATGGTTTTATATCTGTTTCCATTTTTCATTTTTAAAGAGTAAACTTACTCAAGTTTCTTTATCATAAGTAAACATTTATTGACCTTGAAGGAACACCCAATAGTAAAAAATTCTCATTCAAATGGTTTTTTTTTGATTTAGTATTCGAATTTTCATAAACATATGTATTTTTATGATTTCACTATTCTTATATGGAGTCAAGTTTGCAATTAACTCAAAAAAAATTCTTAAAAAAATCTTTCAGATAAAGAAATTCAAAAAATAACCCAAGTTGGTCGAGTTTTGAAAACTGAATCAACTTTATTTATAGGTTGGTCGAGTTTTAAAAACTCAATCAACCTGAATTATGTTTGGAAAATATTTGGAAAAGAAGTTTTTTTAAAAATTTTTTTAATTTTTAGTGTTAAATTCAAACTTGCCTCCCTTATATAACAAAGAAAAAAAAAACATTCACTTGCTCAATATTCTTAAATTGTGTCATCCATTGCCTTATTTGATACAAAATCTCCACGTTCCTTATTCTAGGTATTTAATTGCTCGAAGATTCAGATTTGCATAATAGAGAAAGGAATCGGGTCGGGTTTAGAGGGATCAAGCCTGGCCCATTTCACATACCATTCTGTTTCGTTTTTCCAGTGTACTTTTTGTCTTACAAGGGGTGTGTGATCCCATGACTCGGTTCCCCCCCCCTCCCCCCCAAAAAAAAAACCCGCCCCAAAAAAACACTGTCCACTTGCGCGAATACACCCCGTCTTCTTACTCGCCCTTTCTACTCTTCCCATTGCTTAATTTACGAATTCCCCAAAATCACAAAACTGCCGCAACATCAAAATCCACTCATTTTACTAATATGCGCTCGATTGCGCACTACGCACCTCCCGCCCCTCCCACCTCAGATCATCTCTTCTCTGTGCCTCACACAGACTCGCTCTCTCTCTCTCTCTCTCTCTCTCTCTCTCCCCATTCGCTTTCAACGGTACTCTCTCTCTCTCTCTCTCTCTCTCTCACTCTCTCTAACTTCTCCCTTTAAAATATCTGAATTTCACTACAAACGTTTCACTTAAGCTCAAACTTGGAGAGAGAGAGGGGGGGATTGTGATTGTTGATGAATTGATTTTGAAAATGGACCCTCCGTTGATCAACGAATCCTCATTCACAGCAGCGAATCCTTCTTCGTACAGCTTAGCCGAGATTTGGCCTTTCAACAGTGGCATTTGCGATAATAATGGAGGATTAGGGTTGAGAATGGGGAATTTCAGTCAGAATTTGAGTGGATTTCCCGAAACTTCCACGAATCGCGACGTTTCCATCGACGAATCGACGGTGACAGAGCAAAGTGGGAGCCGAGGAGGACGGAAGAGGAAACATGTCATGGCCAGTTCCGAGGATGAGTCATCTAAACTGGTTTCTACTAGCAGTGGCAATGACTTGGTATACTCACTTTACAAATATTGATTCAATTTGGTGATTTTTTTTTTCAACGAATTGTTTAAATTTTGTGTCTTATAGTTTGTTCATCTAGTTTCATGCTACGAGGACCCGAAAAGGTCAATATCTGAGTTGCGATATCTGATGCCACATGGTCTCATTGGTTAATTATAGGTGTTTTTTTAGCTATGAATAGTTAGAAATTGTGCTTTCTTACTTGTCAATTTTGTTATCTTTAGTGGGGTTTTGATGAATGGATTAATATGAAAAGCTGGTTAGATGCTCAATTTCAGTGTTAAGCTCGATTGATGATGCGGGGCAGGCCAAAAAATTAAGCAAGAATTCTCTAGCTTATTGCTCTGTTGGTGATAGGAAAACTCTAATTAAGCCGACTCACCCCCCCCCCCCAATTCATGTATTCTTATATTCAGCAGCTTATCTAAAATTCAGCGCTTAATTGATTCAGTGGTGATTTTTCAGCTTATCATACGGCTGTTAGGTGGCTGTGACGTTTAAGAATAGTATCTATGAAGAACTTAAGGATGCATTTAGTTATGAAAAACGTTTTCTAATTTTCCATTTCTAATTTTCTCATATTTAGTATCTCTAAAGAAAAAAATAAAAAATTTAAAAAATATGTTCAAAAAATACGTATTTTTCTATCTTTAATTTTCTGTATTAAAGTTGGAAAATTTTAGAAAACACGGACGGAAAACAATAAGAAACACTCCTAAAACTGTTTTCTATTTCTCTTCATAAATTGGAAAACCGTGTTTTCCAATTTTCATTTTCTTAAAATTGAAAACTGGAATATTTGAAAACAATTTCATTTTCTTAGAAAACGTTTTCTGAAAAATACCCTTGTTTTCCATAACTAAACACACCCTAAATGTTTATAAAACTAACTGTGTGGTTTGTGAAGTGGGTTTTGCCTTATTAGGCTATAGCTTTTTTCTAGTCAGGCTGATTCAATTTTGTGATCTTGTTATGTTCTTCACCATGAACCATTTGAAATTGTGGTTTCTTTCTTTTAGTCTGTTTGTAATATTTCAAGAAAAGTATCTATGAAGAGCCTGAATATTTAGGGACTGCCAAAATTTGTTGGTGTGTGAAGTGGGTTTTGCTTTATTAGGCTTTAGCTTGCTTCCGGCAACATAATAATGATAGGGAGGGAAAAGGGAAGTGGTTCAAAAGGACTTGGTATGGTTATAATGATGCTAATAATAGCTTTCTAGCTCTCATATGATAGTTTTGGTGGAGTTCCTCACAAGGCTCTGGAATTTGAAGTACATTTTTGGAGATTTAGATTGCAACTAATAATCACCATAGAAGATGAGCAATGTGCTCTTTTCTTCTTTTGGATTTGAATGTGATTAAACTCAACAAGTTTGTACCTAGTGCCTTATCATGATGAGTTTGAATTTGATGAGTTGAAATGCTATTTTTTGGACAAAATGTTAGGATGTTGGAACATCTTTTTCATGTTCATGCTTGTTGGACTCTTTATGTCACTTTTTTCTTCCTCCCGCCCCTGAGAATCTAAATTTTTAGTCTATCTATGACAGTATACTTGAACTTGTGGACCAAATATTTAGTCTATCTATGACGGTATACTTGAACTTGGGACCGTTGAAGCTATTCTGATGAATTTTATTGTCCTAATTTGTATTTTCCCCTATATACTCATTGGGCAATTTATTTGTCATTCAAACTTTTATTTCGACTCATTTCTGAAAAATAAAGGTTTCAGTGAGTGTTGCTTTTAGACTGAGTTGTTCTTGAAACCCAGGATGGCATGGTTACAGGGGTTTGTAAGTAATAGAGAGATGCCATCCTAGGGTTCTGTAATCCATATCACCATTGAACTGAAAACAAAGATGAAGTACTTCTGTCACCCTTTTGTAGAAACTGAAAAGGACAAGGAGTTCAGAAACAAATTATTTCCTTTTCTTGTCTTCTGACCTTTGTGGCTGAGATTGAACACATTATCCTGAAGTAGATGATTGGAGTATGAGGGAACACCACATATGAAAGCTGGGTATAAAGAAAGTATGGGCTGTGAAACATTTTGGTCATATCCTTGCTTATAACTGAATTTTTGAGTTCATGACACTCTTTCCATGCACAGGATGATTCAAATGGAAAACGCTCAAAACTGTCAGGTTCTAAGGAGCCCACTAATTCAAGAGCTGATGCAGAAAGGAATTCAGAAGATAGGAAGAAATCAGCAGAGAAAGGTAACCAGGCATCTGAGCCACCTAAGCAGGACTATATTCATGTCAGAGCTCGAAGGGGCCAAGCTACTGATAGCCACAGCCTGGCAGAAAGGGTAACTCCATACTATTCACGAGCGACTAATTTTTCTTTGTACTCAATTTTGATCCTTAAATTTATGCATATCATTAAGGATCTTTGTCAAGGAATACGTAACCAGACTTTTTCCCCCTTCTTTTGCAGGCTAGGAGAGAAAAGATCAGCGAGAGGATGAAAATTCTCCAAGACTTGGTCCCTGGATGTAATAAAGTTCGTAGTTTCTTTTTCTTTATTTTGTTTTAGCCCTGTCGTGGGTGAACATTTCATTCTAAGTAGAGTAGTTCGGGGACAATTTGTAAGTAAGAAAAAGAAATCTGCACTATTCCTTTGTCTCTTAATTCTCCATCCATGTGTCTACTGTTTATAGCAGCATCCATGTGGTCAAACTCTTTCATTGACTCATATTTGACATATCCCTTTTTTATTAGGTTATTGGAAAGGCACTTGTTCTGGATGAGATTATTAATTACATCCAGTCGCTGCAGCAACAAGTTGAGGTACCATCCTTAATATTATTTTATCACTGATTTCTGATTGTATTAGCCACTTAAATGCTAATCTATCTGTATATTGCATATTGTAGTTCCTGTCAATGAAGCTTGAAGCGGTCAATTCAAGGATGAACCCCTCTATAGATGGATTTCCAACAGAGGATGTGAGTAGTCCACTTAATTATTGTCATCATCACCATCTAGCAGACTAATCATAATTGTTTGTTTTAACTGAAAGTCACTATTAACCTATGCAGGGAAAAAAAAATCCATGTTGTCTTTTCTACTTGGATTTCTTTTCAACATTGCAATCGACATTCATTGCTCAGAGAAGTATTATTTTGTGAATGCTAATTCATTGAAAAAATGGCTTTCTGATGAAGGCTTTTCTCTATGCATTTATTCACATTTATTATGTTGGGGAAAGCAGAAGTTCTGCAACCAGATCTAATGCTCCTCCGATTTTTCAGCTCACTCTATAGTGGACCTAATAACATAATGTTCCTTCGTTGGCAAATGAATGGCACTATATATTATTATAAAAAGTGCAGCCTCTTTGGGCATTACTTGACCTAGTTAATATATTTACCTTTACTGCCAAAACCTCTTCCTCCTAAACTCCCTTGCTCTCTCACTAAGCCAGCCTGTCAGCCTGCACAGCATAGAGGCATGGCCTGAAAGAATATGACCAACGCCTAAAACTACCATGAGAAATGTGGAAAACAAAGCTCTTGAGCTCAATCCTTATAAGACCCCTCAATGGCTCAAATCTGGGTCTGCCATGGTGAGTTGCATGATTCCACCAGCTGGTAAACAACGGGGCGTTGGCCCTATCAATCACCATTATACTTCCAACTCCCCATGTCATGTCATACTGATGCAAGAGCAGTACCTTCACCATCCTGACACGCTGCAGCATTTACCATCTTAAAACTCCACTCACTATGTTTTCTTCACTGCAAACTACAATCGGAACTACATTGTTTGTTCCAGTTATATAATTAATTTTGTTTCATATATTCTTTTCAGAGAGTAATAGCTTTCAGGAATCCTTAATAAGAGATGATGACTCTAAATTTCCCACAACTGGAAATTCTTGCACCTGCTATACATGGCTTATAAACATATTCTCAATAGTAGCACCTTTGTTTATCGTAATTGTGCTTCCAGTACCTGAAATATACTCTTTTTTCCTTGTTCCGAGCATCTTCTTATTATTTGACTCGATGAGTTTAGCGAAGATATTGAACAGGCCCTCTTATGGGACCATTTTGATGCAGCCATGCTTGATCTGTGACTAAAGGACACTTGGGAAAATCTCTGATGGACTGTACTTTGCAAAATGATCTTCACTTGTGGTTTATAGTTGTGATGATATACTAACACATTGAAAATGAAATGGGGAGACGATAACAGAGTAAGATATATCTAATAGATAATTGCTTAACCTAACAATTTGAGGGTGATAGACATGTGCAGATATCGTTTGTTGTATAATAAAGTTATAAAGCTTTCATGCAGTTGCGACAATAGCATGAATTACTCTTCTAAATATGATCCTAATATACAGTCTTCATAGCAGAAAACGTTTAGTTTATATGCTCAACCATCCTGTGCTTCATCCTGTATGCTTGTTTCAGATTGATGTCACTGGGATGTCTAAGGCTGTACTTCTCTTGCAACCCATCCATTATATCCCGTCTATTATTTCCTGCAATAAGCTTTTAAAAACCCAAATGGTTTTGCAAAATTAAAGCATCTCTTGGATAGATTGTTGATTCATTCCACTACATTCTTTTCACATAAACCCACTCTTCCCCACCCTAGAAAGAAAATTGAAACAAATATGGAGAAAGAACACTTGGGTTTTCAATTTGCATGACATCCAAATCTTTCAAAATGCATGAACTTTATTCTAGGAATTTGTTGATGTTCTCAAATCAATTGATATTCTCCCCTCTCAATGCGCACACACAGGGTGCTTGAGTCTTTATTGCCTAATTCATTTTCTTCTTCAACATTCTAGGGATATACAGTACAAAAGAACCATTTCTTTGGTCTTATGCAAAACCTTTTGGCATTTGTGTTCTCTTTCTTTCTGTTTAGTATGTGCAACGGAGTTGTAATTGTTAATTTTGTGCATCAGCTTGCAGCACAGGCGTTTGATGCTATTGGAATGCTATATGGCTCTCAAGCTGCAAGGGAATATGCTCAAGGTCCACAACCAGAGTGGTTACATATGCAGGTTGGCGGTAATTTCGAAAGAGCAACATGACTCTGGGAGGACTCACATTGATGAATGATAATGTGGTCTAGCAGCAGCATATTAATCTCTAATTTGTATTCTAAGGTGGACCATGGATCATTACTTTATTATCTGATGCAAAGCAGTATTTCTGTCATTAGCAAGTATTCCTTAATTTGTCATCGGAAAACCTTATCTTTGTAGAAAGTAGCAGCATTCAATCTTCTTGGCTTGTATCACCTAACTGGATTCTCTGTAATTTGTACTAATGCCTCCGGACAGAACTATCCTAGGACGCTTAATATTCTTGAACTCCTGTAATTAAAATGGATTGTGTCCGTCTACTAAGGTTCACTTGACATTGTTGACCTTGTTTCTAATGCAATGATCAATCTTTTAAAATGTGGAAGGTGAAATGCAGTGCTGTGACACTACATATGAAGTTGGGCTCCATCCTTAAATTTGACTGCTTGATACTGTAAGTGCATGGGTGTTGGAATTCTGTGCTGCAGAGACATTTCTAGGAAAACATTCGGTGGGATGTGGTACGATACAACACTTTATCATGATATATCTGTATCGAAGCTATTTTGTATTGGAATATGAGTCTACGCTTCATGATTGGAACTGATGGCTTTAGAACAAAATCAAATAGATGTCAAGATGTAAAGTCGGATTCAGACAGCCAAGAACTGAAAATGAACCAAAACCTTATTTCTCAGACAAGGAAATTGTAATCACAGGATAGAATGCTCGAATTTTATCAATACCTTAAGAAGCAAGCTGAGATTCTATGTGCTTGATCACAGTGTCATCTACTTGGAAGGCCTTGGTCAGAACATCAGTAGGGATGGAAGGCTTCGATGCAAAAAGAGTCTGAGGAAGACTCGCAGACCCCGGCAACTGGCTATTGAACGCGGTGATGGCAAGAGCCTTTCCAGTTCCGACATTCCGCTGAAAGTGCACAAGCCCTCGAGGAATCACAAACATCTGTCCGGGAGTCACAACTTTAGAATACAGGATATTTGCAGTCGATACAAACCCAACAAGAAGCTTCCCCTTGAGCACAAACACAGCCTCAGTTGAGCGAGGGTGTGAGTGAGGTGGGTTGACTCCTCCAGGAGCAAAGTCAACTCGATTCATTGATAAACCTAGCGTGTTGAGTGCAGGAAATGCAAGAACATTTGCAGCAGTCACGTTCCATCCGAACTTGTTTGCTGTGTTACCTTCTCTGCTTAGCCCATCAAAGAAGAAATCATTGGATGTCACTTCTGAGGTAGTTTTGCAAGGGAAGCCATTAATGGATATGGAGCCCTTCAAGTCTGCAACGCAGAAGTCCTGTAATGGGTCAGGATCAGCTGAACGAGAAACCAAAGGCAGCACAAGCAAAACTATGTGGACAAGAATCCGTTTGAAGCTTGAACTTGAATCCTTAGTCATGGCAGTCTTCAGCTTTTGGCTTTAGGACTTATTGAAGGAGAAAAAAAGGCTATTTGTGGGGGAAGAACTTTTGCCGTTTTATATACTTAAACTACCTATGCTTTTGTTGAGACTTTTGGAAAAGGGGGACGACGTGAAAACAACGTTTAAACGGTAAAAGAAACGCGGCAAAGAGAAGAAAAATATGTAAGCTAAACGTAAGATAATTGAAACGAAGGAAAGTCAATCAAGTCTCAGATTTAAAATTTAAAAATAGAAAAAATTATTATATGAGAGTTGTCTTCTAAATAGAGTGCTATAAACACTCGAATTGAATTAGTTGAAGTATAAATCTGGATACCGGTAATAGTATCAAAAAAATGTAAGATATTTGAGCTGTGGTTGGTTGCATAGATGCTGGAGAGACTTAACTCTAGTTAGACTTTGTTCAATCGAGGTCCAGTGAGTGTGGTGCGACAAGGCGACCTGGCCTGCCTTGTGATGCTATGTACAAGACCATGTGAGTTCAAAATCATTTGAAAATCGTAAACCCCAAAATTTTAAGGGAAAAGGGGTAGTTGCCAGTGTCTATCAATCATAAATAAACTTCTAGTTGATACATTGCAAGTGGGTAGCCAACTTTACATGAAAACAAGTAACATGAGACAATGGATTCCTATCATGCTTCTTGATGTAAAATTTTTTAGCTTTTGCGTCGCAATATCATGACATGTAAACATATGATTAACATATTGCATCACAATGGATTCCTATCATCTCATATATTTTTTTTAAACGATTTATTCTAATTATTGGAATTAAAGTTTGGGTAGATATCGTTGTTTATTGAGAAACTATGTGAGATCACCCAGGAGAGTTCAATTCTTGGAGTTGAGCATACATAGAATATACTGTATTACTATCGAATATTATTAATGTTGATTGGTTCAGATGGAAGGGAATTGAATTTTCTTAATTATAATAATGAGTTTGATTCTCTATAGGTATGAAAAAACTTATATTAGAAGATCTTTTTCAAAAAGGTCTGACAGTAAATTGATCTGGATTAATCGAGACAAAACTCTAGATATCAAATAAAAAAAAAAAGAAAAAAAAAAGAAAAAAAAACTATCGAGTATTCAAACTCATGGCCTTGCTTTCCCACCATGGCCTTAAAGGTGTTTTGCAGAACTGACGGCGTGGACCAGGTCCTATGAAATTGGCAGACTTGTCAAAGTAACGTATAGGCGAAGGACAAACCACGTAGGTTAAGATGAAAAATCAGACAACCTAGGAGGATTGACTTCTGAATGAATCATTGCCTTGAAAGTCTTAATGTGAGAAAAAATGGTTAAAGAGTGATCGAAAGATATTTAATCATTTCAAAAGTTCAAATTATATAAATGGAGAGTCACTATAATAAAATAGGATATTAAATCACTTGATAAAATTTTACTTTTAAATCTTAAGATCAGAAAAATTTATGTTGAGAAAATCATTTCCTATATAAGATTTTACAAACATTCGAATCAAATTAATTGAAATATGATTTCAAATATAATAAATAAAAAAAAGTTCAAATTATATATTTAAATCTCTCATGTCTGCCAACTAGCCATGAGTATGAGAAGGGACAGATGGAGACGGGATTGTGCCGGTTTTGGCCTAGCTGACATGCCATCGGGACTCGGCTTGGCTATAGTACCATGCCGAAATTGGACCAGACTAGCCAAACTACAATACCAAGCTGGTCCAGTTCCTCACTTTTTGGAACAGGAATCGGCCCTGCATATGTTGGAACCGACATAGAACCGGCCCGTCGGCTCAGCAAGTAGTTGGAACCGGCCTAACTCGACTGGTTCCCACAACCATTTCACTTTTTTTTTTTTTTGAATTTTTCAAATTTTACATTTCCTAATAGTTGTAAAATGACTAATTTAAAAGATATTTTGATCCATAAGATAAAAAAATTTTCTTATAAATAAGCCACAACTCATTTCTAAATTCCACGTAACAAAATTTTTTACTCTTTTTCACAATCTTATTCTCTCTACTACATTCTCTCAAAATCTCTGTACAATAACTCATTTCTAATTTTCTACGACTTACAATTTCCTACCCTCTCTCACATTTCCAACTTGCAATTTTTTACATTCTTCCCATATTTTATGATTTCCAATTTCCTATAATTTTCTACTAATCACACCATTTAAAACTTATAATATCCCTCAAAATTTGATAATATTTCAAAATTGAAATTTTAAATTATTCAAAATTTAGTAATAAACAACCGTGATTTTTGGCAAGTTGGTAACATTTTATTTTTTGCAACTTTATTTTATTTTTTGCATATTTAATTCATTCGCATTAATTTTTTTTCATATTTAAACTTAATTTTTTTTAAAATGGCCGGAACATATTTTTTTATAATTTTTTCAATAATTTTCTCTTCTTTTATTTTCATTTTTCCAAGAGAGCATTTTAGAACACAAAGATATTGATAATTTGTTTTTGAAGAAAATAAATTTAATAATACACAATCTAATATAAAACGCACTAAAAATGATAATTTTGATGCATAAGATTATTTTGTTAAAAATTATAAAGAGCAAAGGGCAATTTGTAAAATTTATCATAAAAATATACATTTTTGAAGAGTTGGAAAGTGAAGACACTTAAAGACACATTTTAAGAGATCATTTGAATAAATTATCTTAAATTAGGCTAACACAAATTACCACCGAAGGAAAAATGTCACGAATATATTTAGATATAATGCGGAGGTTGAAAAAATAGAACAAATAGAATGAATAGTACATAAAGAGTTACTATTTAGTGTAGTTGAATGTGAAGTTTTTGATAAATAGGTTCAAAAATATTTATATCCAGCTTACAAAAAAAAGAGTAGAAAAATCGGTAGGAGGAGGTTAGTTAACCAATTTTAAACCTTGAAAAATGATTTCATTGAAAAATTTTCAAGTACTAATTATAAATTTTCATTAATTTTGGATATTTAGAAAAATAAATCTAAAAAAGAATATTTTATTGTAGTAACATGTCATTAGATTAATGATTCATGGAATTTACAAAAAAGAATTTTAATTTTTCAACATTAGAAATACTCACATTCTAGTGCTCACAAACTAGAGTAATTATGAAGAGTTAATTATATGTTTAGTCCCTAAACTTTTTCTCATTTTTATAAATTAGTCCCTATAGTTTGGAATGCTACCTTAAGGTCCTCAAACTTTCAAAACTATAACGTGTTGGTCTTTCCATCACTAATGGTGATAGAATAACCGTTAAGTGTTGATATGACAGCTTACGTATTGTATGAATATTGACATGTCATTGCCATGTCAACACCTGAAAACATCTTATGATACCAAATCAACAATGCTAACGGGACTCTACCACGTCGTCTCACTTGAAAAAAAAAAAAAAAAACAAAAAACTATTCACTCTCTCCTCCCCTCCCCCTTTTTCTCTCTTCTCTCCTTTCTGTCTCACTGGAAAAAAAAAGAGTAAATTACATGTCAAGTCCCTAAAGTTTGCCACATTTCACAAATTAGTCCTTACAATTAGGAATGTTATCTTGTGGTCCTTAAACTTCCAAAATCGTAACGTCTTGGTCCTTCTGTTGCTAACGGTGACAATGTATCTATCAAGTGCTGATGTGGACTGACGTGGTAGTTTTCATGGTCATACGGACACTGAAGTATCATGGCCAGTTCAGCATCCTCAACACCTCATGTTACCATGTCAGCATTTTGGCTGACTTGGCAGAGCCATGCTATCATTTTGCTAATGTGGTAATGCCACGTTAGCACAAGGGGGGCACTATGGTCTTTCCGTAGCCCAGTATGTAATTTTACCTTTTGCTCTCCATGTCCATTATTTTTACTTGAGAGAGAGCATTTTTTCTGCTTGATATATATATATATATATAAAGAGAGAGAGAGAGAGAGAGTTTGGGTGTGTAGTTTAAGTTGAGTGTTCTCTCTCACTCTACATCTCTCTCGAACTCTCAATATGTTCGGAAGTTTAAGGTGAGAAGATTCCACTTGTACACACACACTCTCTCTCTATATATATATATATATATCTAAAAGTTTTTGTTTTTGAAATGGAAGAAGTTTTGTTGAATTACAGATTCTATCTTGACATACCATCTCATGGAGGTTCTACGGTTGTCCTAACTTTTGGGTAAGTTGTGATTTTTTTTTTTTTTTTTTTTTTTTTATTTTTTAATGTAAGGGCAATATTCTCCATTTTTGAAATACCATCTCATCTCTCCATTTTTAATATAGGATGAGAATGCTTGTGATTTTTTCCAGTGATATGATCCACAATTGTTCGATCGAGCAATTGAGGTCATCCTAGGACTCAAAAACAAAATTGAAGAGGAAAAGACAAGAAGCAGTTCTGTGGTTGTTGATTTTAACATGAGAATGACTACAACAAGTAGCATGATCAAGAGGCTAAATGAGGAAAATCAGCTTCTGACGCTACAGAAGTTAGAGATGGAGGAAATTTATTCCAAGATGAAAATAGAGATTCTATGGCTACAAAAGGATGATGTTTAAAGAAAACAATGTTTTGGGAGTAGACGGGTCTGGATAATAATAACTATTGTAATTTTCATATTTGCTCTCATGTTTAATAGTGAAAGGAGTGGAAACTCTATTTTGTCTTTGCTTGGAATAGTGTAAAATGCTATTCGACTAAATGAAGGGATGAATGGAACAATGCAGTTAAAATTTTCATATTTGGGTTGGACTGATTTTCCTTCATCACTTTTACCTTTGAATTTGACAAAAGCATTACATTTGGTAACATTTGCTTCGAAGTGCAAAATTCATGTTGCTAAAGTTTTATAGAGTTGCTTCTGGTTCCAGAGTAGGCAGAGCAAAAAGGGGAAAAAATGTAGCCATTTGCTGGCTAGAGGCTGAAATACATCACAATTAGAGATCTTCAACATAAACCTTGCATTGCAATATCAGACAAGCATTATAAGCATTCAAAAACATTACAAGCATTACAATACAGTTCAGAATTGCATAAACCTTCAACATCACAAGCATTACAATACAATTTCAGAAGCATTTTAGTTACACAACATTCAAAAACATTACAATTTTAGTTCTTTCAGTTACACAACATTCAAAAACATTATATTTGATAGTTTCAAAAAGTAAGCTTGCATTGTAATATCAGACAATTGCCTGAAACCATTACAATCTTATAGGAGGTGTTAAATTAACCACTTGTGACTGGTTTTGTGAAGTTTGAGGAGTTGCTTGATTAACCTCATGGGATTGGTGCAGGGAAGCCTGAGATGAACTTGCTTGGCCCTAAAATAAATGAAGAGATGATGAGCCAAAAAACTAATCTTTATTGAACCATCACTATTCAACATTGAGGATAGAAAAAAAAAATAAAGAATAACCTTATTCTTGCATGACGTCTTGTTGTGTCCAACTCCCTTGCATATGGTACACTTGATTTTTAAACCAGCTCTTGATAAACGATGGAGATTTTTTACTGGAATTTCAGTGGCCTCCTTGCGCCTTTTATTTGATGGACACTTCTTTTTATAGATTGGAAGCAACAATGTTCGGACATCATTTTTGTCCCATACATTGGGACCATTGCAAGGATAGATAATGGGACCATAACATTCAACGTAGATCGAGGAAGTATAGTAACTGGACACATATTTCTCAATTTTATTCTTTAATGCAAAAATAAAACTAATTGCATAAGGACATGAAATCCACATAATTCTCATTTCCTACATGTGCAAGTCCTATGATCTAAATCTACTATAAATTTGTTCCTGAAGTTTGAAATTTCATAAATTTCACCACTAGCCAACAAAGGAAACCAATGTCTACTCTGCTTCCAAACTTTTCTTGAATGATTGGACAAATTTCATATTCAAAAGATGAAATCCTAGTCCTATTTTCACTAAATTTGGCCATCAAACCAGTTCTTATAAACTCCAATAAACTAATCACAAGCAACTCTCTTGTATCCAATATTTTTGCATTAAAGGATTCACATAAATTATTAACTAAAGTGTCACATTTATTGAATTCAAAAAAGGCTGACTTTGTTCAAGTTTTCCTCTCCTTCTCTATTAACCATGCATAGCCTCTTGGGTCAGTTTTTGGATTTCTATCATGGCTCTTAGAAACTTTGCCTCATAAGTAACTCTTGCAGTAACATAAAACATGTTCTTTAATTTTAAGTCTGGGAACTACTTGTGGAATTTGTGATACATGTGTCTAACACATAATCTATGTTCAGAATGAGGAGACAATGCTGAAATTGCATTTATCAATCCCAGGAAGACATATAACCTATGTTCAGTATGCAACAAATTTTGCAGTATGTAACAAAACAGGGGAACTAAGACATACCTTCTATTGATCATAAATGAAAGTCCTCCTATCCTCCCCAATGTTTGTCAGCAAATGACCTAAAAACCATCTCCATAAATCAGTCTCCTCTTGCTCAACAATGACAAAAGCCAGAGGGAAAATTCTGTCATTAGAATCTCCACCAACTGCAATCAATAATTGCCCCTCCCAATGTTGTCTTCAAGAAATAGCCATCTAAACCTATAAAAGGCCTATAAGCTGCCAAAAAACCTCTCTTGTATGCTTCAAAACAAAGGTACAATCTTTTGAAAATTGGAGTATTTGGGTACCGGACTCTCAAAAGTTGCTCTCCACCAGCTACAATTGAACTCTCAATTTTGCAAGTACTCTCCTTATTAGTTCTCAAAATTTCGTCAAACACTGCCCTAAAAGGAAGAATCACTTCCTATCCTACCTTTCTGCAAGTTCTTTGGCCATTTTTTTTAATATCGATCTCTGGTGACTGTGTATCATGTATCACCCATCATAATTATATATATATATATATATATATATATATATATATTAGCATTCTTTTGAGACGTTTAAAATGAAATTTTATTTATTTGTTTTTATTTTTTTGGTTTCGCCTCAAAATCGCTAAAAATTGAAAATTTTATCGGTAATCTGAAAACCTTCTCGGCAAGCGTCGACAAAATCTATAGAAATCAAAAAATGGTTAAGAAAAGGTCTACACACTTAAATAAAGGTAATTAAGTGAAATTTTACATTTTTAAAAAATTTAGAACAAAATTTCATAGTGACAAAAAATAGAAATTATTAAAAGTTATAAGTCTAAATGCAATTAAAGAAAGTGGAGGACTAAATTATAAACCACTCAAAAATGGACAATTGGAGCTAAATTATTGGTCAAGAGGGCATCAAGGTTGGTTAGTGGACACATGTGATGGTTCCACATTCAAGAAAGCTCATTGGATGAGAATTTATGCATGAAAATTCATTAAATGGGAAATTATGCATGAAAACTAAATGGAGTAGCTTGTGACACTTCTCCTTTTGACATGGCCGGCTAACAAGACAAGTAATGAAATACATGAAGTTTGCTTGAATCAACAATTGTATGGTTTAAGTGCTAGAATAAGTGGATGGTTAAGATAATGCAAGAGATGATTCAATGATCAAAGGTATTTTGCTAGGTTTATAAAAGAACTTGTCTAAGAAAATTTGGCTTATTTTCTTCATTCCATTTTCCCTTGGCTAAAACTTGTAGACTTCCCATCCAAGTTCAAGTTCAACCATGAATTAAGAGTATTGTTGGAAATTCTTAAAAGTCAATTGGAAGTATAAAAGTGTTGTATAAGAATTTATATTTATTGTGATTTGATTTTGTTAAGGTGATAAAAAAATTTAAGGATTTAAAGGGAGTGCTGGTATATATTATTAGCAAGAGATCTTATAAAAAAGGTAACATATCTTAACTCATGCAAGGATTAAATTATATGATGAATGGTTACATTAGTATCCATACTAGCATGCTAGATATAAATTTTCAGATTTGAGTCTTGTATAATCTTGCTAAGGTAACTCATTCTATAAAAATAAAAAATCTAAACCATTTATTCCTAAGTAAACTAGACTTCCTAAACTTTAAAATGGTATATTATATAAAATATTTCATGAAGGAATCGATTTTTAGTGAATTTTGAAAATTTAGCATTTTTCACATACTTTTTTTCATACTCTGTGTACGACCAGTATCTTGTATTACATTTTAAGGTATCTTTTGTATAGATTTTGGAGAAATTTAAAACATAAAAGTTTTAGAGCTAAAGATCACTTGAATCAGGTAGTATGTAGAAAGTTATGATATTTTTACTGAAACTGTGCAGAAATAGTTTTAAAACTGAAATTGAAATGAAAATAGAATTTTATAAAATTATACACTTAAAATTTGAGGATGGTTTAAATTAGGAATTTTAGATCTATGGCTTCTCTTCGATTTGAGATAAGAATCACTTAAATTGGAGAAGTACATAGGAAAATATGAAAATTCTCCCAAAACTATATAGAGTTGATTTTAGGAACATAGACTGAAAAAGATATAAAATTTTTTACATTCGTATAATCAAAATTTGAAGTTGATCTAAACATAAAAGTTGGAGATATATGTCTTAGCTTTAATAGAAAATTTGAATCGTTTGAATCCGATCAAAATTTTGAAAAATATCATGATTTTACTAAATTTACACATGGTAGATTTTGTATGAATTTTTCTCTAAGTATGGAAATTTGAGATTTTATCTTAAATAAACCATTTTCATATACATTTTGTAGTCCGACGATATGATATTATCGAAATAATTGAATTAATGAATTATACATATTGTTTAACCTAGACATAGGGTTACATTTTCGTACGAGGGGTGACTTGTTCGAGAAATGAGGACAGTTAGGGGGAGTGACGTACCCTTCCCAGTCGAGGTGAGTGGGACGAAGTATTTCTGACTTTAAATGAAAAATAGTTTTGATCATGATTTTTATAAATAAGTTTTGAAATGTGATTTAAAAATGTTTTAGTGTTTGTGACATGTCTTGAAATGATGTTCTTTGACAATTGCATCCTGATATTATGATGACTTGATAGTGTAACACCGACATTGCGATGTTCGTACAAGTGTAGTATTCATGGAATATATATAAAATATTCCTCCGTTTATATATATATATATATAATTTTTAATTATATTGATTTTCGATTTTGAGGTATGTAATTTAAATTTTTTTTAGGTATATTTAAAATATCCGTGCTTCTGATTCAAAGTATATCTTATTTGATAAAGATAAGAATTTTAAATATAAAGTGGGCATAAATATATATGAATAATTATTTAATTATTAATTTATTAATTTTCTCATCTATTTATTTATAATTTTTTTTAAAAAAAAGAAATATATATATATTAAATAATAATAATAAAAAAAAAAACGCGGGTTAGGGTTAGAAAACCCTAACCCTTTTCACACACTCTCTCTCCCTCTCTCTCTTTCTCCCCGCCACCGCTCTCTCTCTCTCTCGCCGCTACCTTCTGCCGCGATCATCTTCCCTCCGCTATCGACCGCCCACGGTCACCGACCTACTTCTTTCTCTATCACCCTCCCGATTCTCTCTCTATCCCTTGCGGTCTCCCGATCTCCCTCTCTTCTCAAATCTCTCTCCCTCCGCCGCACCGCAACCACCATCGCGCCACCCACAGCCGCCGCACGACCACCACTTTCCCTCTCTACCTCCCTGTTCTCTCACTCTCTCTTGGTTCCCTCTCTATTTCTCTCTCTATCCTTCGCAGTCTCGTGATTTCTCTTCCTCCGCCTCAAGCGCTGCTCCTCTCCGCCACCCCTCGGTGATTCCTCCACCACCGTTGTCTTCCCCTCACTGTTTTTTTCTATCTCTCTATACTCTCTGTCCCTCAGTTTTCTTTCTCTCTCTCTGTCCTTTCTCTCTCACTGACCCTCGATCTCTCTCTTCGTTCTCTCCCTATCCCTCACAGTTTCCCTCTTCTGTTCGCTAGACTACGAACAGTTCACGATTGAGGGTCTCCTGCAACCATCACAGGAGCTCCAAATTAGCGGTAGCAAACCCTCAAAAACCCTAGGCCCAAATTTCACTCCTGCGCAGGTAAGAGCCATTCTTTTGAACAGTAGCTCTAGGGTTTGAATTCTTTCGGTGAATTAGACTAACTAATGGAGTTTGCTTCAAACTGGAAGCTTTGCAGGTCTTGGACAGAGTTGTAGGCGCACAGACGATAGGGTTGTGGATTGCGGAAGCCCTAGGTGAGGGATTTCTAACTGATTTCCGTTAATTGAATGCATTTAGGGTAAATTAGAGTAAGAGTGTATTGCATATGTTAGGATGAATGTTAGAATAGAGTTGAAATGTGTGTTTGACGTTATATGAGCTGTTTCGGATGATAGAATTGAGTTAAATTGATTTAAATTGTTGCACTTAGAGTTTCATTTGACATATGCATGAAGATAGTTAGAATTTGGGATTTAAGTTTAAGAATTTATGCAGTCTTTTTAATTATAAGTTGTCCTGCATATAGGAAATCAAAATACTATTTCTGTATGATGAAAATAGACTTAAACACCTTGAAAATGAGATATGGTTTGAAGAAATCGGATTTGAATTGAAAAGTGTATGATTTTTCAAAGAGTTTTCCATTTTGTGGGAAATTTAATCATTTGAGATTAGTTTTCGATTTTGAACGGTTTTAGATGTTTGAATTTAGATTTGTTTGGATTTCGTTATTTATTTATAAATGGAAAGAAATTGATTGCATTGGAGTTTATTCATAAATTGGAGAATTTAGGTTTGTACAAACTTAGGGAAAATGATAAACCCTAAGAATAATTGGAAATTTGATGATTATTGTGATAATTTGATTAGGTTGATCTCTTTGGAGACTTGAGGAGTCGAGTTTGGTTTGATTGTGAAAATAGGGAGTGACCACCCTCCCTAGAATGTGAGTGAGATCCTAATCTCTTGCATGAAATGGTGAAAATCTGATTTTACTGTGTTTTAAACAAAACATGCTTTGATATGCATTGATTCGACGTGTAATATTGAATCTCAAATCTGTTTTGTGATTATTGGAGTGTCTTAAACTTATGTTTTCTACGATTATGCATCCGTGTTTGAAAAGAAATAAAATTGTGCCATGATTTGAGAAACGGAATGTTTGCTATTCGACCATTGCATTGGTTTGTTGCATTTGAAATGATTTTGATGAAATTGTATTGGCACACGAATTTGAAATGTTTTGATGAACTGTGAGGGCACCGGGATGCCCACTTGTGATGCGATACTATGATAATGACATTGATGATTCCGTAGCTACGAAGGGACTTTGTAGAGGCACGAGTTGCCCGGATACGCTTTTGCAGGAGGTATCCGCAAACGTCCAGTGATTGATTCATAGGCGCGGCCGGTTGAACCCTCATCGGGGGAGGACGTGTGTCCATCACCGTCTAGCACCGCACGTGGTCCTATTGACGAGCATATATATATTCATAGGCGCGGCCGGTTGAACCCATATTTGGGGGAGGACGTGTGTCCATCACCGTCTAGCACCGCACGTGGTCCTATGTGATGAGTTTGGGTAAGCAAGGGCTAAACCCACGGCCAACGTCGGGGTAGAGAGCTACTTTTGAAACACTTTGCATATTAAAACCCTCGATGCGCCTGTCCCAGGTCATGGTTGACCTTTGCCAGGATCCTTTTGGCTTGTTCTATGATATACTTGATTTTAAATGGATGCATATATGTGTGATATCGTGTGATTGAATAAATGAGTTCATTTTATTGAACATATCATGATTTATTGCGAAACTTGAGCTTTTGTTTTCGGATGATATTATTTGACACTCCAATATTCACCTACACTATTAGTACTTGAGATTAATCCCCTCACTCACTAAGTATCCTCCCATAGATACTCACCCCTCCTCTTTCCCTCCCCAGACAGGATTATTGTTGCGCCGGCGCTGGGGGGGGTGGGGCGGCATTTTGGAGATTTTGGTGGAATTGGGTGATTCACGACGATGAAATCTTAAGTTTAAATTGAAAGATGAATTACGTAATTTATTGTCGACCCTGCGTGGTCTTGTTGAGGTCCGTAGTTGGCCATGTACTTAATTTGGGATGACTGTAAAAATTTATGTATATTTATTTGCGAAACTCTCGTATTTTATTTGCATTGAGGCGATTGTATGTATTTGAATGTTACTTGGGAAAATTATTGTAAATTGTATAAAATTTAGGCCCGCTCGGTGTGGCGGCTGCTCATGCTCTAGTTGGGCATGACAGTAGAGGTCTGTGGCTAGGATTGTTGATAGTTTATTTAGCCTGACGTTGTCCTGGATGTCTGCTGGGGTTGGTGGATTGTTGTGAGGCCGGGATGACCATTTGTTTTATTTTCAGGATGATTTTGAATTTTTCAGGTTTAAACAGGTTTAATTGTACATGGGAGACCTCCGATTTATGGGGAGGTTCTGTCCGATTTTTCGTAGAAATACAGTCGGCATTCAGGGCAACGGGTGGCTGTTCACGATTCCCGGTTCGGGGTGTGACAGATAGTGCCACATTTTTATAAGTAAAGATTTATAAATGATGACATATGACATATGTGTATGAATATGAGATAGTGTATAGTGCACATAGTGTACTCTCTGTCACGATATTGAGCGTTTACTCGACAGGGTGACGTGGTGGGGAACACGGGAGCAGGGGTTTGAGCCCCTTGTCTCTGACCAATGGATCCAATAAACAGTACCACATGAGAACTATGTCGACACCAAGTGAAGGGGCTTAAAAGAGATATATATATATATATATATATATATGTTTATTCTTATGATATTATGATGATCTCTTAGTGAATTTTATCCTAATTAGGTCAAACTATGGGTAGAAAGCGTTTTATTACTGACTAATGCCTCATGATACATGATTTATGATAAGAATGCATATTATTTTGAATTATACGATATATTTGTAAATGAATGAAATATAATTTGAAAACGATATTTTGATTTGTCACTCTCACAAATTCATTTATTGTCATTATATAGTCATTGCAGCTCATTCACTGAGTATGTGGATTATACTTACCCCTCATATTTACATTTTCAATTTATACTATATTCGATTCATATTGAGATACTGTTCTATGAGCTTTATTGAGAGACGTTACCGGGTATGTGTTTATACCTATTCTTGTTTACAATTGGACCGCATATATAAATATTTTATGTATATTGGAGACAAATGTTTTAAAAAAATTTCTTTAAAAACTATCTTTTTCAAATCTTTCACTGTATGATTATGACTTAGGATATCAAGTAGAGTCATAATATTGGTTATAATATTAGTCTTGCGTCACCTTGATATACGAGTATGGCATACCCGTGCCTCGAGAAGTCATGGCAGTCTGTTCGTGTACTCGACTTGCGGGTTAGGGCGTGATAGATTTTGATAGTATCAGAACTCTAGATTCTGTATCTACTTTATTTAGCTCATAGTGTTTGTAAAATGTTTTTTAAAGAGTTTATAATTTGTCTCATATGGTCCTATAACGTTAATCCTTATTAAAGAGTTAGGTTGGCACCTAACCCTTTGCTTTCCTACTGTTAAGTACTAAGCGTGATCCTTTATATAGAAGTATGTGTCCCTGAGAACGATCGAGGCGTACCATTGAGGTTTCGCTTGAGGCCGCGCCCTCTCTTACGCTAACGACTACGCCGTCTACTCAACAGATAACAGAGATTTCCACCTTGCTGAGAGATGTCAGGAGTCTAGGGTGTAAGTCCTTCTCTGGGACCCACGACCCCTTGTGGCTAGGAAGTGGCTCAAACGAATTAGAGAGGCTATGGAGGACATGGGAGTTGAGGATAGACTCAATCTGGTGATAGCAGTCAGGCTACTACAGGATTATCCCCGTGACTAGTGGGACGATGTCAAGGATAAAGCGGATGAGCCGCTGACTTCAGATGACTTTCAGAGGGAGTTTGATTCCCAATATTACACGATGTTCGACCGCGACATGAAACGGCGAGAGTTCCTAGAGTTGAAGTAGGGGTAAAAGTCTGTGTTAAAGTATGAGACTGAGTTCCGCAGATTGGCGGTATTTTTCCCAAAGATAGTGGCGACTGAGGAACCAGAAGATTTAAGTTTGAACATGAACTAAATCTCGCCATTAGAGACTGGATGACAGTCTTCGAGGAGTGATGAGGAGCATTCCCAATACCTATGGGCTGTATTACAAACACTCTGTAAGAAGGAGCTATATGCCAAATACTCTAAATGTGAGTTTTGAATGAGGGAGATTGACTTTCTGGGTCATGTGGTTTCTGCTGATGGGATCTTTGTGGACCCAAAGAAAGTTGAAGCTATTCTGAAATGGGAGCAACCACGAAGTGTTACAGAAGTGTGGATTTTCCTTGGATTGGTGAGATATTATCGGAGGTTTGTAGAGGGATTCTCCAATGTTGCCGCTCCACTCTTCAACTTGACGTGGAAAGAGGTCGAGTTTGTTTGGGATGACTACTATGAGGTGAGTTTTCAGGAGCTCAAATAGCAACTAACGTCAGCACCCATCCTCACTCTCCCTACTAGCAATTATGAGTACGAGGTATACTGTGATGTCAGCCGACAGGGACTAGGTTATGTCTTGATGTAGAAGGATCAGGTCATCGCTTATGCCTCCTGATAGCTGAAGAGGCATGAACTGAATTATCCTATCCATGACTTAGAACTTGCTGCTATTGTGTTCACCTTGAAGATTTAGCGGCACTATCTATACGGAGTTACTTACCAGGTGTATATAGATCATAAAAGTTTGAAGTATTTACTCACTCAGAGGGAGCTCAATCTCAAGCAGAGGAGATGGTTAGAGCTTCTCAAAGACTATGATCTAATTATTGACTATCACTCGGGAAAAGTAAATGTTGTTGCGGATGCACTGAGCTGCAACGTCATCATCAGCACCTACTGAGAGTTCTTATCTCTCGTGCCTTATTGGACTCCAATCACTAGGAGTTAGACTGACCATAGATGATTTTGGAGCACTTTTGGCCAGATTTAAGGTGAGACCGACTTTGCTTGAATACATTCGGGAACTTCAATCTACTGATGAGGAGCTTAAGGGGATTGTTGAGAAAGTCAACAGAAGGCGGAGACTTTATTGTCAGGGATGATGGCTTAATAGTTTTTGGGATTCGTATCTGCATTCCCAAGAATGATGACCTTAGACGTGCCATATTGGAGGAGGCTCACTCTTCAGCCTATGTTATGCATCCTGGTAACACAAAGATGTACCGGACGATTCGAGAAAGTTGCTGTTGGGTGGGCATGAAACATGAGATAATCAGTTTTGTTACCCAGTGTTTGGTATACCAGTAAGTGAAGGCTAAGCATCAGCAGCCCGCCGGCACACTACAGCCTCTTCCCATTCCCGAGTAGAAGTGGGAGCATATCACCATGGATTTTATAATGGGTCTTCCGCGAACTTCGGCATGACATAATACTATCTGGGTGATCGTGGACAGACTCACCAATTCCGCATACTTCTTTCCCATCCGCAATAGCTATCCACTAGAGGGTTTAGCTCGCCTGTACATCAGTGAAATAGTTCGACTACATGGAGTTCCAGTGTCTATTGTATCGGACAGAAAGCCACATTTTACTTCTCGATTTTGGCCAAAGTTGCAAGAAGCCATGGGTACCCGACTAAAGTTCAGTACTGCATTTCATCCCCAGACGGATGTTTAGTCTGAGAGGACTATTCGGACATGTTGAGATCCTATGTCATGGACTTCAAGGGTAGTTGGGACCAACACCTCCCATTGATCGATTTTACCTACAATAGTAGCTATCAGGCTAGTACTGAGATGCCACCATACGAAGTCTTGTACAGGAGAAAGTGCTGGACGCCCTTGTGTTGGGATGAAGTCAGGGAGAAATGACTCAATTGTGTAGATTTGATTGAAGAGACCCGAGAGAAGGTGAAAGTCATCCGTGCTCGGATGAAAGCCACCTAGGATAGGCAGAAAAGTTATACAAATAGACAACGATGACCTTTGGAGTTCAGGGAGGGAGACATTGTGTTTCTGAGGGTATTCTCTTGGAAGAGGATGATCTGGTTCAGACAGCGGGGAAAGCTAAACTCAAGGTACATCAGATTTTTTCGAGTCCTTGAGAGAATTGGGAAAGTGGCATACAGATTGGACCTGCCCCTTGAGCTAGCATGAATTCATGATATATTCCATATCTCGATATTAGACCTCCACCGGTAGAGTTGAACGATGATTTGAACTTCCCCGTCCACTCGTAGCCATCTTAGACAGACAGACTAAGAAGTTACGAAACAAGGAGGTTTCCATTGTCAGAGTACCTTGAAGGAACGACCAGCTCAAGGAGCAAACTTGGAAGCCCGAGGATGTTATGAGAAGATAGTATCCCCAGCTATTTGAAATATAGTTTTAGCTTAGTTTCAAAAACAAAACTTTTTATTAGGGGGTTAGAAATTGTAACACCGATCTCCAGTGACTGTGTGTCATGTATCACTCTTCATGATTTTATATATATATTAGCATTCTTTTGAAATGTCTAAAATGAAATTTTATTTATTTGTTTTTAATTTTTTAGTTTCGCCTCAAAATCGCTAAAAACTGAAAATTTTATCAGTAATCTAAAAACCTTTTCAGTAAGTGCCGGTAAGGTCTAAAGAAATTTAAAATGACTAAGAAAAGTTTTACACACTTAAATAAAGGTAATTAAGTGAAATTTCACATTTTTAAGAAATTTCGAACAAAATTTTATGGGGACAAAAAATGTAAATTGTTAAAAGTTAGGGGTCTAAATGCAATTAAGGAAAGTGGAGAGACTAAGTTGTAAACTATTCAAGGATGGACAATTGGAGCCAAATGATTGATCAAGAGGGCATCAAGGTTGGATAGTGGCCACATGTGATGGTTTCACATTCAAGAAAACTCATTTGATGAGAATTTATGCATGAAAGCTCATTGGATGAGAAATTATGCATGAAAACTAAATGGAGTAGCTTATGACACTTCTCCTTTTGACATGGCCAGCCAACAAGTCAAGTAATGAAGTGCATAGAGTTTGCTTGAATTAACAATTGTATGGTTTAAGTGCTAAAACAAGTGGATAGTTGAGATAATGCATGAGATGATCCAATGGTCAAAGGTATTTTGCTAGGTTTATAAAAGAACTTGTCTAAGAAAATTTGGCTCATTTTCTTCATTCCATTTTCCCTTGGCTGAAACATGTAGACACCCTATCCAAGTTCAAGTTCAACCATGAAGTCAAAGAGGTAAGAACATTGTTGAAAATTCTTGAAATTCAATTGGAAGTATAGAAGTGTTGTATATGAATTTATGTTTATTTTGATTTGACTTTATTAAGATGATAAAAGAATTTAAGGATTCAAAGAGAGTGTTGGTATGTATTGTTAGTAAGAGATCTTACAAAGAAGGTAACATGTCTTAACTCATGCAATGATTAAATTGCATGATGAATGGTTACATTAGTATCCATACTAGTATGCTAAATATAGATTTTTAGATTTGAGTCTTGTATAATCTTGCTAAGGTATCTCATTTTATAGAAATCAAAAATCTAAACTATTTATTTCTAAGTAAACTAGACTTCCCAATCTTTAAAATGATATATTATATGAAGCATTTTATGAAGGAATTGATTTTTAGTGATTTTTGGAAATTTAGCATTTGTCACATACTCTGTTTCATAATTTGTGTATGACTAGTATCTAGTATTAATTTTTAAGGTATCTTTTGTATAGAGTTTGGAGAAATTTAAAACATAAAAGTTTTAGATTTCTATCTTATCTTTAATTTGAACTAAAGATCAATTAAATTAGAGTAGTATGCGGAAAGTTATAGTATTTTTACTAAAACTATGCAGAAATAGTTTTAAAACTAAAACTGAGATGAAAATAGAATTTTATAAAATTATACATTTAAAATATGAGGATAGTCTAAATTAGGAAGTTTTAGATCTATGTCTTTTTTTTTATTTGAGATAAGAATCACTTAAATTGAAGAAGTACATAGGAAAATATAGAAATTCTCCCAAAACTGTGTAAAGTTGATTTTATGAACTTAGACTGAAAAAATTATAAAATTTTCTAAATTTGTGTGATTAGAATTTGAAATTGGTCTAAACATAAAAGTTTGGAAATATGTGTCTTAACTTTAAGAGAAAATTTGAATCGTTTGAAACTGATTAAAATTTTGGAAGATATCGTGATTTTATTAAACCTACACGTGGTAGGTTTTGTATGAATTTTTCTTTAAATATAGATATTTGAGATTTTACCTTGAAGAAAATATTTTCATATGCAGTTTGTAGTCCGACGATATGATATTATCAAAATAATTGAATTGATGAATTATACATCCTAGGCATAGGATTACATTTTCGTACAAAGGGTGACTCATTCGAGAAACGAGGGGAGCAGAGGGGGGGGTACCCTCACGGGGGGGGGCGGGAAGAGGGGGGGGGGCTATATCTGACTTTAAATGAAAAATAATTTTGATCATGATTTTTATAAATAAGTTTTGAAATGTGATTTAGAAATTTTTTAGTGTTTATGGCATGTCTTGAAATGATTTTTGACAATTGCATCATGATACTATGATGACTTGATAGTGCCACGTTTTTACGAGTAAAGATTTATAAATGATAACATATAACACATATATATGATTATAAGATGGTGTATAGTGGCTAAAGCACACTTCCTACCATGGTATTGAGCGTTTACCCGACAGGGTGACGTGGTGGGGCAACACGAGAGCCGAAGTTTGAGCCCTTTGTTTCTGACCAACGGATTCAATAAACGAGCACCTTGTGAGAACCGCATCAACACTAAGGGAAGGGGGTTAAAAGAGAAATATATATATGTCTATTCTTATGACATTGTGATGATCTCTTGATAGATTTTTTCCTAATTAGGACACACTATGGATAAAATGTGTTTTATTACTGATTGATGCCCTATGATGCATGATTTATGATAAAAATGAATATTATTTTGAATTACACGATATGTTTGCAAATGAATGAAATATAATTTGAAAACGATGTTTTGACTTGTTATTCTCACAAATTCATTTATTGTCATTATATAGTCATTGTATTTCACTCACTGAGTATGTGGATTATACCCACTCCTCATATTTACATTTTCAGCTTATACTGTACTCGATTTACATTGAGGTATTATTTCACTAACTTTACTGAGAGACGCTATCAGGTATGTGTTCATACCCATCATTGTTTATGATTGAACAACATATATAAATATTATATATAAATTGGAGGCAAATATTTTAAAGAAATTTCTTTGAAAACTATCTTCTTCAAATCTTCTACTGTATGAATATGACTTGGGATATCGAGTAGAGTAATAATATTAGTCTTGTGTCACCTCGATGTGCGAGTAGGGCATACCCGTGCCTCGAGGAGTCGTAGCGGTCTGTTCGCGTGCTCGACCTGTGGATTAGGGCATGACATTTTTGGTTCTTTATGCCTTCATTCTTGCACAATTTGTCCCAAATTTATCCTTGGTTTTTCTCTGCAACACATTTGCTTTGATGTTTGATCATCTTTCACATTCTTCACCCATTTTTTGGCCAACCAAGCTGTTGTTGCATGTTTGTTCTTCCATGACCTTGTACATGTGTAGGCCTATATGTGACCAGCAGGGTTGTCTTCTCATAATCACATAATTTCTTTGTATATACCAACCAGTCACAACCCTTAACACACCCTATTCTAACTCTGGACTTGTCATTTTTTATATATCTCAGGTTTTTCCCATTATAAACAGCGTAATCTTTAAACACTTGTTTAAAAAAGTTCAAACTCTCAAAGATTTGATCTTTCCTCAATTCTATGTTCCTAGGGTTACAATCTTGTTTGAACTCCTTGTAACTTATCCTATCTCCTTTTGGCTGGATCTCTTTATCATCACTATCAATGTCAGAAATGGTATAATTTAAATCTTTTTCATCTTCCATAGAGAGATCATTCCAGTCATTAAAATCTATAGGACCACTCTCATCTTCAGACTCATCCAAATCCATTGCATTAGGGTCCCTATCATTACCAAATAGGTTTGTCCCTTCATCACCAAAATCACTATCGTCAAATCTGAAACCTAAGGGACTATATTCATAATCAGAATCAGTAACTAAATCCTTAAAATCACACCTACCCTGTATCTCTTTTACCTCTTACCTAAGAACACTTTCATCAATAATATTAGCCTCGTCTACACTGTGCTCTATGTAGAAATGAACTTCCTTATTTGTTTTTAATCTTTCATCTAAATATACCAACAATGCAACATCACTTAAAAATTCATGGAACCCATTTCCATCAATTTTTATCCATGCCCTTACAAAATTTTTATAACATAATTCTTCTGCCATGTTTTTTAATTCAACTAGAGACATCTTATCTATATCACAATTGTCAAAATAGGTTAAGTTGCCACTCTCATATTTTTCATGTCCCACAAATTTACCCCCGTGATGAAATGCGATAATAAATTTTATGGAATCCATATCTGACAATGAAATGGAAATGTATAAATTATTAAAACCCTAATTTAAGTCACAGTTAATCAATATCTCATCCCTTAGTATACAGTATTACAAATAGATTAGCATATTGATGGAATTTATGGTATGATACAAGTAGATTCATAATATTTTCACACCGCGATAATATATCTATGAATAACAAAAATTTAAAAATTATACTATGAACCAGAACATAATTTAGTTATGTGAGAATATAATATAAGCGAGAATATAATATAAGGGTATGAATTTCCTAAAAATTTCATAATTTAGCCATAACATAATTTAGAATAAACAATACAATTGCTAAATTAACAATTGCATAAAACCTTTTTATAAATCTATTTCATAGTGATCACATTTAGGAAAGTAAAAGTCTAATTTAAAATTCTAATTGAAATCTTAAATTAGAAACTCTAAAATTGAAACCCTAAAATTGAAATTGAAACCCCCAATTCAAACCATAATTTTCAAACCTAATTTGGCAACCCTAATTTCAAATTAAACCCCAAATTACTAAACCCAAAGAATTAATTTTTTAAATACTAATTTAAAACTCTAATTTAAAAGACTAATTTAAAACCTTAATTTAACGACTTTCAGACCATTCGTAGGACCCATTCTTGAACAACCTAAATGTAAATATAAAAATAAACATAAAAAAGAAATAGGTCTAAACGTTAGATTACATACCTTAAAGGACTTCTTTGACCTCACCTCACTGTCTGATGATTGAAACCACACATTTGCGACGACAAAATCCACAGATGTCTCCTTGAATGCAACATTTTGTTTTGTTTCGACACAACAATCTCTCTCTCTCTCTCTCTTCGACAGGCTAAAGAAAATGAAAGGGCTCCTTCTTTCGAGAATACGAAACAAAAAAAACCCTAATGTGTTACACTGGGCTGTGGAAAGACCATAATGCTCCCTTGTGCTGACGTGACATTACCATGTCAGCAAAATGACAGTATAACTCTGCCACGTTAGCCAAAATGCTAACATGGCAACTGAGGTGTTGAGGATGTTGACCCGGCCATGTAGACTATTACGTTAGTCCACGTCAGTACTTAACAGACACGCTATCTCCGTCACTGACGGAATGAACGTTATAATTTTGAAAATTTAAGGACCACAAGATAACATTTCTAACTGTAGGGATTAATTTGTGAAAATGGGATAAAATATAGGGACTGGACATGTAATTTACTCAAAAAATACTCCTCTCTCTCTCTCTCTCTCTCACCAAAAGAAAAGCACTCTGTTCTCAATCTAAAATCTTGACCTAGAAAAACCAAACCCCTTTCTCTATGAATTTGAAAACACCAAACTCCTTTCCTCAATCTGAAACCTTGACCTAAAAAACCTAAATTTCATAAACAAAACCATTTTCTCTTTCCCCTCTCTCTCTCTCTTTGTGGAGACCCTAGAAAATATCCAAAAATGGTAATGAGAGGGAGTAGATCAAAGAAGATGAAGAGAATATTTGAAAATATCCAAAAATCTCTCTCTCTCTCTTTCCCTCCCCTTGTGCCTCTTTCATTTTGACTTTTCAAAGCAATTTTTGAAGTAGCGATGAAGAGATAGTTTAGGTTGTGATGGTGGAATCTTGCCCGTGGAATCTCGTCTTTAGATTTGAGTAGCAACGAAGAAGATAGTGAAGAAGAAAAAGAGGAAGAGAGGATGAGAGCAGCAATGTGTCATTTGGAGGACTTGTTCCTGGTTGGGTGAATTCAATTCCTGAAGATCGTTGGATGGATCAACTTCGGCGGCTTCGATGACCAACTTCCCAATCTTCATCTTCAACTGCTTCCATACGCCACTGATTTCGATCTTTTTAGAGCCATGTAATCTTGGAAATAAGTTTTGAATTTCTTAATTTTCAACCCAGATACTATTGCAGCCACCTCCCATTTTCACAAATCCAAGACCCTCGACAACAAATATGTAATTCTCTCTCCTACCCTTTCTTGGCATTTGAATCGATTGGTGGAACTTAGGGATTTTGTGGTAACATAGTGCATATATATGCATTTTTTGATAGATGTTGGAGGGATAAGATTGAGTTTCCATCTTATAATTTAAAAATATTTATTGTATATCATTTAAATAAATTTATAAACGTTTTTTCTTTTAATTTGTTTTTTAATTATTTTAATAATATTTTATTATTTACTAAAAAATTAATAAAATGTGAATATAAGTATTAAAATTAAAATTTTTTTATAGGTGAAGGAAAATTTATATATATATATATGGTGGTTAAGAGGATTTTTATTAAATTTTTGCTAAAATTTTTATAAAAATTATTAATAAATTGAATGTTTTAATTTTTGAAAGAAATTTAATTTATATTTGTAAAATTCTACATTTTCAATTGGAAATTTCCCAAAAACACGTAGCAAGACTATAATGGAACGAAAAGCTAAAGTTGTCAATGGAAAGACCATAATGATTTCCTTGTGTTGACGTGGTTGACTCACGTTAGAAATTAGACAACATGGCACTATCACGTCAGCAAAATATTGACATGGCAACATAAGATGTTGAAAATACTAACTTGGTCATGACACGTCAGCATTGCTAACGTGGCAACATGAGATGTTGAAGACACTGACCTGGTCATGACACATCAGCATCCGTACATCCACGTAAATTGTCACGTCAGTACTTAACGACCACCTTATCTCTGCCAATGATGGAATGACCAACATATTACAGTTTTGGAAGTTTGGGGACCTTAAGATAGCATTTTGATAATATGCAAAATGATAAATTTATTATTGATATTATGGTTTGATTTGGGACTAATTAGTTCTCCAATGGTTGATTTTTATAATTTTTTATTTTTAGTTGATTGAAATTGGCATAATGGGTCAAAGTGGGTTTAAAGAGGCATTTTAGAATTTAATTATTCAAAACATGAATTTGGGCCTACAAAGAAAAAGAAGAAGCATCCAAGAGTGGAATTTTTTTTTTTTTTAGTCTTAGATTAAACATTTTATCTTAGTAGGATTTTTACTTTAAGTAAAATTATTTTTTTAGGAGTTAAAAATTTTTATTTTCCTAATCTAGAGGTGCAATTCTTATCTCTTGGAGAGACTCCCATTTGACCTAGAAGACAAATAAAATAAAGAGGAGCATTACTCACGTCACTATTCATCCATATAAGGAAAGGACGACTATTGTTCATCGAAGGCAAGAGAGCTTGGACGGCTGCACTCCTCTTTTCTAAGTTTTTCATTTTTTTCATTCTTTTCATTCTTAGGAACATTGTTTTATTTTCTCTTATTGAAAACTCATCACCATGAGTGACTAGTTTTATTTTTTGATTCAAGGTAAATTTTCATTCGATTATCTTCATTGTGAGGTTATATACTTAATTTAATTTCTTGCCCTTTTAATTCAAGTATTCGTTAGTTCTTGATTTTATTTACATAAAAGTTTAATATTGGTTAATCTGACAATTTAATTTAATATTACTCTTTCTATTGCTATTCAGGATTTCAGTAATTCGCAATTGTCATGAATGAATGGTATAAGTAGCAACTAGATTATTTATATTTATGGGTCTTTTACCAATATTCATGTTTAACCTATGGAATCGATGGAACAAAATTGAATAATTACAGCTATCTCAATTATTTGTATTTTGATTTAACTATTTTCATAGAACATAATGCTATCATTATATTGATATGGAACGCTATCGTGGTCAGTCGATTAATGATAAGTTTTGATTGAATGCTGGGTTTGGTCAATTAATTTAGGAAAACGTAAGATTTATTACGACTATTCTAATAAATCTAAGGTTAAATGCTTGAATTGTAAAAGTAATATTTTTAACTTATAATCAGTGAAACAATTGAATGTGGTGAACTATTGGATCAGAGTTTTGGTAGATTGAGTTTCCTTTAATGTTTATTATTTTTGTATTGTCATTTTATTTCTTATTTTTTTGGTTGTTAATTTTTATTTTAAGAATTTAATCGATAAACCCAAATTTTTTTTAGCATTAAACTAAGAAATTAAATAAATTAAATTAATTTAATTCCCATGGGATTCGACCTTGTACCACTATTGCTACAAATTTGTTTACATTGGAGGATCGGTATTAACTTTGAGGGTTTCAACAACCTATCACATTCCTAATTATAGAGACTAATTTGTGAAAATGTGACAAAATTTAGGGACTGAATATGTAATTAACTCTAATTATGAATGTTATTCATAAATATGATATTAGTGATAGAATTTTTTTTATTTATATTTTGATATTGTGTTGGCTAATACTAGTGTCATTAATACTTTAAAAAATACTTTAAAAATAATATCAGATGAAACATTTTTTCATAATAGGTGTACATGTCATATTTTAAATTTATGTGTCAAAAATGGTTTAGAAGCAGTAGAAGTAGTTTTACAATCCATTCTTGATTTAATTTATTAAATTAGAAATTTTTTGATAAAAATATAAGAAATGAAAAAATTATATAATTTACATAATATAAAATTTAAACAATTTAAACAAAAATGTGACATTAGGTGGAAGTCAACTTATGATATATTATAATGTGTAATTTCTTTTAGAAATATTTTAATTGAATTTACTAATTCTAATTATGAATATGTTTTATTGATAATATTGTTTTTAATTTTGCAAATACACTTATTCAATTATTAAAAATTTTTTATACATTTACAAATTTATTTTACGAATTTTATTATCCGACAACTTATTTAATATTATCTAGTCTTTGTAAAATTTTTTTTTGTATTTAATCAATTTGAAAATGAAGATAAGTCTAGTGACATTATTCAATTAATGAAAATAAAAATTTTAAAATATTATAAAAAAATTCTTATTTTGTATTTAGTAGTAAATGCTTTTCATTCACGAGTAAAATTTGAAGGTGTTGAAACTCTAATGAATTGTTTTGTAGATAGTTTTTTAACAAAAATATACATTGGCCGATAATTTTTAAAACAAAATATATCTCATACTTTATAAGCTATATTTGTATTATGCGAAAAAGAACAAAATAATATAGATGGTAGTGATGTAAGTAGTGATGGTTTAGTTTAACGATTCGTTCATCTTCACTTTCATTTAATTCTTTACATATGTTAGGAAAAAATAAAAAAACTTTCTCGTTGTCACTAAATGAATTAAATTTATATCAACAAACACATAGATTAGAAAGTTATAATAATGACGACCATTTTGATGTATTAGGTTAGTGGAGAAATAATATATTTTACTACTCAATTTTGGCCAAAATAACCAAAAATGTACTAACACCTTCAATATTCACAGTGCCAAAGACGTACAAATTTGATAGACAACACTTTGGAAATGCTGACTTGTATTAAAGATTGAATGGATGTGGAGAAAAGAAGATAAGACATGAAAAATAACTCGTATACGGATGATAAAAAAGAAGAAGAATAAATTTTTAGTGTATCAGAAAATTTTGTAAATATGCGAAAAAAAATTATCCCTGGAAAAAATATATATAATTATATTGAATTAGTTGATTTGAAAATCCAAATGAAAAGTTTGATAGTGGACGTACACCGAATTCGGTGGAATCATTCAAAAAATTTCACGTGTCTCTAATTTTTTTCTTATCTATTTATTTGTTGATTTTAAAAAAAAAAAAACTTACTTTAAAAAAAAAAGAAAGAGAGTTAAAGAAAAAAAAGAGTTTAAAAATCGAAAAAAGAGTGAGAAAAAAAACCACACATACACAAAACAAAGAGAGTTTAAAAAAAGGGAATCGGCCTGGCTACCCCTGCATGGCGACCTGGTTCACTGGGCTGGACATGTTCCAAGTAAATTTATTTTGGAACCGGCCTGGCCCGAAAAGATCTTAGAACCATAGCTAAACCAGTCGGTGGTTTCTGGACCCATCCTCGAACCAGATTGAAATTGATGCAGCCCGGACTGGTCCCATGTCTAGGGACAGATCCAGACCGAGTTTGTAGGGGGTGTTAGGAGAATAATTTGGGTTGGGTTCAGGCCGGCTGAGAGGTTGGGACTTGGAATGGGATCGAGTCCATACTTAACATAGTGCTGGCTATCCCCGGGCTTTTCTGGTTGGTCTGGATTTTGAGTAAAGATCGAAAGATTTTTTTTTTAATTATTGATACTTAATAATTATATTAAATTTGATTAAATCTGATTCAAACTAAATTAAATACTTAAAGATAAATCTCTTCTGACGCCTAGACCAACTAGGCATCGGTAAAGTTTGGGTCTCATTCTAAAAATATTTCGAGTAGGTGGGATGCATATGAACTTAAGTAAATTTGAAAATTTTGAAAAATATAAATTCCAGATACTTTGTTATTTTAAATTTTTTTTATAGCACTACTAATCTCAGTCACTACCTTTAGCCCTGTGGGCTTTGAGAACAAATTTTTGAACCTGAATGAGTTCATAAGAAAAATTCACAATGGGTCTCGACCCTAAAAATTTTTAGACTTGGTTGAGTAAGACGGAGAAGGTTATAGCTCAAGCCTAGACCCAATGCAAGATTGGCAAATTTGGGCGCAAGGCTTTTGGACTCATTCTTAAGTTCATTTTTTGAATATGCGCGAGGCACAAAGTACACTCATCAAGTACTCAATGGTGTCTCTGAGACAGTTATCACAAACATCTCCCATAATTTTGAGATGTTATATTCAAATTTCTGTACAAAAGAAAAAAAAAATCAAGTTCTGGTGGTCGCTCATAAACCAAGTAGACAGTAGTCACTCCAGGCAAATTCTTTGCTCAAATCACACCAGTGCAGCTCAGCCACCCATTCAAATATGATGTATGTCAGGATCTAGAAGTCCTAAAGTTAAACGCAGAGGAGCAACACAGAGATTGAGCCCAGGTCCTTGAGGATGGTAGAGTTGCAAAACATATGACTGAGAAACTATATATGATCTTGCTAATTCAAAAAGTTTTCAAGATGAAAACAGGGTTGAAGGCTCTAATTACTATGAGGAAGTAGGAGATTTTTGAGATCTTATAGTTTAGAAGCTAGAAGCAAAGAGGAAATGCTGCCATTGAAGGAAACTTGATCAAGTGGCCCTTGAATGATGCGCTCGAAATATTGGCATATCATTTTCATCCAAGGTGATCCAAGCTTCAAGTCCATCACCAGATTTTGAATTAAACATGAATATAGCGTTCTTGGATGGCATTCTTGCACTGCTTACACAAACAGGTTTTCCCCACCCAAAATCAGCTTCATGAAATGGAAAATTGAGAGAACTTGAGAACCAGTAAATCTCAGCACCTTTTGAAGAAAAATCATTTATCTGTTTGAAGGTCTCTGAAACGATTGAAAACCCTTCTTCACCTTGCAATTTTTCCACATAGGCAGCATCAAATTCCCTTATTGCAGTTTGATCTTGCTTGCTAACTCTTCCAGCTTTGCCTGTCTGTCTTCCACCGACGATGATGCTAACGCCAACCATATAAGGTTCCCAGCTGAATTTTTGGGCAGGGGTGGAATTGCTCTTGAACGTAAGTTAATAGATTGCACTGCCAGAGAAGCTGTGCAGCCCAACTTGACTCTTGGCACTTCGATGGCACATTTCCATATCAGTGCAGACAAAACAACACTGCGACTAGGCTGATCAACTAGTCCACTATGGGCAACTTTTGCTTTTAGCGCAGCAATTTTTGAGCTATCAAATACAAACCTCTTTGTCATTACTGCTACATCCGGACTCTGAAGGCTCGGGGGCACAGCTAATGTGTCTGATGGAGGAAAAAGAGAAGCCCCTAAAAATATGGGACATAAAGATTCACCATTTCCACGAGTGATTGCAGCCCACCCGTTTATGAATAAGCTCAACGATGAGGCATCCAAAAGCAAGTGAGACAAGCACACGCCAATTGCCATCCCACCCCACGTGAAGAAGTTAACTTGAATGGCTAACTGGACTGCTATATTGAAGTCATGAGGAAGGAGCTGATTCACTATGCGTGCCTCTGGTTCATTCAGAATTTTTGACAGTGAGCAGTTGACTCGAGCTTCAAAATAGTCTATCCCTTCATCATTACATATGATGTACTCTCTGGTGTATTCACTCCCTTGGATCCGTCCAGCAACTGGGTAAAATCGCATCCAAGTTTTCCGATAAGGACTTTTTCCATCCAAGAAGCTCTCTCGACCATTTTGGAAGCACCCTCATCATCAGCTGCATAGTAGAACAACATAGGAAGATGGCCCGGTGGGGAGTGCTGATCTAGAAGAGAAAGTTCGTATAATCGGAGTTCATGTGGAGTTGGAGAGGATGGTTTGATGGTCTCGCGGGACCTAAGTTCTACTTTCCCTATTGCCATTTCCTGCATAATCGGATTTCTGCAAGTAAACAGTACAATGGTCTGAAATTATTTGAAGGAGAAAAAATTTGTGCTAATGGGTGGCAGACAAATGAAGGTGGGTTAATCATACTTATCCATCGCCAAGGGGGACAAGAGTAATTAAAAAATGAATTTGTGGTAATGGGTAGTTGACAATCCAAGGTGGGATAATCACACATAATTATCCCAAGCTTAATGAGTCACTTACGAAATTGACTTAAAAAAAATTTCTTAAAATGACACACGTGAAAAAAAAAAAAAATCTAATGTAACCGATGTTTGTATAGTTTTTAAGAATCAACAAACAATGTTTGTTGACTGTTCAAAACAAACTCGACAAATGCTTGTCAGACTCAGACAAATGTTTGTCGAGTTTTCAAAAATCAATAAATAATATTTGTCAAGTTTTTTAAACTAGACAAATGTTTTTCAAGTATTAAACATTCAACAAATAGTTGTCCCCCCCTCTATCTCATTTTCAATTCTCATATTCCCAAAAGCACTGGTTCTTATACTCAATTTCTCACCAATACATAATACCACAAATTCTTATATCCAACTTTTCATCGATACAACAAAATCAATAAACAAATTATAACAGTTCATAATATAATTATTGATAAGATAGAATATAATTTTCATTAATATAACAAAATATGCAAAATATAAATTACATAAATTTTAACGTCTTTTTTTTCTCTTAGTATGTTGCCTAACACGTAAATAAGGTCTAACATCTATACTATCATCATGAAACACTAAACCCAAATCATCTACGTGTGTGATCTAAGAGGATCCAACATCATCATGATGGGAGTCAGAAAAAACTGGTAGGAGCATGTGGTATAAGGGTAGTGCATTATCTCTCTCTACCTCTGTCAATCCCTCACCTACGTAGATATTAGGATGAGCTTCCCTTTATGGAGGCTCCAAAGTGAAAACATGAGGGAAGTCATCAACCATAGGTGTGACGAAAGATAAAGTCTCTACATACTCGCTCGAAGGTCCTACGTTGTTGGGTGGATGCTGAGATGGTGGTGGTGATGCATGATATGGCGATGGTGGTGGTCTCCTAAGACGTGCTCTCTTTTGTTATCATCCACATTCTCGATCCTCACCATTTCCCTTATCACCACCTCTAACTGGTCTAGATCTCAAGCGGTGTGCCATATCATCTACCAAGACTACAATAGCTGAGTCTGCCCATGCATGTTGACACCGTTAGATTCTCGAAATGATGTATAGTAATCCATTATAAGAAATTACATATGTATAAGTTAAACTAATAACTCTAGGTTATTAATATAAATAAAAAATAACAAGTTATAAACTTACCACATAACTCAAACAAACTCCTCGACAACCTATAAAGCGGCGGGTGATGGCGTAGAATTAGGAGTCATAGGCAGGATCGACCGTGGGTCCAAGTGACGTGTCAAGTGGAGCTAAGTGGTCACGTTGCAGTGTCCAAATGTCAACATATTGTGCATACTCGATGAACTAATCAATCTCATATGAACCACATGTACTAGCCTTATAGAGTCGATCGTCAGTATAACAATGAATTGGAATATACTGTATACCTCCAAAATAAAGGATCACTCTATCAGGGAAATACCACTCCATGATACTAAAATAGATAAGTGGTATGTGAGCGTGGCAAATATCCATACCCTTGTGGCAGTAGTCGTGAAGGGAAGATAATACATTCTCAGTGCTCACTCTATCAGGGAAATACCACTCCATAATACTAAAATAGATAAGTGGTATGTGAGCGTGGCAAATATCCATACCCTTGTGGCAGTAGTCGTGAAGGGAAGATAATACATTCTCAGTGTAGGGCACCCAAATGATCTGATTAATCAACTATCTATCAAATGCCTCCCTATACACTATCATCATGTGAGTAGGGAGAGTAGTCATATCAAATTGTGCATTTCACTGCAAAACTAGTGTACCATCCTCCTTCATATTCAGTGATCGCCTAAGCAATATAAGGAAATCTCTCTCATATCTAAATCTGAAGAAAAATAAGGGTCTCACATATCTCATGCAAATTTGCGTGTGCGGCTATATAAAACTATCTGTACAAGTATGCTAAGTACGCTGAATCCCAACTAAAATGATGAGAAAAACTTAAATCATTTAAAAATAACAAATACTGTAAATGTACAAAGTGTATAGTTTTATCACAAAATAATACACCCGCTATCAACAACAAAATATATGCTCGCATCCATTACAGAATATGTACATCATCTACACCCTTGGGCAACACACTAAATAACTTAGACAACCAAGGCATGCTCACAGAAATACCTTTAAACGCTGAACGTGGAGGCCTAACACTTAACAACTTCTAACACACATCTCCCCATGAGACACTTGTTGACCTACCTACCACGAGAATCCCATCTACAGCAACCCTAAAAGGATCTCCATATCATGTAGTGTGATCGTGAGCTCACCATGGGACATATGAAAAGTATGTGTCTTCTGCCTCCATCTCTCTATTAGAACAATAATTAAATGCCAATCCAGCTAAATGAACTGCAGTCAAGCAACGCCCAAAAACTCCAACTACTCTAGAAGAAGGAAAACCCTCTCATCAATATGGTTGTGCTCCCAATGTTGTAAAACTGCTTCACGTTGACTGCAAGTAAGTCAAATAGTGTCCTCTCCATCTCAAACTCTCAACAAATGGTGACTTCATTAGAAATGTTGAATGCTTTGATCAGTAGGTCCAGGATCCATTTGAAATATAATGAAAAAAATAGTTAGTCATTGAGAGATAGTGAAATGTCTAGAAGTTATCAGATAGTAAAATGATTCTTGAACTATAATAACAAAAAATATGCGTGAGCATTTTAAGAAAACCATAAGGTATAATTATAGTTAATGTTCATTAAGAAATACATTAATATAAGATGTTATATGTCACATTAAGAAATACAAGAAGTACACTTAAAATATATTAACAATCAAGCGTTATTGATTTGGATCGGACAATGTATTCGATTGTGCCCCTGTCTGCCATAAAGTCCACACTTTATTTGCCTTGTGTATCTCTTTTTATTGTGACCCTCTATACTATAACTCCCATATGATGATTCTCAAAAATCCATCTCATTATGATATCGAGATGATCTAGATCTTCATTTCTCACATCAAAGTACAACATCTGAAATGACAGTTGGGTACAAACCCACGAGCCAACCAAAATGATCTCCCACCAGTAAGAAATGATATTCATAAACTTTAAGTCAGTGTTCTCATATCATCAATTTCCCGATGATCATATGCACATCAATCATCATTCGTGTTAGTGCAGCAACTGCATGAGAGTAAATAATTCTATTCGTTTGTCATTTTTCGCATATACAATGTTCATTTCTCATATCCACAATCTATTTATTACTTTTCTTGTGGCCATACCATATTTGTCTATAGTCCATTTCTATCTCAAAGATCTCATTCTCCCTGCTAAAAGAGACAATCATATGGAGGATAACCATACTCATCCATCTCTCTAGTATGGCTGAGGCATACTTTGTGTACTACGCTTCTCTTGTCATTTCCGCTCTTGCCTCACACAGTCAAGTCTCAAAGTAGTTCACCGAATTATAGAAAATCTTAAGCACCAACGCAGAAACAGGTACATTCCTTGCACCCTTTAACACCGCATTATAATTTTCACTTATATTTGTCATTATATATTCAAAACGAAAACCATTATCGTGCGAGAGAATTCATTGCTTAAGGATAATATTTGCAAAATAATTTGGAGTACGCCATATATAGCTCAAACTTCTTATACTATGGCCATAATACAACAATGGTGATAACTCTCTTACAAGCTTGATTTTTGTAGTGCGTGTTGAAATTGCTAACAACATGATGCATGCAAAATTGCCACACAACATTCAGAGGTGACCATCCAAACTCTGGATGATTAACTGTTGTCCTTATCCCTTCATGCCGATTTGAAATTAGACAAATGAGACCCTCCCTGTCTCCAATAACATGCTTCTGCCTACAGCTTAAAAACCACAACCATAAAATAAGTGACTTTCCATCAATCAACCTGAATGTCAATGGGACAATGTGATTGACACTGTCCATATTGCATGCAATCAACAACAGGTGAGTCCCATCTACAATAATCAATTGCCTACAACTCTTAAAAGTCATGATATTATGACCAAATACCCAAAACACAGTTTCAAATACCCTTTCACCATTTGCATTTTGCAGACCTAGCTTTCAACTGACTCATGTCCCCGGATTCCTTTGCATTATTGTGTCCAATAGTTGAGATAGTTGTTTATAAGAATCATTTAAATCCTCGTATACCATCTTTATAACATTTCTCTTCGTTGCCAAAACTCTTCTATAGGAAACTACATATGTGGTTCTCCCTGTCATAACAATTCGTAGGAAAGAAATTTTGACACTTGGATCTTTCCTTACATAGTCAAGAAAATATTAGGCCATCAAATTTGAATCTAACTGTCTATGATCCCGCGTCAACCCAGCATTCACATATGTGTGCGGTCCGTCAATAATGGTAAAAACAAAAGCACCAACAAGTCTTATTCTATGAGTACGTAACCTTCACCAACAACATTCATACCTTTGAGTACATATTACTATTTAAAGTGTATGTATTGATTTTCCAATACGAAATTGATAGTGATGCTCCACATAATACATTTTGACGATATGAACAAGCTGTTATTTCGACTTAAACTTCATCTCCTTTTTCAATTTATTGCTGAAACTCCAAGTATCGCCTACTAATTTACTATCTTTTTCGAAAGTCACATAACCATCACTTCCGGGTGTAATGGTCATGAAAGGGATTAAGTCGTCTATTCAGTTATAGTCATTAGGAGCCGAAGAGGTCCCGATTATTAACTCATTGGCATCAACACCACCACCACCACTATCACTAACTTCTCCATCATCTTTATCTTTATCATCATCATTTTCTTCAACTTCTTCTTTCACCATTTCTTCCTCAACAATATTATTATCCACTTCTGCGAAAGCAAGATCCACTTGAGATTCAATATGTGGATAATTATCTGTATAATCATAATCTTGTTACGAGAACATTTCACCATCATAAGATTTTAGATACTCATGAGTAGACCCTATTCCCATACTCAGCGCAAACTTCATCAAATTAAAAACGACTTCATCATCACTGATTGGCACCAATTCATACCGTACATTCTAACGTTGGATGTTTGAGATGGGACACTGATGAAAAACCTTCATATGTTGTGTCATAAAATTTGTTCAAAAATCTTTATATCTCACAGACACCAACTCATTAAAACGGACATTATTTCTTATGATAATCAACTTAAAAGGATCATGGTCATAACCAACTCCATTCTCACCCATCATAATATCAATATTACTAAAGTATAACAATCTCACAATATCTGTTATTTTTTTCTAAACAACAAAATTATTGTCATATGCAAATAACCCAACTTTTACAAATTAAACCCTAAATACAAACTTATAACAATTCAATAAACATTCAACAAATATATTAAACCCTAAATTTATAATAATTAAACTTCTCAACAAAATTATTTTAATGAACATAATAGACATTATTCAATAAATACCATTCACCATCAAAATAAGCAATTCAAATGAATCAAAGAAGTTTGTAGAATAAATCAAAAAGAACAATATACCTTCGGAGGTTGAAGAACACACAACGAGACCATAGAATGCGTTGAAGGTTGTAGAATAGGTCGCCGGAGGTTGTAAAACACACAAAGTCCACCAGAATGCACCAAGGGTTACCAGATTATAGTGGTTAGTGTTAGGGTTAGAGTTTCAACCATGGGAGAAGAGAAGAGAAGGGAAGAGAAATAAGGAAAGAAGAGAGCAAGCTTCGCTAAAGAATCCTCAAGTTTGTCGAGAGTTCAACACTCGACAAACAGCCTCAAGTTTGTCGAGAGTTCAACACTCGACAAACATTGTTTGTCAAATATTCAAAAGTCAATAAATAAGGATTAAATTTGAATTTTTTCCCACAATATGTCTTTTTATGAATTTTTTTAGACCAATTCTGTACTTGACTTCAAAGTAAACATTATTAATTCCTAAGGAGATAAACTTTGGAATCATTTGCTATTATTATTATTATTTTCAAAGCTTTTGAAGTTGAATTATAAGATTTGGGAGGTTCTCAACTATTGGAAGCATGAGATATTAGGGGTTTGTATTTGTGGGCATCCATGATGGATGGATCTGACCGACCTACTTCCTCTCAACTGCCTAGAATAAAACTTTCAAAAGAAGCTTCAAACGACCGACCTACTTCCTCTCAACTGCCCAGAATAAAACTTTCAAAGGAAGCTTCAAACATATGCCTTTTTGTATGTGTGGTTAATCCAGAGGCAAATGACATGCCATAGTGAGAGAAATAGAGAAGAAAGAGAATAGAGTCTCCTTTTTCACACGTGAAAATGATTCTCTATGTTCTTTCAATTAAAACCCTTTGTAAGAAATTCATCAAAGGACTTGGATTGTAAATTACATATGATTTCCATTTTATGAATCCATATCATCAATGATCTTCATTTTCACCTTCTTCTACTTCCCGTCATCATCTTCATCATCGTTATCATCAATCATTCAATCTTTCAATTTAGATTTTATATCATTGGTTATTGAACCAGAGGTAATTATTATTTTTGAATTTTTTATCAATTATCATATCCCTTCATCATCGACTATACCGATGGTGTCAAATCAAAAGGCTAATTAGATTACCTAATCAATGTCTATATCTTACCACACTCCTTGCATTTATTTAAACTTCAAATGTCATTGGTGGGTAAGAACACATTATTTTCAACATTAGAAAAGTCCAATTATGACGAGAGATAAAAAGGATAAGACCTACTGCCCAATTAACAAACAAAATACATAATTGCAAAAAAAAAAAAAAAAAAAAGATATCCATATCCTCTTTAATAGTATTGATATACTCGAAATAAAAATAATAACTCTAATTATAGTTTAAACTAAATATTTTATAAATGAAAAAATTTTATAGAAATGGTAACAAAAGCTAGTATTTCTTCTTCACCATTTATTTACCCAAAAAAAGTGGAGAAAAAAGTAAGGTTAACCTGAAAGTTGATTGTATTTTATTTGGTTTAAAACTCTTTCTTGAGCCAAAGTATTGTCCACCCCTGTTCCAATGTTTAAGTTAATTTGCATATGTGAGTGATACCTTTGAAAGCTTGGATAGACAACAATCCTTGGCTTACAGCTTTCTTACAATATATGCTTTTTTCTTCTTTTATAAATTGCCTAATTATTTTAAATTGAATTAAATTCGATCCGAATCAAATTAAATTCTTAAAATATATAACTTTCATAATATTTATTTTTTAATTACAAAATTTAAAATTAAAATATTTATCAAAACATAAAACATAAGTATCTGACGATTAGATTTAATGATGTCAACTATAAAACCTACCTCAAAAAGCACTACTAAATTGCACCTGCGCATGGAAGGGGTAGATAAGCTCGCTTGTCTAACGCCATGATAAACAAATCAAAGGTATAAATCTGGATGTCAAAACTAAAGCAGCGGCGTTTTCAGTGTAAGCATCTTCAATGAAAACGTACCCCATATTAAATTTTTCATTCACTCTTCAACATGTATTCCCATTTCACCCTCATTTCTCTTGTTTGCCTCCATGTTCCCAAAAAAGCAAACAGAGAGAGAGCAACTCACACCAGAGATTGAAAACCCATATTGCAGAAATATTTGGGAGGTGAGAATTTTATACGGAATTATCACAAAAAAAAAAATTTTAAAAAAAAAATTCTAAAACAATACTAAAAAAAAATATTCCTTACTCGGTACGTATATGTCGCGTCTTGAAGATGTGACATATACATCTTGCATCACGATAGAATATGTCACGTTTCTAAAATGTGTCATAAATTTGTCGTGTCTTGAATACGCGACAAAAAAATTTTTAAAAAAAATTTCTAAAACAATACAAAAAAAAAATATTCCTTACTCAGTACGTATATGTCGCGTCTTGAAAATGCGAGATATACATCTTGCATCACGATAGAGTATATCATGTTTTTAAGATGTGTCATAAATATGTCGTGTCTCGAAGACGGGACATACTCTAGGTCTTGCCCCTATTTGGTCCTCTATTGACTAATGCAGGTTGATCCACACAAGTTCTACTCTAAGCATGATCAAGCGGCTTCAGGAGTAATTTTTGAAAAGAGAGTTGGATCTGAGCAAATAGCAAAAGCAAACTCGCTCGACTAGCATATGAATCAAGACATGTTGGAAGACACCAACAACGGTGATGGCCTGCAATAGCCTTCAAACATGGACGTCTACAGTTCGAACATTTCTGGTGATGACGCCTCCTTGTCCCCTATTGAAATTCAAACATGAAAATAGTATGTCGCGTCTTGAAGATACGATATATGTGTATTAAGTAAGGAATTTTTTTTTTTTTTTCCTTTCAGTGTTGTTTTGGAAACTTTTTTATTTTTTTGTCCGTAGCTCTAGGAGGAGGTTGTGCATATGTGTGTGTGTGTGTGTGTGTTTGGGGGGCGGGGGGGTTTAATACCCAGAAATATAGCTTTTTGAGCATAAAAGTTTCGAAGTGTCAATGAAGACAACTGCATCCAACGTGAACAACATGGCCACAGACAAACCCAGATCTCGTAGGGGAGTGGTACAAGAAGGCACATCCTTACCAATGGTGAGAGTGTTGAGGCCTCACAACCCCACTCCCTCTTATAAAGGACATTACCCTCCTAGTGGGGCCACAGACCCCAGTACCCAATTATGCAACCCCTAAGATGAATGGAAGAAAGTAGAGTGCAGTCTTTTCTTCTAACCTGGAATAATCTTGAGATCATCAGTTCATCGCAAAAAACAGAATGAATTAAACACACGGCAGTGCAGCACAGAAATCAGGCCTTGATACCCAAGTACTCGTCAAAGAACACAAATAAAGAAAACAGAGAGTATCTCAACTACAGCAAAAAATGCCCTTTGGTGCAGAATATGAAACATGAAATCCGCCAACTCTTGAGCTCTTGACAGAGTCCAGCAGCGAGTCGGCTCATCCTCTGAAACACAAGAAGGATAAGGGTCTCTTCATTATAGGCTGCACATTGTCCTTTGCACACCTCCAATCAGTGAAAAGAATGCTGCAGTCTGACGAGATGAGTCTTCTTGCCAATCAATTTAACGAGGAGGTGCTTCTTTATGACATTCTCTCCAAGGCAGTGGGGCTGATTGGGATTACCCCATCTGGGCATAGAAGGGCATCCATAGGGACATCATTCGGAGTCAAAGGAAAAACTCCCTCATCCTTGATCTGAAGAGAATATGATAAAGCAACTGCAAAACCAAGAATCTAAATGAAGTCTATTTAATCAAGAGAATTAAAACAGGGGCCAACATGTTATGTAGAGTTGTATCAAATCTGAAGGGAAAAATTAGAAGAGAGTCGAAAATACCTAACAAGGTCTGCTTCCAGTGTCACTACGAGTTTTTGTTTTCTTTTTTTTTTTTCCCCAGTACAGTTATGCATAATTTGATGAACTTAAGGATTCTAGAAAATCCAATGACAGAATCAAACTTTTAAGGAAGTACATACTAAAAGATTCATGAGCTAACTTTGAGTTTTTGTGCTTTTTTTTTTTGGGGGGGGGGGTGTTAACCTCCCAAATGAGTAAAGAAACAACTTGTTTCCCAGAGGCACTCAATACATGTCGAGCATAAAACACTATTTCATCTCATTATACTATGAGATATTACCATCTTGACGTTGATTTCCAAGGCTATCTAGAGGAGCAGGTTCTAGGATGTCCATAGAATTAGCAATGAGATCATCAATGTTTGATATTTTGAGCATTCATATGTGCCTATTCTTGTCCTCCACCCTTGGAACACACAGGTGTTTTTTGATCTGCAGAGGACCATCTTGAATTGAAAATAAAGTGTTAAAAATCCACACTCTGCAAATTTAAAAGTTAAAATGCTTTGTTGGTTAAACAATTTTACAAAATGGATATTTGGGTTAAATATTTAAAGTCTATTTCCTGTCCAGATGATGGCAGTATTAGAAACTTTCAACCTGACTCCAAGATACTTGTTCTTCTCTCAAATATTTTGAAAGTACAAAACTTCTATGAAACCTCCTCTATTTTTTCCCTCACCTTTTGATATGAGAAAAATTTTAATAATAAAGCAGGAGGTGGTATGAACTGACAAAATCAGTAATATCTTTTGATCCACTTAAAGCTTTAGGAAGAGTGGGGAAAAAAATGTCAAAGAAACTATCCACCAAAACTGAAAAGGGGCTTCTCGACTCGAAAAATCATCCTATTGCAATCCCTCCAGGGCAACCAAAAGGAAGCATGAATACACTCTTTTTCCCTTACAAGTTGCCCAAGCTACTCCTAGCCCACATAGCACTTGGTATGAGTTCACCTAGTAGACATTAACATGAAGAAAACCATCTCCCTCAACACAGGGCATGAGCAGTGGAGGAGCAAGTGATAACTGATCAACCAACTCAAGATTTCTCTTGCAAGGATCACACCTATTGATCAAAAGGATTCACCTTCTTAACAAAAAGTGTGGTTAAGAGCCTCAACTAAGCAGCATCCCTGGAGAAAAAGCACGTTGATAGGAGGGTTCCAAATAATTCTCTACAGAAAAGAAAATTTTCCCTCCAAACTCCCTTTTGGATGGCTTTCTAGTGCTTTCTAATGTCAAAATACCCCTGAAAGGAACTCCTTCCGAATCACCCTGTCCACCCTATCCATCACAATGCACTCCTTCCAAAAATAAATGAATACATAAACCATTCAACTCCCAATTGTTAGCTGACCTAACAAAATCCACATATTGCAAGAGGCTATATCCTCAAAAGGACACCCCTTTGCCCGCCAATGGCTCCTAATCCGTAGCTAACTCAAAAGGCTCAGAGAATTGACTCTTTACAGGGCTACAGTTGCCAGACACTGTCATCCCATGTCCCACCTTGAAGATTGTTCCCTGAGAGAACACATCCCAACCTCTTCTGATCTTTTTCCTTACACCTAGAGCCTTGCCAATTTTCCTTGCGGATCCTAATTCTTTTCTTCAAGACAGAATGTAAAGCATTGTGCTAAACAATGAAACAATACGCAAGACTTCTCACAGACAGTGACTCGGAAAAGTTTAAAACAATACGACATCATGCAGCATGGACACACATGTTAAAATATGTATATATTTGAAAGTCTGATGCCATTTACATATTAAAAAAATAATAACTAGTATGTTTCTTTGGCCGATTCCAAAACTTTGGATTAAGGTTTAGGCTGCTATTGTTGTTATTGTAATTCACTATTATCTCTAGAAACCTTATTTACATCTTCAGTTTATACATACAGTAACTTCACTTTTAGTTCTATACCACCCTCCATTACGTTTCTAGCATAAAATTTCTCAAGCATATTAATCATTGTGTCCTGGAGTGATTTTTAAGTGCTGGGGTAGTGTTTTATAAGTGTATACAAGAAAATGTCTCCAATACATTTCTACCAAGAGTTTTAAGAGTGCAAGTGTCATGTCTGAAAATGTGTTTGACACAAACACTACTCATTTCTAGAAGTGTCAATGCAATCAAGATGCTAAAGCTTTGTCCATCCAATCCGTCACTATTTCCATCAAACATAGTGTTGGATATAGTTTGTTATATATTATGGGCATTTGTCCCACATTGAATAGTTGAATAAAATTTGATAGGTTTATAACCTATTAAATTTGAAACCATTTGAATTTGGTTAAAATGATGTGTTGGAGGGAAAATATGATTTTCATGAAATGATCCTAAAAAATAATAATAATATTAAATAATTAATTATTTAAGGGGTCAAAGATAGGGCACTTGGGGCATTGAGATGAAGTGATTTGAACACTTCGGTTATTTATTTTTATTCAAAAGACACAATTTTGAATAATTAAATAAACAAGTGTCTTTTGATTAAAATGTAACTTTCCTACAATGAAGTGATGTCTTTTGAATAAATTAATGATTTTTAAAAATCAGAAAGACATATTCGTTGTGTCATTTAAATGAAGAGATATCTCATAATTGAAATCCTTCATTTTCTATCAATACTCCCTCCCACCATTAAGAAAATCACTTCAAAATTTCCAACATTGGCAATACAGCAACCCTTTGTTTTCTTAAAAAATCTCTATTTCGTTATTGAGAGAAATTTGAGATTTTACTGTCTCAAATTTTTATTCTGACTTACATATCTTGAAGGAATTTGCCATCAATCTAGCCAGCAATATAGTAAGGGCATAATTTCCTTAAGGACAGTGATCATTTCACGTGTAAACCCTTTCAAATTTTCATTTCGAAGATTGTCCATTCCTTACACATAGTCATCCTCAAGTACCTGGCATTTTCCAAGCTCCCAAGGCCTTAACAATACGGTCTAAGAAAGGAAAAATTGAGGAAAACGTTTGTTTCAAGGTGCATTAACTCTTATCGCTTCCATGTGTGCCACAAAAATTAATGTGAGTGCATATTAGAGACTGAAACAGGCATCATTGCATGAAGGACCCACTTTAGCTCTATGCCATATGTATCTTCATTGGATTGCCAAAACAATAGTGAACTCTATAAAGATCTCACGCAATGTAAACATAATGAGAAATGGCAATACATACATCAAGAAAATATATGTTAATGCCATACATTACAGCAAGTGTGATAAGGTTTTCACATTCATAACTAGATCTGCAACAGGCACTTTTTAGAGAAATGAAAGCATGAAAAGCTGGAATCACAAGATTATTCAAGTTGGAGAGTAAAAAAATCAGAGGTAATACTAAGAGTTGGCAATGCAAATAGGGTTTGTAACAGCACAAGACATCCAGACATGCTCTTATTGTTGAAAATTAACTAAAATCAGTGGAAAACCAGTAATGCCCTCAATAAATTCTTAACTCCTGAGAACTTTTAGTTTTAGCAATTGCCTCATCCATTATAATTAGAACGAGTAAGAGTGAAATTCATATATCTGAACTAACTGGTTTGGGATATGAAACTAAATTGAATTAAATCTTATTTACTCTAGCTAGCATACACCAATATTTCAAATTCCTCCTAACTCCCCAAGTTTCACACTTTCGGTGAAACTACAAGATTTACGGTATATGTCAACCAATTAAGCAGCAAAGCTAGCACTCAGGAGCCTGAAAACGTAGCTTGGTATCATGCCTTTTGAGTCTCAGCTCAAGATTGTCGAGAAGTTGGCTCTACATCTGGTCAGCAACTAGATATATTTGTTGTGATGCCTCTTCATAGTCATCTAGTATAAATCTAAGCACAGTGTGATTCTTTTACGCTGCAAGCTTCTCACAGAATTCAATTTGCTTGCTGGCAGATGCATGTTCCATATTGTAAAGGTTATTTTGGCATGCATTTTGACTGATAAAATGATGAGAGAAAGTCTTGGAGTTATGTGAGAGAGAAGGGAATGTTAATTGACTAGTTAGTTTTAAGCAACCTTGATCTGGTAGCATAGGCCGCACAACCATGCAGAATAGATAAAGTGTAAAATATAGCATCATTAGTACCATATAGAAGTGAGATCCCCCTGATGAGGGGCACAATTGATTGGCTACACAAAGCCTCTAATAGGGACAACAGTGTGCATCATCATCCACAGCTGATAATGAGGGCATGTTTTCAGATTAAATAAGCAGAAAAGGCCTTTAGGAAAGCAGATGACGGGAGAATGGAAACAAACCTGACAACCCATTTTGAGGTAGACCACCCCTGGGCATGTGACAGGTGTGAAATTTCATGGCTTAGTGTTGTCCTTGTATATATGGTGCAAGTAACACAAGTATTTACTTGATAAAATTCCCTGCCATTTTTGAAACTAACTTCAGAGACAGCATCTTCCCATACACAGCTCACTCACGGAAGCTCTATGAAAATCTTATGCCCCATTATGTTCTTCAATATTTCCAAGAAATTAAAGCCTTGTGAATGTGATTGATTCATTGTCCTCCCCCTCGCTCTCTATGTCAAAACACAAATTACTGGCAGCATGCAAGGAACTCTGAGACTGAAACAATGGCTTCCTGACCATCCATCATGGGAACTTTAGAATCAATGGTTTTCTCAATATTCCATGGCCTTAGCATTATACCTTGGCACAAAATTTTTGCTCTCTCTCTATCTTGGCCGGCATCCCCATGTTACAAAGGTTAACCACCCACTCAGATTCCAGGCTGGGAGAGCCATGTTCTGTCCCAATCTGGCGGATTCACACTTAAGACATAACCCCTTAAAACCCAGCATATCAATGCAGGTGCTCACACTGCTTGTCAACTGGAAAAAGTTTTTTCTCCAATCACTACAGGCTATCTTGGGCTTAGACAAGCTGAAAAATTTGACAAAGCGTGCTTTTTAAGTTGGCATGGAGGTTAATGACAGAGGACAAGGCATAGTGAGTCAGGTTCTTACAGCCAAATTCAGGGATTCAAAAGATTTTGCATCTCTGAGCATCTCTGAATTACACATGAGGTTCTTTACATGTTAGGAAACGGCATTCCATGGTTTGGGAGATTTTTTGGAAAGGGCTTAAATGGAGAATAGGGAATAACAGCAAAGTACAATTTTAGGAAGAATTTTGGGTGGTGATGAGTCCCTTAGTGACACACTGGAATGTCTTCCTGTAAATTTACTGACAAATGTCTATGTTGCCTTCACGATGATTGATGAAAGAGACAGGAGTAATGGGTCTTATGAACTTGCTTCCTGCAGACCTACTCAACGTGGTGTTAAGTTACCCTCTAAGCCTCAGAAGAGATGGTGTGGATATGGTCAATCAAAGCCTCTAAGAGGATTCTGCTCTTCTTATGGGTGGTCAGGAAGTACAGGCTTCTCACACGAGCAAAGACGGAGGCAGCTCACAGACAATTCCTCCTGTCCCATGTGTGGATGTACTAACGAGTCAATTCTCCATGCCCTTCAGAATCAGCCTGTTTCATAGTTCCATCTATGTGGGACAGATGTTGAGTAACTCAATTTCTGGGATTTCTACAATGTTTATCCAAAATTGTGGCCGAAGAGATTTTGGACCAAGTCTCCTGGCTGTGGCTTTAATTCATTGCTCATGTCTTGAGGCTAGCCATGGCATGGTGGTTGTGGAAGAGGAGATCCAACAGCCTTTTTTGACCTGAAATTTACTCCACCTGAGTCATATTTATGTGAGCAAAACTCGACCCAGGAGACTGTTATGGTGTTTTCAGGACCAGAGGAGTCAGGAAGGATCTGTACCACCATCAAAGAAGCAAGGACTTTCACTCTGGATGGATAGTTAAACTATGTACAGCTGTGTGAGGCTGAATCCTGGGATTTCAGGTGCTGGATGAATGGTAACATCACATCAAGGGTTTTGGCATGGGGCTCTTATGCTCTTCTTGGTTTGATTTACTAACATTGGAGCAGAGTTGGCAGCAACATCATTTAGGTTGAAGTGGCTGGGAGAGAGGGGCTTCATCCTTCTTGTTAACTCACCTGATTAAGATGGCTAAGCACCATACTGCTCACATCGCCTTTCCTGTAATGTGTCCAACTTTTTTTTTGTGGCTATCTTTCATCTTGATCTGCTTTGGTATAGATTTCATTCTAAACATTCTCTTACGACTTCATTTTCCAGATTTCTTCCCAATTCCAACCAACCAAATTTGTTGTTCATCTTCAGAATTAGTTATCACGCATTGATCCGAAAACAAGCATAACTGCTTACTGGGAAATTTGATCTCATAGAATGTGGTACGGATTGCGGCTTACATACTTGCTCAGGTTCAGGGTGCCGGAGACCATGACCAAGTGGCCCGAGCCACCTGATTTGCCACCTCAAATCTTCCTTTCATGCTACTACTAGTATCACCGTCTCAAGTACACAACATTTAAAATCTAAGACATTCCCGACACGTAATTCCAACCTTTTCTCTTTTTCCCATGTGCTCAATTCATGTTATACATGAGACAGTTACAAGGATTGAGAGGGGCCCACTACAAAACGTCAAAAACCCAGAAAAATCCCCGTGAAAAGTAACTAGAAAACCAACGAGTTAAATCTTAATTTCATAAAAAAAAAAAATTAAAAAAAAAATACTAGCCAGAAATTCAACATAACTGTACAAATTCACGCATGAATAATACATATATACATACACAAATTCATAAAGATATTTGCTTTTGAAACATGTAAACTGGAAAATTGAATGAATTTGCTTCGGTACCTTGTTGGGTTCTGAGATTGGACTTTGGATCGGAGGATCCTTTTTTGCTTGAAAATGGGATCCAGATTGAGTTCTTCCTTTTGAGTTTTCCGGGGATCTTCGCAGTTCATCGTGACGATGGATCGAACGGTGACGGTGGGGTTGCGCAGGATGGTGGGAGAAGAGTTGTTAAGTGTGGGTGATGCAAGTGTGCACAGTTGGGTGATCCGCGCCAGCTTTCCCTTTGTCAGCATTTCTTTAGCCGGCGAAAGTTTGCTTCTTCCTTTTTTTTTTTTCCTCTTCTCTCTCTTTATTATTAAATTATTATCTATGTATTGGAAAAGATTTTGTTAAGAATTTATATTATAGCCTTGCAGTAAAAGCTAGAGGTCCAAATATGTATACTCAAGATATAAATGCATACTGCAGAAGAGTAGCAGGTTTCCTTAACCATGAATAGTTGGAGAAAGGTCAATATCACCAATGGAACATTAGAAATGAAGATGCTCAATCAAAGAATGTGGCCATGTTCCTTAACAGCTTTTAAAGCTGCTAGACTAGAGATATGTCTCAATGGGGATCACATATCAAAGGATTTTCTTCAATTTTGGGAGCTTTTCTTTTATTATTTTTTTGGTCATTTATGTACAAAAAAAATCATTTTACTACTATCTTTTTTCTTTTATTGCAGCACAGGAAGCCGCACCAACAATGTGTAGGGTCCTAATTTTTTCTATTTATATCCTCAAGGAAGGGGTATTGACCTTTCTTTTTCTTTTTAACACCAATGGGTTTTTCTCGATGCTAGTTTTAGATGGATCAGAGGAAGGAACATTCTTAAAATCTTAATCAAATTAGAGGGAATACAGGTTACTCAATCTTCTACTTGACAACAACATAATCTCAAGATGAATGGCTGGGGGAAATCATACCCGGATTGGATGCTTATCGAGCTTCTGTTGAAACGATGCATGGAGTTCGTACTTGTAAATTTCAGTCCTGTCAGTGTGCTTTGGCCCGCAGAATAGTGGTTTCTTCAGGTTAGTTCTTTGTTCAATAGAGTCATAAAGTAGACTCTTATGGGACACAACAGTGAGATAATCTAGTACAGGTCATAATAAAGAAGACAACCTTAAAAGAATGGGAAGAAGGAAAAAAAAAAATGGAACTGCAAGGAACAACATTCTTGGTAAGCAAAAGAAAATTATGTTTATGCAAGATTGATAACAGTTCACCTATGTAGGAGGTGCAGCTTTAGACAGAAAAGGAAGCTGTTCCAACTTGTACATATATCGTAGCCCACTTCAGGACTACTGGTGAATAATCTCCATTCAAGCCAAATGATGATACAGTGTAAGCAAAGGAAACTGCTGTAACAAAGGAATGAAACTACAGTTTACTAGATTTTAAGCAGAGGACAATACTTGGTTGGTCAGAGCTGATAGTGCATCTCACTCAGTATTCCTGATTGATCCTAGAAAAGAGTTTCTTTCCTTCTTCTAGTTCAAATTTAACAATAAAAACCATGAGGTAGTGGCCTGCAGCCAGATATAATAATTAACTACATATGGTATCAGAACTAAAGGAAAAAATAAAATAAAAAAGGCCTTTCATTAAGTGGAAAAATGGATTGGGTTTGGAATAAAATAAATTACTTAAGAAAAATAGGAACAAGTATTTGTCGAAACTACTCTGCCGTTTGAGGGGTTTTACATGCTTATCAGATGTGATGTCTCGAGCATCACTACCTTTCACCAGCAATCATCTAACCAACCCTGGCTCTAAAAGCTATATGTCACAAAAGTAGCGGACAGCAGCAAGAGTCAACCTCTTGAAAATTCTATCCCCTATTCTGTTATGCCTCTTCTAAAAATGTTCCCTTCCCTTGATCAGGATGAGCCTTTGGTGGAAGGCTTTCTCAGTGTCCAAGATATCATTGATTGCCCAGACTCTGCCATATCAGCTACATGAATAGAGATCAGATGGTCATGCTTTACTTGTAGAACCATCGGAAACTATCATTGTCAGAAAGGGAAAATACAAGACCATAGAAGGTAACTTACCACAGGAGGGATGTATGAAATCTCAGATCTCCTCAAAGCTACAAAGCCAAAACTCCGTTCTTCTTTTCTAGCATACTGGGTTTGTATTTACAGCCTACTAAACAAAGGGAAAAAGCCGAACACTGAAAAATGAAAAATCAAAGAAGGAACAGATGATTAGTGGAATCCTCCTCTACCATCATTGTGTAACTGCACATGATTAAAACTTCACACAAGGCAATGCTAAATTGGTGAAAATTTTGTCATGAGAATGAGCATGCTCTTTCATAGCCACAAGGGAAAGGGATTACATGTTACTTCTTTTAGCAGAAGAGTTACGATATAGACGCATGAAAATCAAGGTGCTAGAGAAAAAGTTACCACTCTCAAATATTGATTATGCTGCCGTCTGGTCAAGGGGCCATTTCTCAAGCCGGAGCTTGCTCAGTTGTTGAGATATGTCTTTTAAAAGCTTCTCGCCTTCACTACCCTTATGCAGTGAAAGAACAGCATGCTTCAAGAACCCGCTATCTTCTTCAAGGGCCTTCAACCTCTCACCGAGTTCAGACACTTTCGCCACAATGGGATTGATTTGAACATCTGTCAGCCCAGAAGAACATTTGATCTTATAATGATTTCATCGCATGCCTAAATATTATTCTTCAATTTCTACAAGGAAAAAAAAAGGGAAAAGAATAATGAAATTGAAAAAAAGAAAGTTACTTTTATCTTCCTCACTAGGGGTCATGTTGGAGGAGGAATGAACTCTTTTTTCCAGATTTCTTAACTCATTCAAAAGATAAGATTTCTCCCTTTCAAATCCTTCTGCATCTTCCAACAAGCCAGCAGGGTGATCACAGTGATGGTCATTATGATCCACTTCACTATGAGTAAACACAGGGCTTTCACGTTCAGATTTATCACTGACTGACGAGAAGGATCGAGACTTCATTTCTTGAAACTCTTCAGGAATTTGGTCTTCACATTCCTCTTCTTCAACTTTGTCTATGATTCCGTATTTCTCCCTATAAATCTCAAGCTCGGCCTCTAAACCCTTGATTTCTTCCTCTCGCTTTGCAAGTAAATCCCTCAAGACCTGCAATGCTTCTTGGTCATACTCCGCTTGCTCTTCCATCATTCTTTGATACTGCAATGCCTCCATTTGCACTGCAGCCTTCTCTGCTTGAAGTCTAGTGATCATAGCCATGGCATTGTTTGCAGCAACAGCTGAAGCACTCCTTTCTTCATCCAATTCCAAATACAAAGAAATCAGAGACTTGCGATCCAAGCGGACTTGTCTTTTCAAGTAGTTCAAAATGTTATCTCCTTCTGCATCACTCGAGGTGTTTCCTTCAGAGGCCTCCAAAACAAGATCTGACTTTTCAAGCAGTGACTTCCTTTGAAACCTAGAAAACCGAGGACTGGCATAAGCAGAATCAAGTGAGATGCCAAAAAATTTGTTTCCTCTCAAAAAACTTGGGGTCTTGTTAGCGTCATCAGCGTCTTCTGATTCCATCAATAGAGGCACAGTGGCTGCTTTAGCATCTTCCCTAAAACCAACTGCAGTATAATTCATGCAAGTCAGCATTTTTGGCTATGATTACCCAAAAAATAAAAAATAAAAAATAAAAAACCCAATTTTCCTAATGTATCACATTCATCAAGCAAACAAATACAATATTTTTAGCAATGTATGAATTGGGGTTCTTCGATTTCCCATGAATCATCCCCCTCGTGAAACTTGTCCTAGGTTTGGAAATCAAGGAATAACTGAATAAACTTTGTTCATAGGCAAGTCCATTACCTGGAAGCAACAAAGTTTTGGAGGTTTCCTCATCCTCTGGCAGCTCTGATTCATTGTCTGAAGCAAACTTGAGCTCCGTATATTTGATATGAGGCAAGTCCAAATTGCGCGAGTCCTCATTTCTGCAAAACAGTCCTCGAGGTGAGGGAGTTGGAGCGTGTGAAATGAGATTCATGACAGGCCCCCTCATTTTGTGGGGCTTGTTCCTCAGTATATCCCCACAACAAGAACAACGTGCTGGTCCGAACTTCTCAATAAAAGAAGTTTCAGCAGAATATCTTGAAGAGTTTTTGTGATCATCATTGAGCAAGCCATCAAGTTCGGTATTTAAAGCCCCAACTAGAGACTTATAAGTGTCACATTCGTAACTGTTCTCTGCAGCATAAGAAAGAGGACATCCTTCACACATTCTTCTTATATCAGAGAGCTTTTGATGAACTTTACAATAAGCAAGAGATGAAATATCCTTCCTGTGACTTTCACAAATCGATTCATTGTAATAAAAGTCAGAATTTCTGCGAACAAGAACATGATCGATTCTTGTGCAAAGCAAACATGGGATTTTCAATTCAAAGAACTTGGAGAATTCATTAGCAATGAATGCAAGAAACCCATCAATGAAAAGCAGAATAATTAACACCCATTCCAGAACCGCATGGATTACAAATGCTGGAAAACTTCCGAGGTTGTTCTCAACCGATTTTCTAAATGATTTTACAGCCATGTTTTAAAAAAATCTTAAAAAACACATTCTAAGAGCATTTATGTGTATTGGAAACTGATTTCAAGGTGAAAGTGAAAAAGGATAAACAATGAGGTGCAAGATCATGACCTGGGTGAGAAAGATCAAACCAAGATCATGATCTTTGTTTCTCTCTATCTTACTCTAACAAAATAGATGAGACGTGATAGAGAGAGAGAGAGAGAGAGAGAGAGAGAAGTTGGTTGAAATTCAAGGGGGGTTTGGATTACTTTGGTTGGTGATGTTTGAACTAGGCTATGAATAGTAAAGTTTTTGGGTTGGCTTTGAAAAGAACAGAGGTGTTTCAATTGACTAACCTGAAATAACGGTCCATCGCGAACTCACCAACTAACCCCCAGCATTGATTAAACGTCACGTTTTCTCAGTGCGATGACATGGTTCTGATGCTAAGGTGTAATTGAAAGTAACATGGAAAACTTTGCTCAAGAGAGAGAAGAAATGATTTTGCTTTGGATCGTTTTCCTATTTATACAACCCCCCCCCCCCCAAAAAAAAAAGAGTACAAAATTTCATCCGTAAAACTATTCAAGAAAACAAGTCATAATATATGAATTAGTGAATTTAATAGTTGGGATAAATAATTGAGATTACACAATTTGACATATTATTTGTTTAATCAATATGATATCTAGTTAACTGATTAATTCAGTTCGAGTATTATAAGGTCTATTTTAGAGGCCGATTCTCTTAATATCTATTTTTTTATTTCTAAAACTTGAACTTAGAGACATTAATTGTTGTCGCTAGATTCATCGCAAGACGTTAATACAATTTGACATATTATAACTGTAAAAAGAGAGAGAGAGAGAGAACACACTAAAGCTAGAAAAAAAGAGAACACTCTAAAGCTAGCTTATTGGATTCTATTATATTGAATTTTATTTTTAACAGAAAAATATTATGAATTTATTTGAAAAACCACAACTTGTTTCTATTTTCTCTTATCTTAATTGTGATAATTTTTAATTAAAATAAAAAAATACGTTGATATATTAATAATTTTTATTAAAAAAATCACCTAGTCTTTGAGTGTCGATAACATAAACAATCTTCATACTAAGGGTAAGGATAAGTTTGGTTCGCGGAGGGGGATGAGAAAGGGGGAGGGGAAAAGGAAGATTTACTTTATCTGATGGAAATAAATGGATTTTCTTTATTTTTGTTTGGTAGGGATGAAAAGGAAAGAAATTGGCAGTATCTTTTTTTGTTTGGTTAGAATTAAAGGTGGAAGAAAATATTACAATTTTTCTAAAAAATGGTTATTTAATATATTTTCTTATTTTTATAAATTATTTTTATTATTATTTTATATTAAATAAAATTAAAATATTAATGTAAACAAATTTTAAAAAAATAATTTTGAAAAAAATAATTTTTCCAATAAAATTGACGAAGAAAATTAAATTTTAATAGTTTATATTAAATAAAATTAAAATAGAAAAAAATGGATAATTTCGTAGATGTTAAAAAAAGGCAATGATAAATTTATCCAAAAATCTTATTTCATTCTATTTCCGTCCACTTTAGGACGGAAATGATTTCTTAAAAAGGAAGAAAAGGGATTACGCCCCACTTTTACTTCCCCTCCACATTTCCTTCCTTATCAAACGAGTAAAATGTGTCATTTTCTTTTATTTTTATTTTTCCTCCCACTTTTCGTTCATTTTTCATCCTGATCAAATTACGCCTAAGAAAAAACGAAAGGAGCAATAAAAGAACTATATGTAATTTTTCCCCCACGAAAGGCATCTTTCTTCCCCTTGTGTGTTGCAAGCCAACAATGAACAGCCAAGCCAAGCCGTTTCCAAGACATTATCTGTTACACTGAATTGGAAGCAACCTCACCAAAACCAAAACTTAGCTTTTGTTTCAAACATAGCCCCACACTTTGCATAAAAGCAGTAGTCAGGTTTTGTAATTCACTAAGGTTGAGGTTGACTGCGAAAATCTCGTACAGCTACTTAGACCAGGAATAATCCTTCAGCCGCCAGAATCAACAGAACAAAATTTTCTGCTATGTTTACGATAAATACAGAGCCAAGTTTCGGCTTCATAGTCCTATTGCCCATCTTTCTGAAACTTGAAATAGTGTCTCACTAATTACATAAGGGTTGTGTAAGTATATTTGAATGTAAACATTTCTTGGTCATGTAAGGCGACATGCATCCCCCTATCTGAAAAATAAGATGAAATAAATAAAACATTAGGTCTTATGTGAGAAAAAGGATATGAAATAACGAAAAGAATTGGATGTGACATTTAACAACAATGGTTTGTAATCATCTGATGTTTACTAACTTCTAAGCAATGCAACTGACAAAAGGTAGAAGAGAGCTGCTGTAATTTTCTCTTCTATCATTTTATTAATGATACAAAATATGTTTATATACAAAAGAGATCCTTAAATCAATAAATCAAGGATACTAAAAGAGAATATAAATATTTGATAGAGGAAATTAAGGCTAGATTAGATATACAAATATTTGACCAACTAGAGATCCTTAAATCAAGGATACGAAAAGGTAATATAAATATTTGATAGAGAAAATTAAGGCTAACGAGGGATCTTCATCCAATACACCCTCTCAAGTTGGAGCATGAAGATTTCGAATGCCCAACTTGCCAACAAGAAAATGAAATTGTTGATGACTGAGAGCTTTAGTAAAGAGATCAGCAAGCTGAAGGTGAGATGGAACATGTGACGTAATGATGGAACCAGATTTAATGCAATCATGAATGAAATGATAATCAATTTCAATATGTTTTTGTGCTCATGATAAACAGGATTGGCGGCAATATGAATGGCAACACGATTATCACAATGAAGGTGGGCTGGCAAAGATTGAGTGATTTGCAAATCATGAAGTAAGGTACGAAGCCAGATAAGTTCACATGCAGTGGTAGCCATAGAGCGATATTCAGCTTCAGCGGAAGAACGAGAAACAGTTGTTTGTTTCTTGGTTTTCTAGGCAATAGGAGAGTGACCAAGAAAAATAAGATAACCAGTAATAGAACACCGTGTAAGAGGACAACCGGCCCAATCAGAGTCACAATATGCATTAAGTCGTAAATCAGACTTTGAGGAAAGAAAAATGCCTTGTCCTGGAGCAGACTTGAGGTAGCGTAAGATATGAAAAGCAGCTAGCCAATGTCGATGGCGAGGCTGATGCATGAATTGAGACAGAATATGTACTGAATAGCAGAGTTCTGGTCTGATGATAGTTAAGTATATGAGCCTGCCAACCAAGCGACGATAAGGACCAGGATCATCAAGGAGATCACTATTATTTGTTCCCAAGGTGTGATTTTGCTCCATAGGAAACGTAATTGGTTTGGAACCAATCATGCCAGATTCATGTAGAATATCCAATGTATATTTCCGTAGGGACAAAACTATGCCATCAGGAGATCGAGCTACTTCCAAACTAAGAAAGTACTTAAGAACACCAAGGTCTTTGATGTGGAAACAAACATCCAGGTATGCTTTGAGAGCAGTAGTATGATGATTGTCATTGGTAGCAATAATAACATCATCCACATACACACAAGTAAAGCCATGAAGGAGGTGCCCTTATGGTATAAGAAAATGGATGTTTCTGCCTTAGATTGAGTAAAACCAAAACGAAGAAGTGAAGCAGAGAATTTAGCATACCATTGACGCGATGCCTGTTTTAAACCATAAAGAGATTTCCGAAGCTGACATACTCGATCATCACCCGGTGATAAATAACCAGGAGGTGGTGTCATGTAGACTACCTCAGCAAGATCACCATGCAAAAAGGCGTTGTGAACATCGAGTTGGTGCAAGTCCCATGATTTTGCGGCTGCCACTGCTAATAGTGTACGAACCGTTGTAAGCTTGGCTATAGGTGCAAAAGTTTCAGTGTAATCAAATCCTTCAATCTGTGTATAGCCCTTAGCAACTAAACGAGTCTTGTAGCACTCGATTGTCCCATCAGAATGATACTTGATCTTGTAAACCCATTTTGTTCCAATGGCCTTCTTTCCAGCGGGAAGTGGCTCTAAAGTCCATATACAATTTTGTTCAAGTGCTTGTAATTCTTTATTCATTGCTTCTTGCCAGCGAGTGTCCTTAATGGCCTGTTTATAAGATTTTGGCTCATCATCTTGGGTGATGGCCATAAGAAAACGAGTATGTGAAGTATTGAATTTGGAATATGATAGCAAAGAGGTTAAAAGATAAGGCATACCTGAGGAAGCATGGTTGGAAGAGGTGGGAGAAGAACTATTATTTCCTGGCAAATCAACATGGAAGTCACGGAAGTGAGATGGTAATTTCCTTGTTCGATGGGGAAGTGATTGTGGTTGTATGGGTTTTGGATCAGGTGTAAGAGATGGAGAAGAACTATCAATATCTGTGAAAGAATTCAGTTCAGGGTTGTCGATAGGAGGTGATGTGATCGGTGGTGTAGATGATTCAAAAGATGCAGCTTCAGGTCAGGAACCAGTAAAGGGACAGGTGTGATTAAATGAGCATCATGTCCTGGAGAAGGTGAACACGATTGGTGAAAAGGAAAAATATGCTTATAGAAGTTCAAATCTCGAGAGATAAAAACTTTATGAGTGGCTAAATTGTACACCTTATATGTCTTTTGGCCATGAGGGTATCCAATGAATATGCAAGCAGTGGCACGTTCATGGAATTTATCCTTTGATCGAGGAAGGATAGAAGCATAGCAAAGGCATCCAAAAACACGAAGATGAGAATAATTGGGTCTTTTAGAAAATAAAATTTCATAAGGGCTTTGGCCAGATAAAAGAGGTGAGGGCATGTAATTTATTAAATATGTTGCTGTTAAAATACACTTACCATAAAACTTAATAAGCAAATTGGCTTGAAAATGTAAGGCTCTAGCCACCTCAAGCATGTGTTGAAGTTTACGTTCCATTTCTCCATTTTGTTGAAGGGTGGAAACACAAGAAAACTGAGTCAAAATCCCATTTTGTTGACAAAAGAGTTGAAAATTATGATTCGTAAATTCGGTGTCATTATCACTACGAATTTGTTTAACCACCTTTCCAAATTGTCTAGTCACCATGGTCAAGAAGGAAAGCAATCTAAGTAAAACTTCAGATTTGGTTTTAAGCAAATAAACCCAAGTGACTCTAGTATAATCATCCACAATGCTTAAGAAATAATGGGCACCGGACAAAGATGCAGTATGATATGGGCCCCAAACATCACAATGAATTAATTCAAAAGATTCATGAGTTTTAATTGAACTAACTAGAAAAGGGATTTGAGACTGTTTCACTCGATGACAAGAGTCACAACACTTATTAAAGGACTTAACAGAAAACTGACCTAAATCTGTAATAAAAGATAGTCTATCAAAGGATAAATTCCCAAGGCGTCGATCCCATAAATTGAGATTAGAATCATGAGTGATGCTGGTTGCTGCAATGGGAATTTTGATTGCTCGAAAATAATAGAGCTCATCTCACGATTCACCCATTCCAATCAACTTCCTCGTGGCTAGGTCCTGTAAAGCACAAAAAGAAGGAAAAAAATGAGCAAGGCTATGGTTAATTTGCTAATGGATATAAGATTACACTTAAATGAAGGTATATAAAGGACATTATTTAAAGTAAGAGATGGACTAAGAAAAACATTTCCATAAGATTTTGCTGGAATGCTTAACCCATCTGGTATAGTAATTGGTGAAAAATGAGGTAGAGTTTTGGGGGAATCAATGACACTCGCATGACATGTCATATGGTCAGAAGCACCTGAATCCAAGATCTATTCAATTATACAGTTGGACAGAGGAGCTACCTTACCCGCAAAGTTGGTTGTAGGATTGTGAGCCTTTTCAAGATTAAGCATAGAGATGAGTTGAGCATATCGTTCTGCAGTCAGCCCATTAATTAGTATAATGTTACCTTCAATAGGTTCCATACACTGTGAGTTATTAGCTGCTTTGGGCTTGGATGATTTATTTCCTTTATCCCACCATTCAGGATATCCGTTGAGCTCAAAACAAGTCTCTTTAGTGTGTCTTGTCTTTTTGCAATGTTCACAAAATAATTTGGATAAGTCACGATTGTTTGTAGATTTCCTATTGTTGTGGGTTTTGTTCCCGTTGCTGGTATGAAATGCTGCTCCCTCAACAGAAGGTGATCACAATGCTGTTACTAATTGTTGTCGCTCTTTTTGTGCTACAAGTCCATAAACACGAGACTATGAAGGTAATGGTTCAGTTTTGAGAGCATACCATATTATATTTGTCATTCAGACCCATTAAAAACTGATGCACTTTTTCTTTCTCCATTTCTACAACAAGAGCCTGTGCAGATCCACAGGTACACATTGGAATTTGCAAGTATGTGCTAAGTTCATCCCAAATTCCCTTTAATTTTGTGTAATATGCTGAAACAGACATGCCTTGTTGCAAGGTATTCACCATCTCAGTCTTCAACTGATGAATGCGAGGTGCGTTGCCTTGAGAATCTTTCTTCAAGGTCATTCCACATCTCTTGTGCCATAACAAAGTATGCTACACTATCATGTAGGGTAGGATGAAGAGAATTAAAAATCCAAAAGATTACCATAGAGTTGCATTTAATCTATACAGATTCTACTGTGGAACCAGATGATGGACGTTTGATAATCCCATCTACAAAGCCAAATTTATTTTTGGCCTGAAGTACGTTTGTCATGGCACGATGCCATGTGGGGTAATTTTCTTCTTTGAGGAGGCGCGTTACTAAGGTTGTACCTGGATTGTCAGATGCATGAAGAACATAGGGTGATGAGACATCAAAATTGGTTTGAGTCATGTCTAATTGGCTAGTTTTTGACGTACTAGAACCTAAAAGGCTTTCTTTGGTCATGTTGAGAAGGTGAAAAAATATTTTAGGATTTTAATCGCTCTGATACCATGACAAAAGGTAAAAGAGAGCTGCTGTAATTTTCTCTTCTATCATTTTATTAATGATACAAAATATGTTTATATACAAAAGAGATCCTTAAATCAATAAATCAAGGATACTAAAAGAGAATATATATATTTGATAGAGGAAATTAAGGCTAGATTAGATATACAAATATTTGACCAACTAGAGATCCTTAAATCAAGGATACGAAAAGGTAATATAAATATTTGATAGAAGAAATTAAGGCTAACCGGAGATCTTCATCCAATAGCAACAAACCTTACCCTCCAATCTAAGAACAGATTTTAATGCTCCCCCAGAAAGCTAAGTGCCAAATTTATAGTTCAAAGTCTGGCTAGAAGTGAAAGTCGACTGTGGGTATCCTGGTTGCTTAACGAGCAAGAAGTTACCAATGACACAAGAACCTAATAGGAGAAAACATTATATTGATACTTTACTTATCATGAAGGAAGGATGAACAATTTATCACATAAGAAGCAAAAATGGAGGAGTAATATCATGGGAGAATCAAACAGAAAAAGGGAAGTAGACTATCACTTTAGCATGTGCATGCCAATGCATGGAGATGCCTGATTTTATCCAGCTGCATAGCATAAGCCATGCATATACCCTATGCTAGATAGTTTATCGAAATGAAACCTAGTGCTCCAAACAAGCCTCGCAAAGGAGGGTGAGCAGCCAATGCATGAGCAAGCTCCTAGCTTGTAATTATATTCCTATCACTTTGAAAGCACTGCCTGAAGTATGCCGTCAATTTTAAATCTCGCAAAAGCTTGGAATCCTTTTGGACAGGAATTCTGAAAATTTTAAAAGAGAAAAATTTAGCATAAATATAAGCAACTAGAGAAAGGCACTTCACCTATCTACATGCAAGTCCAATCATTCATCTAATGATATTATCCGATAACAGAAAAGGAAGTGGGCATCCTTGTCCCTGAAAGAATTTTGGTACCTATTGGTTTAGAATGTCCCTGAGAGGCATTCTGGGTAATTGCATGGGGTTAGTGGGATAACACCCACTTACCCATAATACCCATTTAATCTCCCTTGATTCTCCCCCATTATGGTTGAACACAGTTTAAGGAAAGGAGACTAACCTCTCCTGGATGGCATCTTTTTGTGTGGAAGCTATTGGAGGTGTTGGAGCGAATTGCATAAGATTGTGAAAAAAAATAAAATTCTCTAGAGTGAGAATTTGATCAAGGGAACAGGAAATTTTCACATAGAAAAATTTCTCTCATTGTTGTTATCATCGGACTGAGAGTTGAGGTATCGTGGAGTTGCGGTAGTGATTCGATTAGCCTCGTGATCATCATCCCTGCCGCGAGATCCGATCAAAGGATTTGCCATGCAATTCGATTGATTTTGAAAGCTCTACATTGAGGTATTTAACCCTAGATCCTGATACTTTTATTTTTCAAAAATTATTGTTTTCTGCTGCACATGAGAACCTAAATCCAACATTGGTATCAGAGCTCTTGTTGGATTAATTAAAATAATTTTCGGATATAAAAATATAGGGTATTAAATTTAGGATTTGGATTACGAATGAGTTTCGGGAATCCGAGAACACCACAATGTTGCCCATGATCTGTAGAGCATGAAAATAATTTTTATTGAATTTTTTGAACACAATAGGGCCATCAAAACCAAATGTTGAATTTTTCGGCCATTAATGGTGTCCAAAGCATGAAACCCTAGATCTACTATGTTAGAGACAAAATTGATCTATAATAATGGTATATTCATGCTCTTCATGATCGGATCTGCATGTTTCATGTGTTTATTACAAGTTTTGGTTGTCGGAGTGCAGTTTCGGCCATGGCCGCGGAGTGCCGCAAGCAAGAATGCTTGAACCGCCGAGATTAGGGCGTAATTCCTCCAAATAATTGAGTTAGGATGACTGGAGGTGGTTAAATTACATTTTACAACTGAAATCCAATGAGATTGAGGCTGGAAATGGCGGTTTCTGGCAGCTGGGTCAAGAGAATCTAGTTGCAGAAAAAACGGGGGAAGAAGACCCGGCCCAGACCAGTGGGCGTGTGATGCCCGCGGGTATAGGCACGTGTACCCCATGCTCAGGTGAGGCTCGTGGATGGGTCGGGGTGGTCCAGGTCGGTTTCGACCCGAACTCGCGTCCCCGACTCGTGCCCGACCTAGGTACCGACACGAGTGGCTGGTCGCGCGCGTACAGGCGCGTGACCCATGCTCCTGCGCGTCTGGCGCATGTGCCGACTCTTAGGACGCGCGTGCATGTGCGTGCCAGATGAGTTGCGCATGCGCAAGCACTTGCCCGGCACACGCAGGCACGTGGGGACGGGCTGCCAGCGAGTGGCAGCGCGTGGGACCACCGGCGGTGCATGGGCTTGCCTAGAAATAAAATTTTCTAATTTTCTGAGGGTCTCATATCTATAAATATGACTTTTTGTGGGCCGAACCCAAGTCCGGTTTGTAAGATACAATTCCCGGTTGTGGTTAGGGGTGTTCATCGGTTCGGTTTCCGAATTCTTCGATTAATTCGATTCGGTTAATTCGGTTTAACATTTTTTAATCCCAAACCAAAAACCGAACCTAATTCGTTTAAATTCGAAATTCGGTTTTCGGTTTGAATTCGAATTGAATCGAATAAACCAAATAAATCAATTTTGATTTTCGAGATCTAAATTTTCACATAAATCCAATTTAACCAAATTCAAATTGACAAAACAATAAATTTTTTAACTATTATTTTATTGATTGCTTAAAAAAGAAAAATTATCAATCAAAGTTTAAATAAAAGGAAAAGAAAATAAATAATAAATAATCAAAATAAATAAAAAATGGGATAATTAAAAACCCTAATTCGGTTTTCGGTTCGAATTCGTATTAAAAATCTCAATTCGAAACTCGAACCGAAAACCAAATTGGGAATTCGGTTCTAACCGAAAACCGATTCGAATCCAAAAATCGAATTCAAATTTAATTCGATTCGGTCGGATATTCGGTTATCACCAAATATTGCACACCCCTAGTTGTGGTGTATGGTGTCTGTTAACTCATACGCTCGCTTTTGGGTCTATACTAGAATCATTTAGGATTTGTTGATTTGTAGGATGCACAAAATATGAAAATAAGTATCGATAAGTCACTAAATTTTCTAAGACTATTTCAAAAATTGTCGTATTAGATTTTTGTAAGGGGGATAAAACTGAATAATGATAATTATAAGATTTTTCACCGGTAGATTCAGTTTATCCTCGAGGAGCAAAATTTATCTGAAATTCTAAGGCATGAGATGGTGGACTCCGGAGAGGGTAACACACCTCAGAGAGATGGGATTAGGAGACATTACATGCATGGAAAATGAAGGATGACCGAGTTAGGGCAATCCTCCTGAGCATTATACACGATGATGTGATCCCGATCTATGAGTAATACCCTACGGCTATGTCAGTTTGGCTCGCCCTATAAACAGTATTGTGATACTCTTACGGATTTTGAGATGAGAATACTGACTTATAAGTTTAATAATTTATAAGAAAAAGGTTGATCATGTAATGATGCAACATTTGATGCAAATGTCGAGTATGATCACCGAGTTGGAGAATGTAAACGAGTCTATTTCAGATGTGTTTTTTTTTTCCAAACACTGGATGCGATCCAGTCTTTACCCGATTCATGGGAAACCATGAGAACCTATTTCACATATGACGAAAGTATTCGTACTTTCATTAATGTAAATAGGCACAATGAGTTCAAGTAGGAACATTTGGAGGTGAGTAGGCCATACTCGGGTCTTACTTATGTAATGGAGTTGAGCAAAGACTTCCGTGACACCAAACACAAATGGCATAAGCATTGGTAATAAACTCGAAATTCAGGTAAGAAGAAACCATCCGCAAAAACCAAAAACTAAATATTAAAACACAGAAAGAATGAGTTGGATAAGACCAAGGTGTAGTGCTACATTTGTAGTAAACTTGGTCGTTTCGCTCGTTAGTGTAACGAGCAGAAATTATCACTTTTTTTCTTTACGTGGTTTGAAATGCTCACTGATTTTTATCATTCGTGGATTATAAACTCAGAAACTACTGACCACGTAACTCGAGATAGGAGCGCACATATATAGTTTCACCGCTCGAGACAAGAGCGCGGATATATAGTTCTGTCGAGTGAGTCCTCAATTAGGAGAATTTACGTCGGGAACAGAGCGTTTGTCATCGTCAGAGGGAGTGACACTTGCAAGATGGAGTTACAAAGATGCCAGACCTTGTACGTTCTTTACGCTCTGGATATTTGACGAAACTTGATCTCAGTCTAGAATATACTCTGTTAATTTGAAATTTTTATAGTTTCCATTTATTACGACAATTTTTTGATTGATTCTGGTTTTGTCTATGAGGGACTATATGTACTGGATGTAAATTCTTTCAATGGTGTTTCTTGTTATCCTCTTAGAGTGAGAGAGGATGAGCCAGTTAGCAGTGAGTGGTCTGTAAGGCCCACTAACCAGTTTTGCTCATATGGCAAAGTTACAAGAAAACCATTCGACAATGCAATGAGGGTTAAGATTCTATTGTAGTTGGTTCACTCTGACATCTGTGGCCTTATGAATATGAGAACCTGAAATGGAGTTGTTTACTCTATTACATTCATAGACAATTACATGTGTTTCGGTTACGTCTATCTGATTTCGCACGAGTTTGAGGCATTAAGATGTTTCAGGAGGTTTATTAGCGAGGTTAAGAATTAGTTAAATTTGAGAGTTGAGACTCTCAGAACCGATTGAGGCGTAAGTATTTGTCTGAAGAGCTATGTTTCGAGAAGGGTATTATGAGATAACTGACTATTCCTGCTACTCAGTGGAGTAGAGTAACCGAGAGAGGAATAGGACTTTGTTTGAAACAGTGAGGTCGATGATGGCGAAGGGCAATTTGCTCGTTTCCTATTTGGGAAATACATTATTGGCTACAGCTTATGTCCTTAATTGTGTTCCATCGAAATCCGTAGTCAGTACCCCATACAAGTTTTGAACAGGGAGACAGCCTGACCTTAGCCACTTGAGGTTATGGGATTGTGCCGCGTATATTCACGGTTTCTCACATCTACACAGCAAATTAGGCATGCGAGAAAAAAGGTATATCTATATGAGATACTCAGAACACTCCAAAAGGAATGTGTTCTAAATGAGCATACGAACGGCATTGTCACTGAGATTAAGTTTCTTGATGCCGAGTTTCTTGAAACTAATTTCCCTATGAGAGGTGAAATCAATTGGCACCTCACCTTCTATAAGATGGATGAGTCTAGTGGCTTAGCTGATTTCAGTGACAAGACCCAAGAATCCATTACGGATCTCGGTCCTAGTGGGAGCGATCCATCTAGAGGTGAAAAAGTTTCCCGTTCTTGTAAGAGTAATCGAGGATGCGTACCTAACCGTCGGTTCTCGATTGAGGTAGAGGCTCTCAAAGCTTCTCTTGGAGATGATGAGAAACCTTAAACAGTCCTAAAAGCTCTTGAGGGTTCTGTGAAGGACTATTGGTTAAGGGCCATGGATGAGAGAAGGAGTTGATGAGAATCAACGGGATCTGAGATTTAGTTGATTTTCCTGAGGGTAGAAAGGCCGTTAAGAATAAGTGGGTTCTCAAGATCAAGAAAAAGACCCATGGATTGGTGGAGAGGTATAACCAAGGGTTACACTCAGACAGAGGACAAAATTATCTCGATCCGTTTACTTTTAGCGATTGTCGCGAATATAGATTTGGAGTGAGACCATATGGACATTGCGACTGCCTTCCTGAGTGGGAGTTTGGATAAGGAGATCTACAAGGAACAATTATCTAGCTTTATTCTTATAGATCGAGAATGATAAGGTCTATCAACTTTGGAAGCTAACATACGACCTTAATTATCAATTCAGGCAGTGACACTTGAGATTTCACGATGAGGTGATATCTCACGGTTTTGTGATGATTGAGGAGGATCATCGCGTATATCTTATATGATCTCATGATTCTTTTGTGATCATATCCTTATATGTGAATGATATTCTATTAACTGGGAACAACAGAGAGTATCTGATAACCACGATGACGTTGATATTGTCGAGTCTTAATATGAAGGACATGGATGAGGTTTAGTTCTTCTTCAAAGTTAAGATCCAGAGGGATTGCTCGAGATAGATATTGGACTTCTATGGCCAACATCTAGGGAGTTCTCAAACGTTTCGAGAAGAACGATTACAACCCTATAGATACTCTTATCGCTAAAAAGGTTTAAAGCATAAGTCTTGGCATGTACTCTAAAACTCAGGAAAGGATAAGGGAGATGAGTAGAATCCCTTGTACCAGTGCAGTGAGTGGTCTGATGTACGCAGTGTTGCATACACGATCAGTAGTTTGCTTTGCAGTCAGTCTGGTGATTAGGTATCAGTTGAATCCTGGAAGGGATCATTGGAAAGCAGTGAAAAGGATTCAGAGATATCTCGAGGAATCTACAGACCTCTCCTTGTGTTACGGAGGAGGTGATTTGCGTCTCATTGGGTATTCAAACGCTGACTAAGGTGGTGATTTAGATAAACGTAAATTGACAGGTTTTATGAGAGACCTATGTACCTCTGTCTACGATAGAGGCTGAGCTTGTGGTACGCTTAATAGCAGTTCATGAGAGTATTTGGCTCTGGAGATTTCTGGATGACTTAGGGGTTGTGGCAGATAGTAAAAGGCCAGTGATGATTTATTATGAAAATCAGGCTGCTATTGATCACACCTAAAACCCTAAGTATCACAATAAAACCAAACACATTGATACCTAATACCACTTAATAAGAGACATTACCAGGAATGGTGAAATGACAATTAAGTATATTTTTATATAGTGTAGAGGCTGATCCCTTCACTAAATCTGTTGTGAGAGAATTCATGTATGAGATATAGGAATCATTGGGTTTACGTATATCTTTAACATTTCTCACTTTGTACTGATACTTATTATGTTTGCATATATGACGTGTGCACAATTCAGTCACAAATTTTAATTTTATTGTACTATTTTATTGTCATATATTTTGTGATATATTGTTATAAAATGATATGTCAGGGAGACGTGTCAACTCTCTCACATGAATAATCACCTCCAACTCTAAGTGAGTGGGGATAAGAAGGATTCTAATTATAAGAGGCTTTGAAAGTAGCCTTACTAGAGCATAAGTCGCCCTGATATATGTTCAAGACGAGATCATATACGATATGATCAATATGGACGTACCCACATCCATGTTGTTTGTAAGTAGTTAGATTTGAGATCTCAGATATCACTTGTGACTAGTGATATTATCTCTGAGACACTATCTCTGAGATTTTTGGGTAAAATTTTATATGTGAACTGAGTCTCATACCTGTACAATGTTAGAGAATCGGACATATACCCTTTATGAGAGATGGGGAAATAATATTGTGGCACGCGTTTCATACCGCGTATGATAAGTCGACCAAGGATAGTGGGAGTATTATTTGAAATATTGACATGATTTAAATCCACATTCCACTGTATGAGACTCGAGATCCATTTGGTGGAATTCCATATACCCTTATTACTTTCAGCGATTTCTAGAGGTCTCGACTTAGTGTTTACTATTTTACTCTGTTTACCTATGACTCGGAAGATAAATTGAGGTCTAAAGGATAGATTTAGGAAAACAGTTGAATTGAGACTAATAGATTCGAGTTTGAAAAAAGAAAGACCAATTGATATTATATCATTGTGTTATATTCACCGGTTAAACTATTATGTCTATTCATGTTTGGATATAAGTATAATAGTGGATACACAGTCGAGTATTTATTGGGGATTACTTTCGATGAGAAAAGTAGCTCTATGGATGTAACTAGTCTTGAATCTAGGGTGCAGCGAGTTCTTTTTTATACTAACGGTGACTTCTCAATCATCCTAACAAGTATATCGAGAGGTCTTTACTTGAAGGTGTACTCGCCGGTCGCATGACGTCTAATTCTGTATGAAAGTCCAGCAAGGTGATGAGAAAAATCGTATGAGTTGTGATCTTGTGACGGATATGAAATGTCCTCCCGTACGAGTGGGAGATTTTGGTTTAGAATATCCATGAGGGGCATTTTGGGTAATTGTATGGGGTTAGTGGAATAACTCTCATTTACCCATAATACCCATTTAATCTCCCTTGATTTTCTCCATTACGCTTGAACACATTTTACGGAAAGGAGACTAACCTCTCCTGGATGGCATCTTTTTGTGTGGAAGCCATTAGAGGTGTTGGAGAGAATTGCACAAGATTGTGAGAAAAATAAAATTCTCTAGAGTGAGAATTTGAGTGAGAGAACGAGAAATTTTCACGTAGAAAAATTTCTCTCGTTGTTGTTATCATCGGACTGAGGGTTGAGACGTCGTAAAGTTATGGTGGTGATTTGATTAATCTTGTGATCACCATCTCAGTTGTGAGATCCGATCGAGAGATTTGTCGTACAATTTGATTAATTTTGAAGGTTTATATTGAGATATTTAACCCTAAATCTTGATCCTTTTATTTTTTAAAAATTATTGTTTTTCGTTGTGTATGAGAACCTAAATTCAACAGTACCCATTATAGGATTTTGGAACTACTATGTAACATGAGATGGAATCTAGTAGGTTTTTCAGGAAAACAGAATATCCTTCAGCAATGATAGAATAAATAGCTATATTGATAGGCCTCATGCAGATATAGGTAATCAAATAATATTCTAGTAAGGATCAAAAGAAGGAATCACGGAGTAGGAAACCTTGTGTCTATAGCAGAAGGAAGCAAAATATGTTATGAAGATTACTCTCCCTATAGTGCCTGACAGTTGCAGATAATTTTTTTTTAAAAACAAAAAAAAAGGAATCAATCAACATCTCACACTTTAGTAGAAGAGTCTTGATCAGCAGAATTTAGTACAATTAGAGTCAAATTCTCAAGACCATCTTCATTTAACCAAAATCCCCCGGCTGGTAGATTCTTTCACCCACTAGACATGTTCATCTTAACAACATGGGTAGGAGAAATATATTTCAACATCTCCACCATTATCGCATGATCAATGCCTGGAGGAAAAAAAAAAGGGATGAAAGATTACAACTAGAGTAACTCATTATACTTTTCCAGATTTTAATCCAGCAAACAATAGAATACAGAAGAAGAATATTAAAGGCATGGGTAATTGGCAGCCTTACCTTTTAGGCAACCAGGGGTGTTGATGACAAGAGGCAACGCTAGCTTTCCCACATTATTGCTCTTGCCAGAGATGCAGTACTCATGTCGATAGGGATCATAAAGGGCGCATATGGAATCCTAACAGGCTTTTGGATCCCTTTTTGAAGAAGTGTCACCAAAGTAGTATCATCTGGGGAGAAAACAACCACATTCCATTACTCCATGAAGTTCTTCATATAGACACACACACACACACACACAAACACAAACACACACACACACGCGTGTGTATATATACATACCCGTGTGTGTATATAAATATATATATATATATATGAATAAAAGGTTGTATAAAGGGCCTTGAAAGCCACCCCAAAAGAATAAAGTTAGAAACTCAAAGCTACATCATGGTCCAAAAAGAAAAGAAGGATAATGTTATGGATTCACTTTATAGATTCAAACTCAATAAAAAATTCAATCCAAAAAATCAACCTATTAGATGGGAGAACTTATTAGATTTAAGTATCATTTTATGATTTTGTTGGAAACCAATATGGGATTCATGACATTACCCGTCCCATAAGAAGTCAGACGTCTACGAATGACTCTTATTCTGAACAGCTTTCACTCTGAACTCTTCACGACACCAGGTAATCATTTTTCTTTTTTTAGACGACTCTCACTCTGATACCAGGTAGCCCTTTCTCCTTTGGACGGTTCGCACTCTAGTAGCAGGTAGTTCTTTTCTCTTTGGATGGTTTCACTGTAGGCCGGTTTCACTCTAGGCCTTATCAAATATCAGGTAGCTCTCTTTCATATCGCCCTTTTTCATTTTAGCTATATCAATTTGTCATGTACTCACTTGATAAACTCAAACCCAATAAAGAACTCAATCCAAAAGGTCAACCTATTAGATGAGAGAACTTATTAGACTTAAATACTATTTTATGATTTTGTTGGGAACTAATGAGATACTCATGACAAATAACCACTTAGCTTTTTACTTATCTAAAGAGCTTTTTTTGCGCTTAGAAATCTTAAAATTTCCTCTTGCCAAATTAGTCAAATATATGATGGAGCCAATAACAAAAATTGCATCATTGCCTTAGGCGTAGACAGATACAACCAAGTCCAAACTTGGTCTTGAATACTTCCCACCACCATCCAAGAACAACCAAGAAAACCGAACACCATATTCCAAACTTCATGTAATTGAAGATGACGGACAGATTAAACTTCATATTTGCATGTAAAACATATATTCACATAAAAATAAAAATTAAAAAAAAAAAAAAACTGTCCACCTTTTGCAAGTTATCCAAGGTTAGAATATTCTCTCACACTGCCTCTCACCCGAGGGAGTCTGAGGACAAATTAGTCACTTTAAGTAATTCCCCTCTTCCTCGTCAATGAACAAGAACACCAATGAGTGGAGCCAAGAATTACCAATATACTGATGTTGATTATGGAAGTAGCATTAAAAGGAGTACAGGGACTGTGACAAGCACAATAAGGTAGGCAAGATACATTCACGAGAATTCAGGGTTCACAATTTTATCTGGGAATTCATCGTCTCCTAGTTTTAGTGGAAAAACTAAAGCATTGAAGCTTCTTTTGGAACAAATGCTTCCATGTTCAATCCTGATGCAAAATTTACATCTTGCTGTAGACCAAGTTCAAACATCAAATATACGTTTAGTGCCAGAGATGACTAAGTGGTAGAGAAGGGACCTTATGTGCATTGCCATTTGAAGGGACGCTACAAAAATAAATAAATAAATAAACAATGGTCTTTAGTACAGGAATTCAGTGACGACCAAAATTCTAATCATTAATAGTAACTTTTGGAGGTGAAAAAAATTCATCACTATATTTTGGTCATCATGTAAGTTTTAGTGACGAGTATAAAAAAGTGGTCAACAAGTAGTCACTAAATGTTATAACGGAAAAAAGACATTAGTGATCAAATTTGGTGACAACAATATTTTTGTTCATTAAATGGCACTACAAAAATGGACTTTAGTAACTTTTAGTGACAAATATTTTTTGTCACAAAATTTGTGGACAATTCTTGCGATTTTTAGTGACCACAGTGGTTGTCACTAAATGTATACAATTGTCGTCACTGATAAGATCATGGTAATCCCACATCGGATGACAAAACAAATAAAATTCGAGCTACAAATAATTATCCTTGAAGCCACAACAATTGGATGGTCTAAAGACTGCCCCAATCGCACCTATGGGCCTCGGCCCAGACCAATCCGAAGACCAATCCAACCGCACCAGCAACTCAGGTTGCTGGTGCTGGCATAAGCTACTATCAACGACAATTCAAGCGGGACCGCGGGTTGCAGGCACTGAAGGCTGTGGTTGGCCGGCCGCCTGAACCGCCGGTTGCAAGTGGTGGTTCAGGCCACTGGTGCCAGCGGGATCTCTGGATGCCAGCATCGATGGCTGCGATCTGCTGGCCACTAGCGACAGTTGAGTGATCAAAATGACTGTCACTCAAGACCATCTTTTTGTAATGGGAAATCAAAAGCTGCGAGAGGGTCCTTTCCCTTACATGTCTTGATTAAGAAGCCATTACTTTTTTGCTTGGAGAAAATCGGGAAAAAAAAAATTGTGTTCACACAGACTAGACCGGCATTTTTGCTACTTTTGTTGTCATGATGAAAATTAAAAAAGACATCAAATCAACTTACGCTTTTTTGAGTTCAAAAGATGAACAATGTAGGGTTTAAATTTGAAATTTTGAATCTCGTCGTTCGTAAATGAATTTGAACTTAAAATTAATGGCAGATGAGAGACAAATAAACTATAATTTGAAATTACACTTCATTGGAGCTCGAACGACTGAAATGAAGTAATAACAACGATTACATACAAAAAAAAAAAAAAAAGTGATTATGAGTTTTAATTTTTTTGAACGAATCTTAACAGTGGTGTGGTGGTTAATGACAGTGCTTGTGTAGAGATGAAATATCTCGTCATTATACTATTAAAAAAAAATTAAAAAGAATAAAGTTTGTGGAGAGGCTGGCCTCTTAAAGGGGAGGCACATGTATGTTTGGTTGCTGAAACTATATATATATATATATATATATATATATATATATATATATATATATATATATGTATGTATGTATATATGTATATGTATATCTATGTATATGTATATGTATATATGTTATGTATATGTATATATATGCATATGTATATATATATATTAATATTTAAATACCAATGCTTCGTTAGTTTAGTGAAAAAAATACTAACACTCCACACCAAGAATTGGTATTCGAATTTTGATAGCGATAAAAACGTTGGGAGAATTCCTTTCTGATTAGGATTCGACAACAACTCGACTGAGATTAGTCAGAACAAAACTCTGAATACTCGGTGGATAATCAAATCCAGAGACCCAAAAAAAATATATTTATATTTATATATAGTTATAGGTATACATATATACATATATGTATGTATGTATGTATTGGTATTTATATATAGTTACGGATTTGGTAGACGAAGTTGTGGAAACAAAAAAACTATACAAGGGCCTTTCCTTGAGATATATTTTAGTTCTCTCTCTCTCTCCATTCATTTTCTTCTGTGTCCCTTCATCGGCCTGCCTTGCAATGAAGAATCCGGGTTCGCCCCCTTTTATTTTTTCTCTCCTCTCATGGTTCTCTCCTGCCCTTTAACATAAACTTACTTGATTGTTGTGCAGAACACCATATATGATCTGCTAAAAGATCCATTATAAGACCATGATTGTAACTCAGCCTCTGCATTTAAGACTCGATAAGAAAATTTATAGGTTCAGAATTAAAAAGGAAGATGGGTTACAGGTTCAAGACTTCTAATATAATTATCCCACTATATAATTTAATTAATTTTATACACCAAAAGATCAATGAAATGTTATGAAAATGAAATCATACGGTCTTGTTCATCAAATTTTCCTTTTATGACAATCAATCGAGAGTTGTAAAATAAAATAAACAAACAAATAAATAAACAATCACATAATATTTCTACCCAAACAATCTAGCAAGTGCCTCTATGTGTATCAATTCCTATAGAAGCTGGGGTAGAAATTCAAGCTTAGGCCTGCCAAATCAACATTGGACGGATTTAAGCAATATGAGTAGGCTGAAAAAAAAATAATGAGGAACCAACAGAAGAGCAAGACCTACACAATAACAAGTTTAGCCCCTACAGGTAGATTCTTTTCAAGTTTGTCGAATACATCTGTAGGCCGAATCGATCCTAAATACTTAGAATCTGGATGAACAATAAGTTTCTCAAGTGCTATTCCCATTTCAAGCAAGTATATAGCAAACTCAATATCTAATGCATTCTGACCAAAACCAAAAATTTCAACCACTTTAGATCTTCAGCATATCCTGTGCACTGCCTCCTCAAGCATGTGAACTGCAAGAAACTACAAAATATAAGAATAATTGCGGAGTTCATGAAACCTCAATAAATTGCCATAGCATACTAACAATATTATCATCTTAAAATTTATCCTTACATCATTCATCAATCTCCTTGAGTTAATAAAGAATCACAGATTCATCAACTGCAGGAGCACAAGCGCATTTCATGCAAATAATAAGATCTCAACTTACCTAATACTTGCATCCAAATCCCATCCATTGCACATGGGACCTGATCTTGCCTTCCTTTAAATTGGGTGCTATAAATCTAAAGTGCTCAAGGAATTTGCAGGTTGAAAATACCATGGTCTTATAGTGCTATACTTTCTACAAATAAGAGCTTGGCAAAAATGAAAGAGAGTTGAACTCCTTAAAACCTAGAAAACATGTTATACTAGTCATCTCATTTCCAAATTTTGATGCTAAAAATAGAGGTTAAAAAATATGGCTTAACATAACTAGATTTCTTTTCATCCACAACACTCAAGGCAGAATTCTCAAGTCATTTTGATATCCTAATGGATTCGGTAGAACATGGTGTTAGAACCGACCCATGACCAATAGGAAGTTAACTAGAGAGCTCTTTGATAACCCAATAGACAAATAACAAAAGATAAAATTTAAATAAACAGGAAAAATAAAACAACAAAATTTAAATAAAGAAAAGAGAAAAATTTACGTGGTTCGTTCAAATAGACTTACATCTACGGGTGAGAGAGGAATAGAATTTCACTAAAGAAAAAGATTACAAATGTCTTAGGAAAGTGTTCTTAGACCTCAAATGATCACCATACAAAAGATATAGTAAAATATGACCTTAAAAGATCACAACATATTTTATTAACTCACTTAAGGTTGGTGATGTTCCAAAAAACAAACACAAAATGCCACATATATATACATGAATTTAGGGGGGGTGGCCTTACTTCATATTCCATTTGGGATAATGTTCTTGAATCAATGAGAGAGAGCCTCCTTAGATGTGGGACAAAAGCAAAAGGATGGGATGAACCGCCTAACAAATCTTTACTTTGGTGAATCCCAATATTAACAAATATCAAATCTCAAATCTACTCCACCTTCTCCACAAAAACCCCAATGGGCTAATCAACAGCAGCGAATACCAAACAAAACAAATCCAACCACTACTTGAACTTGTAAATTGAATGAGGTTTCATAAACAAATCCTCAAAATTGTCGTCCGAACATGAACAAACGATTGCACATACTATACTGCTAACTACACTAAAATATGGAATCTGTGCCAAATCCTCCTCTTCAAATATCTGAGCAGCAAATAGCCGAAAATGGCCAACAAACGGAATACACAAAGGTTTAGCAGCTTTCATGCTAAACTTTTCAAAATAATTATTCTGGGTCAAGAATAATTCTCCAATTCCGTGATCTCTCTAATTTCCAAACCAAGAATTTTCTAACTGCTCCCAAATTTTTCATAATAAATTCACTACTTAACTACAATTTCAAAGTAAATATCTCTGACAAATTTTTAATAACAACAAACATGTTAGCAACATAAGACAGTAAATAAACAAATGACCCAACACTGAAATTCCAGAAGAAAACAGAACTGTCAAACATTCTTTTCAAATAATCATCAATGAAGGTCAACAAATACCTGATACCTTCCTTAAACTGAACACGAGATGGTCTCTACAAATCTGAACAAATATCAGAATCAGACACTGATGATGAGGTCGCAACTGAACCAATAATAATAGATCCCTGCACAAAATACAATTTACTAGACCGCAGGCTTTCATAACAATAAGAGCACCATAAAACACATTACTAACTACACTTTTAGTTGTGTATTTGCACCCAAATTCTCTAAGGTGCCTAAAAAGATAAGATTTTTTTTTTAAAATCAGGAACATGTCTAATATCAATGAGCGTCCTCACAATACCATCATGCATTTTAATTCGGATTTTACTCTTACCAACAATATTAGAAATAGTATCGTTTTTCATAAAAACAATTCCACCGTTAACAGATTCATAAGTGGAAAACAAATCTCTGTTGGGACACATGTGATAAGAAAAAAAACTGAATCCAAAATCCATTCATTTTTAGACCTTATCCGGTTATTAGTTACACAAAAAATATCTTCATTTTCCTTATCTGTCACAACACTAGCATCGGCAATCTTAGTATTTTTCTCACGAAATTTTTCCTTTTGTTTATTTTTCAACTTAAAGCAATGGGACTTAATGTGTCCCAATTTGTGACAATAATTGCATATCAAATTTTTATACTTAGATCTACTATTCTCAAATCATTTTTTATCAATTATGCTCTTAACAACCAAACAACCAGTTTGACCACTATTAATTTTCCCAGTAATATCTCTATCAATCTGCTTATTAGATTTTAATGTAAATTTTATTTCCTGATACGAAATAGTTTCTTTATCATAAATTATAGTAACATTAAAAATTATTTAAATGATTGGGGAAGAGAACACAATAACAAAAGAGTCATATCCTCATCATCAATTTTCGAATCTAGATTCTCCAAATCTATAATAATAAAATCAAATTTATCATAATGAGAGAGTATAGAAGTATCTTCTGCCATACGCAACATATACAGATTTTGTTTCAGATAAAATCTGTTTTCAACCGTTTTCTTCATATACAGAGCCTTAAGCTTATCTCACATAGGTTTAGCCGTGATCTCCATAGCTACCTGCCGCAAAAGCTCATCAGAGAGGTTTAAAATAATCTCCGATCTCGCCTTTTATCTATCGCAACAAATTCTGAATCTGTCAAAAAACCTCATCACAGAGGTTTAAAATAGTCTCTACTCACTGTAATGCCAAATCAACTCCGTCCTGAATCAAAATGGCTTTCATTAGAAGTTGTCACATACCGAAATTAACATTCCTATCGAATTTTTCGACCACAATTTTTGTTATTATCATGTTATCAAAAAATAATTGCCCAAAAACTTCCACAAATAGCTAAAATAGATCAAAGTTCTGATACCAATTTGTTAGAATCGGCCCAGGACCAATAGGAAGTTAATCAGAGGACTCTTTGACAACTTAATAGATAAATAACAAATGACAAAATTTAAATAAACAGGAAAAATAAAATGATAGAATTTAAATAAAGAAAAGAGAAAAATTTACATAGTTCAATCAAATAGACATATATCTACGGACGAAGGAGGAGCAGAATTTCACTAAAAATGAAGATTATAAATGCCTTAGGAAAGTGTTTCTAGATCTCAAATGATCACCATACAAAAAAGATAACAAAATCAAACCTTAAAAGATCACAATGTATTTTACTAACTCACTTGAGTTTGATGATGTTCCAAGAACAAACACAAAGGCTACAAATATATATATACATGAATTTTGGGGGTGGCCTTACTTCATATTCCATGTGGGATTATTTCTTGAATAAATGAGAGAGAGCCTCCTTTCTTTACTACTCCATGTGGGACAAAAGCAAAAGGGTGGGATGAGCCACCTAACACATGGCTAGGATTGAATGCAGAGAAATGTGCCTAAAAGATGTAACATGGCAAAAGTGTGGCAAAGACAAAAAAGGAACACACACACACATTTCATTTGCATTTATAAACTCTTACCTTTAATGACAATTTCTACAGGAAAGTGGCTGCCTTTATCAAAAGAACCAAACCAAGAAGGCTCCATTTCTCCACCATAATACGTCTTAAAATCAAGTGCTTGAGATTTGTAAATTTTGGAAACCGAAGTAAGCAAACATGCTTCTGGATGACATAACAAATGCAATTATCAGACAATGTGTGTGTGTGTGTCTGTGTGAGAGAGTGTGTGTCTGTGTGAGAGAGAGAGAGAGAGTAAAACATTCACTAATTAAAAAAAAAAAAAAAGTTAATCAACCAAAAGTGTAGATGAGATCTAATGTCAGAGAGGTAGAATGGAAATTCTGGAAACATACATTGCAAAGTCCGAATAGATCTAATGCCTAGGTCTCTAGTTGAGAAAAAATCCTTGCAAATGAGACAAGGTCACTGCTCAGAAGTTCTGCTCCTCCATAAGCACATAAATCAATTAGACGGGGAGCATCCCGTAGATCCACCTTGGTACTTTTTTCCAAGTCACACTTAAATGAAACAAGATTAGGAGCAAATATTTGAACATTACATAATTCAAAACACCTGGTTCGTACGAATGAAACACGATTAGGAGCAAATATTTGGACATTACATAATTTGGAACACCAGGTTAGTTCCAAGTGTTTTAACCTCAGTGAAGAACCAACAACTTTGAGGTCTGTCATCTCGGATGTGCTGTGCACAACAACATGCTCAAGAAGCATAAAATTGAGTAAGAAGCTCTGAATAACTTCTCCACTGACAACTAACCCCTTTTAACAAAGGGATTTAAGTGAGTTTGCACTAGAAAAGCCTTGGAGATTCTCAACTAAGGTAAAATATTTCTCCGGGAATCTGTATGGCTTATGTTTATGATGATAGCATAGTTGGAACAAGTTTACTTCAAGCTTTTTTACTTCCTTACGAAGCGCATAGCCTATACATTTGTCCAAATGCCTTTTGTGACCACTACCAAGGAAGAAGCAAACTCTAAACTCATATACACTTACAGCCCTTTGCACCTGCAAGACTTGATTGAAGCTCTTTATGTATCTATTAACTTCCACAAATTTATAAGTGCCCCACGATTTATAAACAATCTCATGTTCGTTTTTATCATGAAGACTCAACTTTGTGCTATATCTCCACAAGTACCTCCACCGTTGAGCTAGGATGCTAGTCCTTGCTGCTTCAGTTAATGCAAGACGTGACAAGATGGATACAAGAATATCATCAGGCAACTTGCTAATCCGATCCTTGTCCAAACACTCTTCTCCCTTGCCATGATCCTCGCTCTTTGAAAATTCAATGAATTCAATATTAGGGAGCTGAAAACATGAAACACAAGCTAATGCTAATGCCATAGAAATTGTTAAGAGAAGTTGAGTTATATAGCACTTACTGAATGAATTGACTACCAAAAATACTGAATTCAATGTTCTAAGATCCTATTGGATATTAAGGATTCCATGGCACAATTTTCAACCAATAAAATTTTAATAGATCGATTAAAATAGTTAACTTTTTTAAGGAAAAATATGGCAATGTTCAGCAAAGTTTACCTTTCGCGTTGTGGCATGGGGATACAATTGCATGGTCAATTTAGGCACATTGCGGGACATCGCTGCATGTTTGTGCACACTCTGGTAAAGATTCAAGTCATCAATAATATGATAAAAAGGTACAAATTTATCCGTAATTCAATGAGAAGCCATCGATTAGTAAAAATTAAAAAGTAATTAAATTGCCCTGTATAGTTGTTATTTTCAATTCATCGGTAACATGTTAAAAGGGTTCAAATTCATCAATAGTCAAGCCGTAACCAAATAAAAACTAATCAAAAGAGCATGAAAAAATGTTATGATTATTATAGGAGGCTCAGCCTTTTGGATGCTACCTTAAATTCGAGATTTGGGACAAAATTTGTGAAACAGTACTGGTTTCCTTGGTTGCAGGCACTACTACTTTTCCTTGGTTGACTCAAACTTTTTTTTTTTTTTTTTGTTAGGAAGAGACAAGAGCAAAGAAACAAACAAAAACAACAAAGGGTCACACAGCAACCAAGGTGCTACTCCTTCTTCTGATCCAGAACCTATCCGATAAGTCACTCGCTAGAAGCTACGTTAAACCTGCCGAGGGGAAGCTAGATTCATGAAGACCCAAGTCAATTCCTCGGCCCATCCTAGCTAGTTTATCCACGCAGCTATTGGCTTCTCTAAAAATGTGGGAGATCTCTGAAACCCCAATATCCATCATTATCCTTCTGCACTCTTGCACCATGGACCTCCAAGGATGATTATTTCCCACGCCCCCATTAATAGCTTTGACTAAGAGCAGTCAAATTCCACGGTTAAGGTACGAAAATTTTTCCTTTTAGCAATGAGCAACCCCTCCCTCAATGCCCACAATTCTGCAAGCTCTCCTTAGGCGATTCCCACACTTAACCAGAAACCATGCACCCAATTGCCTTGGGAATCTTTGGAAAGCCCTCCCACACTAACATGGTCTTTCTGATACATTGGATTCCTCTGTTGTCTACTTCTCTTTATTAATTTCTATTTCTTTTTGTACTTTTCGTGAATAGGAATTTAAGTTTACTAAAATCACAAATTTTAATGCATTGATTAAGCCTGTTGGTGATGTGGTGTTGAGAATGAATCGGTTGTTTCTTTGCACCTCCCCCTCTGTTTTTTCCAGATGCTAAGCATGGAACACTATTTTTTGTCATCCCTGTCATGGTTGGCATATCTTCCTTTTCTCCAAGTCCTCAAGGATGCAGATGTAACCTGTGATCTTCCTTTGAGAATTTATTGAACTGGTATCAAACATTCCATCTGCATCCTGGAACTGGCAAGAGTGCTAAATTTGATCAAAATTTATATTAAGTTTGATCAAGAGCAGTAAATTTGGTTAAGATTTTTATTAAACCAGAGTTTGTGGTTTGCTCTTGCCAGTTAAAATTCTACCTTTGTGATTTTCTTTTGATCTGGCAAGAGCACTAAATTCGATCAAGATTAATATGAAAATTCTGGACCAGACATTAGTCAGGTATCAACATTTTCCTCGTTAGCAGTGATGCCATGAGGTAGTGGTTGACACAGTTACAAGTCTGGTAAATTAATCTGGGTCTGTCGTTGCAGATGTTGCTATGGTGTTTACATTCATATCTGGTCCATTCAGTCCCTACATCTATCTTATTGTCTCATCTTTTTGTCCTACCCAAAATTTAAACTCAATTTCTACCGGTTTTCATGTAAATAAATGGTTGTGCAAGTATCTCTCAGATAATTTTCCTACTGCAACTATGTTTTTGTTAATTACTGCCAAGCCCAAAAATGATTTCCAGTGGGTCCTAATCGGATAGTTCATGGCTTAATATAATATTGAATAAGGGAAGATAAAGATCCACTGACATTTGGTTGTATGGTTGCAGTGATGCTCTTGATGCATTGGGTTTGGTTCGCTACAGTTGTAGGCGAATGCTCATGGCCCATGTTGACCTCATAGAAAAGCTTCTGAACTAAAACGGTAAGCCTCGTTGCGCTCCTTTTCCTGGAATATTGCTATTTTTTTTTTACTTCCCTAAACCAAGTATTTTGTTGGCAGCGTTGGAGAAGTCTGATACCAATTGACCAGGCATTTGGAGCCACAAAATTGCCTGATTACTGGAATTGCAGAATATTCTATCCTCTAGATCAAGGATTTGCAGTCTATGATCTAATATATGTTAGAATTTCTGTTTGATATATGTGGAGACGTCGACTGCTGAATTACCTATGAACTTTTGTGACCTTTACACTGTACCGAGGATCTTAACGCTTCGGAATTATTTGTATAATGCTTTTGATCTTGCTGTGTATATGAGTTGGTCCCTAAATTGAGTTTTGACAAACATTGGATATTCTATACGTGTTGATTAAAATTTCTGCGATTCTCCCAAAAAAAAAAAAAAAAATCCTGTGATTTCTGCAGCTGAACCAGGCAAACTGTTTACATGAAGGTCTTTAGTATTATTATTATTATTTAACATAGGGGAGGCCCGTGGGAGGGGTTTCGTACATGAGAGGCTTTATGTAAATGAGAAAGAAGGCAAAGTATGTTTGTGCATAGAAAAATTGTTTCATGATCAGGTAACATGGAACATTAGCGAATGTGGTACGAGCTATAATCCTCCATCGATCAGGTAAACATGGAACATTAGCGAATGTGGTACGAGCTATAATCCTCCATCGATCAGGTAAACATGGAACATTAGCGAATGTGGTATGAGCTATAATCCTCCATCACTTTTCATTAATTACTGGGGATATTTGAGCTAGAGATGGGATCGGATTCGGCCCAGCTGAAACATCCAGGCCCAGATCGGGGCTTGGCCTGGCTATAGTACTGGATTGGAAACCACACAGGCTCGGCTACAGTACCGAGTTGGTCTGATTTCTCACTTTCTGAATCGAGGACTGGCATTGCACGGGCCTAGAACTGGCCTAGGCTCAGAACCGGCTTCCAACAACTATTTTCCTTTTTTCTTTACAATTTTTTTAATTATATCATTCCCAACAGTTATAAAATGGTTAATTTTAGGGATATTTTAATTTATAAGTATTGGAGGTGGGTTACGGTTCCACAGATACCGGCTCCTTGATTACTCGAACGGTTATCGTTAACGAGGTGGAAAGACCTACAAAAACTGTTGGAGGATACTCTAGCGGGAGAAATTCCGTCGCTTAAGTCAAAAAAAACAGTTTCGAATGAAAATAAACAGACTGAGAGCTCTAGAGAATGAGAGGTTCCCTGTGATTAGTGTGCCCAAGGTGTAAGCTCCAGAGAATGTATCTGACTTCAAAGGTTTTTGGATATCTTATACCTGTGAGAATCGTGCGTCGTCGGGGTGCTTCAACCTTACTTTTCTTATCGAACCGATCCGGGAATCTCGGAAATTCAATATTTCGAACTGATCGCGGTCTTCTCCGTATGGAAACTTTCGTTTGCTAGAGAGATTCTTTACTTACCCGAAAGATCCTGAAGGCGTCGTTCTTAGGCAGGACAACAGAGCTGTGTGGGGCTTGGACTTTCCTTTAGAGTCACTGGCTATCGATTAGGCATTAAAGCCGATGGAAGACTTTCAGAACTTACTCATTTGTTAGATCAATGATTGGATGCCTGATCGGGGTGATTACTTTCGCTCGGTAGGCGGGGCGATTAAGGCTCTATCATTCGGGAGATCTGGGCGACTGAGACCCCTCGGTAGCTTAGCCGAGCAGCCATCATCGTTCGGTAATGTCTGCTTTCCCTTCGGTGTTTGTCCTTTTTGGGCTTCCTTTGTGGGCCTTCTCAAAGTTACCTTTCCTGAAGCGTGTATTGGGTCATGTCCCATCAATAAGATCATTTTTTTTCTTTTTATAAATAGAAAACAACTCATTTTTAAATTCTACATAACAAAATCTCTTACTCGTTTTCACAATTTTTTTCTCACAACTACGCTTTCTCAAAATCTCTACACAATTCATTTTCAATTTCCTACAACTTACAATTTCCTACACTCTCTCACATTTCTAGCTTACAATTTTTTTTGCATTCTTTCCATATTTTACAATTTTTAATTTTTTATAATTTCATACTAATCACACCATCTACAAATTATAATATCCCTTGAGATTTGGCAAAATTTTAAAATTAAAAATTTAAATTATTCAAAATTTAGTGATAAACAACTGTGATCTCCATCAAATTTATAACATTTTATTTTTTACAATTTTACTTTTTCTTGTATTTTTAATTCATTCACATTAATTTTTTTTTTACATATTTAAACTAAAATTTAAAAAAAAATAGCGGAAACAAATTCTTCATAATTTTTCCAATAATCTCCTCTCTCTCATATTTTCATTTTTTTAAGAGAGCATTCTAGAACACAAATATTGATAATCATTTTGAAGAAAATGAATATAGTAAATATACAATCTAACACAAGACGCACTACAAAAATAATTTTAAAACATGAGATTATTTTGTTAAAAATTATGAGGAGCAAATGGCAACTTATAAAATTTTCCATCAAAAATATAAATTTTTGAAAAGATGGGGAGTGGGGACACTTAAAAAACACATAATAAGAGATTACCTGAATAAATTATCTCAAACTAAGCAAACACAAATTGACACCAGGAGAGAAAATGTCACGGATAAATTTAGATATAATACGGATGCCGAATAAATAGGATAAATAGAATTGATAACACGTAAAAAGTTATCATTTAGTATAGTTTATGTTTAAATATATTTACAATCGAATTACAAAAAATACAGTAGAAAAACTAGTACGAGGAGATCACAAAATCGATTTCAAATCTTGAAAAATGATTTAATTACAAATTTTTTTTATCATTAATTATAAATTTTCATTAATTTTGAAAATTTGAAAAATGAACATAAAAAAAAAAAAAATTATTATAATAATATATTATTGAATTAATGATTCATGGACTTATAAAAAAAAAAGAATTTTAACTTTTTAACATTGAAAATACATATATTCCGGTATTCATATAGTTAGAATAATTACGAATATTATTTATGAATATGGTATTAGTGATTAAATTTTTTATTTCTCTTTCGATAATGTGTCAGCTAATAGTAATGTCGTTAATATTTTAAAAAATAATTTAAAACAATATTAAATGAAACATTTTTTCATAATAGGTATACATGTCATATTTTAAATTAATATGTTAAAAATGGTTTAGAAGCGGTAAAACTAGTTTTACAACCCATTCATGATTTAATTTATCAAATTAAAAATTTTTCAATAAAAACACAAGAAATGAGAGAATTACGTAATTTATATAATATAAAATTTAAATGATTTAAATAAAAATGTGATACTAAAATGATATATTGTTTTAATTGAATTTGCTAATTTTAATTATGAATGGTTTTATTAATAATATCGCTTTTGATTTTGCAAATACAATAATTCAATTATTAAAATTTTTTTATATATACACAAATTTATTTTTCGAATTTTACTATCCTATAACTCATTTGATATTACATAGTTCTTGTAAAATTTGTTTCGTATTTATCAATTTGAAAATGAAAATAGATTTAGTGATATTATTTAATTAATTAAAACAAAATTTTAAAATATTATGAAAAAAAAACTTATTTTGTATTTAATAGAAAGTGCTTTAAATTCACGAGTAAAGCTTGAAAGTATTGAAACTGTAGCAGTAGTTTTATTGATAGTTTTTTAATAAAAATATATATTAATTAATTGACAACTTTTAAAACAAAAAATATCAATACTTTACGAGCTGTATTTATGTTATACAAAAAAGAATATAGTAATATAGGTGAACATAAACCGATGCTAATGCCATAAAAATTATTAAGAGAAGTTGAGTAATATAGCACTTACTGAATGAATAAATTATCAAAAATACTGAATTCAATGTTCTAAGATCCTATTGGATATTAAGGAATCCATGGCACGATTTTCTACCAATAAAATCATAACAGATCGATTAAAATAGTTAATTTTTTTTAAGGAAAATATGGTAATGTTCAGCAAGGTTTACCTTTTGCCTTGTGGCACGGGGACGCAATTGCATGGTGAACGCAGGCACATTGCGGGACATTGCTGCTTGTTTGTGCAACACTCTGATAAAGATTCAGGTCATCAATAACATGCTAAAAAGGTACAAATTTACCAACAATTCAAGGAGAAGCCATCGATAAGGAAAAATTAAAAAGTAATAAAAAAATCCCTGAATGGTTGTTATTTTCAATTCATCAATAACATGTTTAAAGGGTTCAAATTCATCAATAGTCAAGTGGTAACTAAATCAAAAGTAATCAAAAAAGCATGAAACATTGTTATGGAGAGTCATACAGTATAGACATATACAAGATAGCCCCAAACATTGTGATGATCGCAATACTATATAAGGGTGGAAATCTGGTATTGTGCAGGCAGGTGATGAAAATCATTCAAGGATCACACTTATTTAAACAACACATTTCATTTTGGGTGAAAATTCTCGTGGAACTCTATAATTGTTACACTCTAAAATCGTTTCGTGATCAGCTAGAGAAAACATAAATGCTTCAGAGATTTGCTGAGTCCTCAATTTAGGCATGAAACCCAAATTTTCCTTACCAAATCTTTCCCCAGTACAAATTTTGATTTTGCTTGCATTCAGTGTAAAATCTCGGAGTAATGATTAAATCTGAAGAAAGTAAAATCTTTCCTTGCCTGACAACGCATATCAGATTCGATCAGAATACTGGAAAGGCCTTTCCGCCTGATCTTCGACGGCGATTAGGGAGAAAGAGAGAGTGAGGCGGTGGATGGCGGGAGAGAAGCTAGGGTTTGATCGTGAAGTGCGGGAGTAGAGTAAGATGCCACAAGCATGTCGTTTGGAATTTCACTATTTGCTTTCGCGGAAGTATTGATTTTAAGCTACACGCATTGCGACAACAATTTCTAATTTTTAATTAAAAAAAAAAAAATTGTAAGAGTAAAGCGCAAAATATAAAAAACCTCTAAACTTCCAAATAAAATAAAATAAAATCAACTTTCAAATATGAAAATATATAAAATAAACCCTTCCATAAACTTCCATTAGTTAAATTAATAAAAAATTTTAAAATTAATTTTTTATTTAAAAATTAATGATGAATAAACTTATAAAAAGAAAAGAAAAAGAAAGATTTTTTTTTTTTTTGTCTACCTACCCATCTCTACCCGGAAATGATGATGACCATTATAAAATTAAAAAAGACATCTCCTTAACTTACCCTTTTTTGAGTTCAAAAGATGAATAATGTAGAGTTTAAATTTGAAATTTTCGATCTTATCTTCTATAAATAAGTCTGAGGTTAAAATTAATAGCAAATGAGAGACAAATAAACTATAATTTGAAATTACACTTCATTAGGACTTGAATAACTGAAATAAAGTAATAACAATGATCACATAGAAGAAATAAGTGATTATACCAACGTTGGTTGATTCAGCTGAAAGTTAGCTGAGTTCCTTTAATCATGGTTTTGAGTTCGACTCTTTATGGATATAAAAAAAAATCACGTTGAGAGACCTCTTTAAAAGGGTCTGATAGTAGGTCGATTCGAATTAGTCAGGATAAAGTTTCAGATAACGAATGAGAAACAAAAAAAAAAAGAAGAAAGAAGTGATTATGAATGCCAATTTTTTTGAACGAATCTTACCAGAGGGAGTTGACGAGAGGACTTGTGTAGAGATGAAATATCTCATCATTATACTATAATATAAGAAAATTTAAAAGAATAAAATTTGTGGAGAGGTTGGCCTCTTAAAGGGGAGGCACATGTTTGTTTGGTAGCTTAAACTATATAAATAAATATATATATATATATATATATATATATATATATATCTATATATATCTACGTATGTATGTATATATGTATTTATACGTATTTATATTTATATACAGTTTGGGATTTGGTGGACAAAGTTGTGGAAGCAAAACCAAAACCACACAAAGACCTTTCCTTCAGATATATTTTAGTTCTCTCCCTCTCCATTCATTTTCTTCTGTTTCCCTTCATCAGCCTGCCTTGCAATGAAGGAAGAATCTGGGTTCGCCCTCTTTTATTTTTTCTCTCTTTGATCTCTCCCGCCCTTTGAGCTAAACTTACTTGGTACTAAATTTCCACGTAGGGTTCGCGCCATTGTTGTGTAAAATACCATATATGATCTGCTAAAAGTTCCCTTATAAGACCATGAATGTAACTCAGCCCTTGCATTTAAGACTCAACAAGAAAATTTATAGGATTAGAATTCAAAAGGAAAATGGGTTACAGGTTTAAGACTTCTAATATAATTATCCCACTATAACTTAATTAATTCAATTCACCAAAAGATAAATGAAATGTTTTGAAAAATGAGATCATTCAATCTTGTTCATCAAATTTTCCTTTTATGATTAACCAATCCAGAGTCATAAATAAATAAATAAATAATCACGTAATATTTCTACTCCAACAAAGAGAAGCTCGGGTAAACCCATTGAAGTCATTAAGAAATTCAAGCTTAGGCCTGCCAGATCAACATTGGACGGATTTAAGCAAAATGAGTAGGCCTCATGTTTCAAAAAACAAAACCAAAAAAAGGCAATCAGAGAGCAAAACAAAAGCAGAGGGATCTCAACAACAAAGAGCAATACCCAAACAGAACAGAGAAAGTAGAATAACATAAAACAGAAGGGCGAGATCCCAAACTGTGAAAACGCCTCAAAAAACCGAGATTGCAGCAAGAAGAAATGCCATGCGGATGGGGGAAGGAACCAACAAATAAATAGAAGAGCAAGACCTACACAATAACTAGTTTAGCCCCTGCAGGTAGCTTCTTTTCAAGTTTGTCGAACACATTTGTAGGCTGAATCAATCCTAAATCCTTAAAATCTGGATGAACAATAAGTTCCTCAAGTGTTATGCCCATTTCAAGTAAGTATATAGCAAACTCAATATCTGATGCATTCCAACCAAAGCCAAAAATTTCAACTACTTTAAGGTGTTCATGCGGAGATTTTGGAAGATCTTCATCATATGTGCACCGGCTGATCATGCATGTGAACTGCAAGAAAATACATGATATAAGAATAATTGCGGCATTCATGAAACCTCAAAAAATTGCCATAGCATACTAACAATATTATCAACTTAAAATTTATCCCTATATCATTCACCAATCTCCTTGAGTTAATAAAGAATCACAAATTCATGAACTGCAGGAGCACAAGCCCATTTAATGCAACAACAACAACAACAACAACAAAAAATTGAGCCTTAATCCCAACAATTTGGGGCCAGCCATTTGAGCAACATATGCTAATAATGTGTCTCTGTGTGTATCATGTATAATATATTATATGTATTCAAGGCTTCAGCAAATAATAAGATCCTAACTTAACTAATACTTGCATCCAAATCCCATCCATTGCACATGGGACCTGATCTTGCCTTCCTTTAAATTGGGTGCCATAAATCCAAAGTGCTCAAGGAATTTGTAGTTTAAATACCATGGAACTCAAATAACTAGGATTTGATCTTATGGTGCCATACTGTCTACAAATTAGAGCTGGGCAAAAATGAAAGAGAGATGAACTCCTTAAAACCTAGAAAACATGTTATACTAATCATTTTGAACCTACATAGAAGTTGATAATTCAAAAAAAATGTGAAAAGAGATGTCTAATAATATTAAGAACATAGGTAGGGAGGTCCTTGGAGTATCTAAGAGCGGAACTCCAGTAGGCAAGGAGTCATGGTGGTGGACGAGAAAATACAAACTGTTATCCAAATCAAAAGAGAGTACTATAGAAACCTTAGAAGTGATAGTAGTAGTGAGACTTATGAAAAATATAAAAATGCAAAAAGAGATATAAAAAAGATTATCCATAAATCAAAAAGTAAGGTGTATAACGAATTATACAAGAGACTGAAGACTCGAGACGGGGGAAGAGAGATCTACAGAATTGCCAAATTAAGAGAAAGAAATGGAAAAGATCTAAATGAGGTCAGATGTATTAAAAATGAAACCAATAGTATACTAGTAAAGAACAAAAACATAAAAAAGCGGTGAAAAGAATATTTTAAAAATTTGTTTAATGTTGAGAATACAATAGGTATAGATTATATCGAAATACCTGTAGAATAAATCAATAGAAACTTTAAACGTAAGATTTGTTCCCAGGAAATAAAGGAGGCCCTAAACAAAATGAAAAATAACAAAATCATAGGATCTGATGGCATTCCTATTGAAATGTGAAAATGTTTGGGCGAATTCGACATGGTAACGTTAACAACTCTTTTTAATAAAATTGGCACATAAAGAAAATGACCCAAACATAAAAAAGAGTACATTTGTTCCGCTATATAAGAATAAGGGGGACATACAAAATTGTTCCAATTATAGAGGAATTAAACTTATGAACCATACGATGAAATTATGGGAGAAAGTAATAGACTATATATTGAGACGGAAGATAAGTGTATCTCAGAACCAATTTGGATTTATGTTAAGGCGATCCACCATCGAAACAATTTACTTGCTAAGATAGTTGATGGAGACTTTTAGAGTGCAGAAGAGAGACATACATATGGTATTAATTAATCTAGAAAAAACATATAATAGGGTTCCTATGGACACGTTGTGGTGGGAACTTGTGAAGAAAGGGATTTCATTGAAATACATTAATCTGATTAGGGATATATATGAAAGAGCTGTGACAAATGTAAGAACTTGCGGGGGTCTGAATGATAACTTCCCTATTAACATTGGGTTCCATTAAGATTCGACACTAAATCCCATATGATTTACAATAATCATAGATGAAATCACAAAAAATATCTAAAATAAAATACCATAGTATATACTCTTCACAGATGATATAGTTTTAGTTAATGAAATTAGGAAGGATATCAATACTAAATTAGAGTTATAGAGAGTCACATAAGAATCCAAAGGGTTTAGATTAAGTAGATTCAAATCTGAGTATATAAAATGTAACTTTAGCGACAACCATCAGTATAATGAAGAAACGATTGGATTAAAAGGAATAAAAGTTCTAAAAAGTGAACGATTTAGATATCTTGATTCCATCATTCAAAACGATGGCAGTATCAATGGAGATGTGAACAATAAAATTTAAGCGGGTTGGATGAAATGACGAAAGATATCCGGAATTCTCGATGATCGCACGATGCCATTACATCTACAGAGAAAATTCTATAAAATCGCAATAAGACCATCGTTATTGTATGACACTGAGTGTTGGGCCATTAAACAGCAACAAGAGCAAAAAATAACTATTACTGAAATGAAAATGTTTAGATAAATGTGAGGTAAAACTAGAAAATATAGGTTAGAAACGAGAAAATACGTAATAAGTTGAGAATTAATTCAATTGTAGATAAAATGAGAGAATACCGTCTAAGGTGATTTGGACATGTGCAATAAAGATCTAAGAACGCACCTGTTAGAAAAACCGAAAATTTAAAAATATGAAATTTAATAAAACGTAGAGATAAGCCATTGAAAATTTGGATGCAATGTATTCATAAAAATATGATAGATATGGATTTAGTTGAGAAGATAGCCTTAGATAGAAATGAATGATGTAGGAGAATCCACACAAATTAAATCCCTTTGGTTTTTTTTTTTTTTTTTTTTTTGCCTCTCATATGACCAACCCCAAAATTTTGGAATAGAAGATCTAGATTGTTGTTGTTGTTAGAAAAAGCTGTCATAATTGTTGCAACGAATAGCTAATCACCAATAAGAAAGCTTGAACATAGAATAGCGAGAGAGAGAGAGAGAGAGAGAGAGAGGTTTGGCTCCTCTAAGGTGCAGCAAAAACAACAAAGGTCCATGGATTCCTTAGGATTTATGAGGCCAAAGAATCAAAGTTTTAGAATTCACCACATTGTATTGTGAAGACAAATTGACTTGAATGCGATGCACAAAACCATGGCCCTATCTTCCTTCATTCTCTCCACTATTTTCAAACCAATTTTTAAGAGCAAAAAAGTTGAACTTGATACAAGGAGAACAAAACTGCAACAAAGATGAGAATTTCAAGGTTTCGTCTATTCTTTGACTAATAAAACAACTTCTAATTTCCTCATAAGGTTGCAAAACTAATAGAATTGGCCTTTGCAATTCAAACTGTCCCAAGACAACAATCCACTAAACACTCACAGGTTACACAACCAAGAGAAGCAATGATGACTCTAAATCATATGAATATGACAGTTAACCTTGTGAGACAAATGACAATACAATCAAGAAAGCCATACCAGGCTTTAATTTTCAAGCATCAAGCACTAAAAGAGAGAGAAGATGAATTACAAGCCTAAGCCCAAGCCTAGCCAAAGAACTTATGAACAGCTATAACCATTGTTGACATAATCAGTCAAGTCAAGTCCATAGATAATGGATGTCCCAACAGTCTCCATGCTTGTAAGGGGAAGGTAATGCACTTTCAACCCCTTCACACCCGGGAACAGTAAGAGCCTCATGCACAGGGCAGCAATCTCATGTCCCAAGCAAATCTATGGGCTGAACCTTTTGGGTTATATGATGTCAAATATGTGTATCCTCATCCGTCTCAACATCTAATATCAGAACTTGCTCAATTTAATTCTGGAGTAAAAAGGTTACATTTCACAAGACCAATTCATTAAATATCAGTGATTTGTCTGTCAACATTGTGAATCAAGCCATTTTTAGGCAACTTGAACCTAAAATTTTTTGTCCATTTGGATAACCACCTTAGAGAGAGAGAGAGCAGTCCCACAATTAAAAACACAGGATCGATAATCATTGGCTCAATTCCAACCCATGATAGAAATTTCCAAGAAGCAAAAGAGATGCATCGATCAACTTTAAAAAGTTTAATTTGACAATGAATACAGAATATTAACACCAGTATTAGAAACTACAAGTACAACTTGGACTAAATTAAGTGAATGAAGTCACAAATGCTACCATTATGAGAAAATAACCAGCAAATCTTTGAAATAAGTTTAGATGACTTTCTCTGCTTCTTAAAGGTGTTGTAAATATCTTTCATCTCATTTCCGAATTCTAATGCTAAAAATAGAGGTTAAAAAATTTGGCTTAACATAAGTAGATTTCCTTTCAACCACAACACTCAAGGCAGAATTCTCAAGTTATTTTGATGTCATAATGGATTTGTCAGAATATAGCTAGGATTGAATGCAGAGAAATGCGCCTAAAAGATGCAACACGACAAAAAGGAACACACGCACACGCCCACACGTATTTCAATTGCATTTATAAACTCTTACCTTTAATGACAATTTCTGCAGGAAAGTGGCTGCCTTTATCAGAAGAACCAAACACAGAAGGCTCCATTTCTCCACAATAAGACCTTTTAAAATCAAGTGCTTGAGATTTGTAAATTCTGGAAACCGGAGTAAGCAAATATGCTTCTGGATGACATAACAAATGCAATTATAAGACAATGTGTGTGTGTGTGTGTGTGTGTGTGTGTGAGAGAGAGAGAGAGAGAGAGTAAAACATTCATTAATTAAAAAAAAAAAAAAAAGTAAATCAACCAAAAGTGCAAACGAGATCTAATGTCAGAGAGGTGGAATGGAAATTAAAGAAACTTACATTGCAACGTCCGAATAGATCTAATGTCAAGGTCTCTAGTTGGGAAAAAATCCTTGCAGATGAGACAAGGCCATTGCTCAGAAGCTCTTCTCCTCTATAAGTACATAAATCAATTAGACGAGGAGCGTCCCATAGATCCACCTTGGTACTTTGAGGCCAGTCACACTTAAGTGAAACAAGATTAGGAGCAACTATTTGGATATTACATAATTTGGAACACCTGGTTAGTTCCAAGTGTTTCAACCTCAGTGAAGAACCAACAACTTTGAGGTCTGTCATCTCCGACGTGCCTTGCACAACAACATGCTCAAGAAGCGGAAAATTGTGTAAGAAGCTCTGAATAACTTCGCCACTGACATCTAACCACTTCAAACAAAGAGATTTGAGTGATTTTGTACTAGACAAGCCTTGGGGATTCTCAACTAAGGTAAAATATTTCTCTGGGAATCTATATAGCTTATGTGTATAATGATGGCACTGTTGGCACAAGTTCACTTCAAGCTTTTTTACTTCCCTACAAAGGGCATAGCCTATCCATTTGTCCAAATGCTTTTTATGACCACTACCAAGGAAGAAGCAAACTCTGAACTCATCTAGACTTACAGCTCTATGCATACGCAAGACTTTATTCAAGCTCTTTACGTATCTATTAACTTTCACAGATTTATAAGTGCTAGACCAATTAACAATCTCATGTTCTTCTTTATCATGAAGACTCAACTTGGTGCTATATCTCCACAAGTACCTCCACCGTTGAGCTAGGATGCTAGTCCTTGCTGCTTCTGTTAATGCAAGACGTGACAAGATGGATACAAGAATATCTTCAGGCAACTTGCTAATCCGATCCTTGTCCAAACACTCTTCACCCTTGCCATGATCCTCACGCTTTGAAAATTCAATGAATACAATATTAGGGAATTGAAAACATGAAACATGAACTGATGCTAATGCCATAGAAATTGTTAAGAGAAGTTGAGTAATATAGCACTTGCTGAATGAATAAATTACCAAAAATACAGAATTCAATGTTCTAAGATCCTATTGGATATTAAGGAATCCAAAGCAAGATTTTCTACCAATAAAATTATAACAAATCGATTAAAATAGTTACTTTTTTTTAAGGAAAATATGGTAATGTTCAGCGAGGTTTACCTTTTGCCTTGTGGCACGGGGACGCAATTGCATGGTGAACTCAGGCACATTGCGGGACATTGCTGCTTGTTTGTGCAACACTCTGATAAAGATTCAAGTCATCAATAACATGCTAAAAAAGTACAAATTTATCCATAATTCAAGGAGAAGCCATCGATGAGTAAAAAATAAAAAGTAACAAAAAAAGCCCTGAATGGTTGTTTTTTTCAATTGATCAATAACATGATAAAAGGGTTCAAATTCATCAATAGTCAAGCGGTAACTAAATAAAAAGTAATCAAAAAGCATGAAACATTGTTATGAAGAGTCATACAGTTAGACATATATAAGATAGCCCCAACATTGTGATGATCACAATACAATATAAGTGTGGAAATCCGGTATTGTGCAGGCAGGTGATGAAAATCATTCAAGGGTCACACTTATTTAAACAAAACATTTCATTTTGGGTGAAAATTCTCCTGGAACTCTATAATTGTTACACTCTATAATCGTTCCGTTATCAGCTAGAGAAAACATAAATGCTTCAGAGATTTGCTGCGTCCTCAATTTCGGCATGAAACCCAAATCTTTCCCTATTACAAATTTTGATTTTACTTACATTCAGTGTAAAATCTCAGAGTAATAATTAAATCTGAAGAAAATAAAATCTTTCCTCCCGTGCCTGACAACGTAAATCAGATTCGATCATAATACTGGAAAGGCCAATCAGATTCGATCATAATACTGGAAAAGCCTTTCCGCCTGATCTTCGACGGCGATTAGGGAGAAAGAGATAGTGACGCGGTGGATGGCGGGAGAGGAGCTAGGGTTTGATCGTGAAGTGAGAGAGTAAAGTAAGATGCCACAAGCCTGTCGTTTGGAATTTCACTAATCGTTTTCGCGGAAGTACTGATTTTAAGCTAAACGCATTGCGACGACAATTTCTAATTTTTAATTTTTTTTAATTATAAAAGTAAAGCACAAAATATAAAAAACCTCTAAACTTAAAAAATAAATAAATAAATTATAAATCCGCTTTCAAATACGAAAATATATAAAATAACCCCTTCAATAGAATTCGTTTAGCCACTTGAAATATAGGACCTCTAATCAGAAAGTTAGAAGAAATAAAAAAAATAATGAATAAAAAAAAATTAAGATCATGCGTCTCCAAAAAATTAAATGGGTGGAACAGAAGGTTAGAGTAATAGAACCTTGTCATTATAAGTTTTGGTATATAAGTGAGGATAGAACTAAAAATGGGATAGAAATAATTATATATAAAGATCTATTATGAGATATAGTAGAGATAAGAAGGAAGGGAAATAGAATTATACTCGTCAAGTTAATAAATGGAGAAAACGTAATTAATATAGTTAGTGTATATATGCGCCAAATAGATATAGATGCAATTGGTAAGAAACAATTTTAGGAAGATTTAGATGAATTTATACAAATTATGTCAAGTGATGAAAAGTTATTTATTGGAGAAAATCTAAATGGACATGTGTGAGAGAAAAATGAGGGATTTGAAACCGTACATGGAGTTTCGGCTGTAGGAATAAGGCGAGAAATATCATCTTAGAGTTCGTAGTAGCGTTCGATTTAGCACTCATAAACTCCTTCTTTAAGAAAAAAGAGTCGCATATAATTACCTATAGAAATGGGTCAAATGTTAGTCTGATAGATTTTTTCTCACTAAGAAAGGTGATAGAACGACCTGTAAGGACTGCAAAGTTATATCGGGAGAGAGTGTAACGACTCAGTATAGACTTTTAGTTTTAAACGTATGAGTGCCTAAATGACAAAAACAATGTTGACCATATATAAAGTGAAGAATTAAGTTGTAGAATTTAAAAGGAGAAAAGGTGACGACTTTTAGAGAAAAACTAATTGGAGTAATAAATTGGTTTGTTAATGATAATTCAGAAATAATGTGGAAAAGAGATGACTATTAATATTAAAGGCATTGTTAGAGAGGTTTTTGGAGTATCTAAGAGCAAAGTCCCAAGAGGTAAGGAGTCACGGTAATGGAATGAAAAAATACAAATAACTATTCGAATCAAAAGAGAGTATTATGGAAATTTTAAAAGTGATCGTAATAGCGAAACTTATGAAAAATATAAAAATGTAAAAAAAATTATCAATGAATCAAAAAATAAGATGTATAACGAATTATACAAGAGATTAGAAACTCAAAATGGGGAAAGGGAGATCTATAGAATTGTCAGACTAAAGGAGAGAAAGGAAAAAGATTTAAATGACATTAGATATATTAAAAGTAAAACCAATAATACATTTGTAAGAAATGAAGATATAAGAAAACGGTGAAGTGAATATTTTGATAATTTGTTTAATGTTGAAAGTATAATAAGTATAGAAAATATTGAGATACCTGTAAAACAGATTAATAGAGATTTTAAACGTAAAATTCGTTCTCATGAAATAAAAAAGACTCCAAAGAGAATGAAAAATAATAAAACCAATTCCTATTGAGGTGTGAAAATATTTGGATAAATTCGGTATAACAATATTAACGGCTCTTTTCAACAAAATTTGACAAACAAAAAAAATACATCAAATATGGAGAGAAAGTATATTTGTCCCGCTGTATAAGAATAATGGGGACATACAAGATTGTTCCAACTACAGAGAAATTAAACTCGTGAGTTACACGATGAAATTATGGGAAAAAGTGATAGAGTATAGATTGAGACGTGAGATAAGTGTATTTCAGAACCAATTTGGATCTATGTCAGGACGATCCACTACTGAAACAATTCACTTACTATGACTATTGATGAAGACATTTAGAGCGCAGAAGAGAGACCTACATATGGTATTTATTGACCTTGAAAAAACATATGATAGGGTTCCAAGAGACGTGTTGTGGTGGGTGCTGATAGTGATTTCTGTGAAATACATTAATTTTATTACGAATATGTATTAATGAATTGTAATCAATGTAAAAACTTGGGGAGGATTGAGTAATAGCTTCCCTATTAACATTGGATTCCATCAAAATTCGGCGTTAAGTTCCATACTATTTGCAATAGTGATAGATGAAATCACAAAAAATATTCAAAATGAAATACCATGATATATATTTTTCGTAAATGATATAGTTTGGTTGATAAAACTAAGAAGGGTGTCAGTACTAAATTAGAATTATGGATGGACACATTAGAATCTAAAAGATTTAGATTGAGTAAATCTAAAACTAAATTTATATGATGTAATTTTAATGACAATCATCAGAATAACGAAAAAACAATTAGGTTAGAAAAAAGAGAAATTTAAAAAAGTGAATGATTTAGATATCTTAGTTCTATCATTCAAAACGATGATAATATAAATGGAGACGTGAATAATAGAAATCAAACGGGTTGGATGAAATGAAAAAAGATATCTAGAGTTATTTGCGATCGCACGATGCCATTACATTTAGAGGAAAAATTCTATAAAATCGCAGTAAAATCTGTACTATTATATGACACTGAGTGTTTGACAATTAAATAGCAACAAGAGTAAAAAATTATTGTAATTGAAATGAAAATGTTTAGGTAGATGTGTGAAACTAGAAAAGATAGAATTAGAAATGATAAAATAAATAATAAATTGAGAGTTAATTCAATAGTAAATAAAATACGAGAGTACCGTCTGAAATAGTTTGTACATGTGCAACGAAAACTTAAGAACGCATCTGTTAGGAAGATTGTGAATTTAAATATAGGAGAGTTAATAAAACGTAAAAATAGATCGTTGAAAACTTGAATGTAATATATTCGTAAAGATATGATAATTATGGATTTAGTTAAGAAGATAATTTTAGATAAAAATGAATGGTGTAGGAGAATCCACATAAACTAAATCAAATCCTTTTTCTTTCTTTATATATATATTTTTTATTTTTATTTTTATTTTTTTATTTTTTTCTCTTCTCTTCTTCAATATTTATCTTCCATAATTGATCCTAAATTTTAATATAGAATGACTAGATTATTGTTATTGTGAGGATAGAAAAATCAAACTTATAAAAAGAAAAAGTTTTTTTTTCTATCTACCCATCTCTCCCCGGAAATCACGATGACCATGATTTGAAAATTAAAAAAGGACTCCTCAAGTTACCCTTTTTTGAGTTCAAAGGATGAACCATATAGAATTTAAATTTGAAATTTTGGATCTTATCACCCGTAAATAAATTTAAGATTAAAATTAATGAAAGATGAAAGACAGGTAAACTATAATATGAAATTACACTTCATTAGAACTTGAATACCTGAAATAAAATAATAACAATGGTTATCCACGACTCTATTCATTTCTCTGTAAACATGGTTCACGCCTGATGCTCCCAACTCCACTAACATGTCTAAGCACTCGTTGACAATGAGGCGCAGGGGGTGAGAAACCTCGACATCCCTCAGCATCAAGTGAACAAAAGAGAGGCAGTCCACTTCAATTTGGAGATTGCTAATGTGAAGCTCCTTGGCAAGCCTCGGGCCTTCTCTCAGACCCCAAAGCTAAGCTGAGAGAGTATCAGAATGCCCAATGTTGATGATGTACCCCTTTAACCAGCTACCATCATCCTTCCTTAGCACACCGCCAGCACTAGCTCTACCGAAAGACAAATCCGAGGCTCCGTCAAAGTTAAGCTTGACCCTCCCTTTGTCAGGCGGGTGCCATTTCACTCTCATACTCACAGGACTGTTGTTGTCTAAATTTCCTAAGAAAGAATCCCTCCAAAGCATGTGCTGAAAATATTCCGGATCAGAGTCCGACGGTCTTTCTTTTTGTTTTCTATCGCCAACAAGCATCTTCTCTTCCATAAACCCCAAATTATAGCTGGAAAAGAAGGAGGCTCGCACAACTTAGGGAAATCCGCATCCTTCTTGACACCTTTCCTAATCCAATCACCCAGATCAACCTCTTAGAACTTCCCCCCCATATCGCAAGTAATTCCCAAACTCCTCCAGATTTCTATTGACTCCTTGCAGTCCCTGAGAACATGTAGCAGCGTTTCCTCTTTGACTTTGGATTGTGGGCAGGAATCATCCTCTGTGAGTTTCCCTTTCTTCCTCTCAAAATTAGTTAAGCACTTGTCCAATCCTACAGTCCATAAAATTGCATGTCATTAGTACTTGAATAGATGAAATAAGTTATGATAAAAGAAATAATGAAAAGATAACTAATAATAACCTATATGTTTATAATAAAAGAAATAACTAATAATAATGAAAAGATAATACTTACTAACATAATTCAAATTAAACATCCAAAAGAACTTTCCTTTAAAAAAAAAGATTGGTAATCAGCATTCTATTAAAATAATTTCATAATTTCTTATAAGACTTTTAACATATATACTTGAAAATAAATTATAGTTTTCTATATGTGATGCCTAAAACAATTATTATGCATATAATTATATAATAATTTAAAATTTTTTCGTTATTATGTATATAATTATAAAATAATTTAAAAACTTCGTTCCACCATGGTGATTTTAATACTACAAGGAAAAAAAAAAGTTTTCATGGTCAAGTGTTAAAAGAACAAAAAAAAAAAAAAAAAAAAAAATTGGTATGGTATTAACATTGACGTTCCTGATCTGAATATTGATGGATTCATCCATCCTTGTGGTATGGATTTAGATTTTGAGTCCAAGTTGTAGTTTGCTATGCTTCGTTTTTCTCTGAAGTAGTATGGTTAATGTTAGCTAACCCCGTAGTATGGTAGAGAAAAGAGAAAGAGAGGAGCAAAGAGAGAAAGAGAGGAGCAAAGAGAGAAAAATGAATTGTGAATCGTCTCTCTTTGACATCTTGACCTTTCTTCCTCCAATTAATTCTTCAATGGTGTCCCCGTGTTGCTACTGGTCACCGTGATTTACTCCATTTCACAGTGACACCAACCATTGAGATATGCAGTCCATGATTCTCAGTAACGTAGTTTTGCCAATTGGCAAGTTGTGAACGTTGTCTACGGTGCCTAAACTGATTGTGGAGTTTGCAAGATCTCATGTGCCTTGGCTTGACACAAAACCAGTGAAGGTGATTGTGGATTTGCTGAACAAAGTTGTGGAAGCAAAATCAAAACCATACAAAGACCTTTCCTTGAGATACATTTTAATTCTCTATTTTTTTCCACTAATATTCAAAATCATATTCCAACTAATCTATCTCAAATATCTACAGAACTCTATTAAGAGATGACTCTTACAACGTAATATTTTTCATTTTCAAATTTCGTACTCAACATTTGATTAAAAGATTTAATACTCCATCTCATTAAACCGAAAATATTGCAATGACAGGAAGAATCCAAGTATACACACTTTTATTTTTTCTCTTTTCTCTCCCTCCCTCCCTTCGACCTTAGGATTCGCACCATTGTTGTGTAAAACAACATATATCATCTGCTAAAAGTTTGATTAAAAGATCATGATTGTGACCCAGCCTATGCATTTAAGACTCAATAAGAAAATTTATAGGTTTAGAATTCAAAAGGAAAATGGGCTACAGGTTTAAGAATTTAATATAATTATCCCTCTATAATTTAATTAATTCAATACACCAAAAAATCAATGAAATGTTATGAAAATGAAATCAATCAGTCGGGTTCATCAAATTTTCCTTTTATTGTAACCAATCGAGAGTCCTAAACAAAATAAACAAGCAAATAAATAAATAATCACATAATATTTCTACCCAAACAATCAAGCATCTCTGTGTACCAATTCCTATAGAAACTCGGGTAAACCCATTACAGTCATTTAGTAATTCAGGCTTCGCCCTGCCAAATCAACATTGGACTGATTTAAGCAAGATGAGTAGGCCTGATCTTCCAAAAAAAAAAAAAAAAAGGCAATCAGAAAGCAAAACAAAAGCAGAGGGATCTCATTAACAAAGGGCAAAACCCAAACAAAACAGAGTTGAATAACATAAATCGAAGGGCGAAATTCCAAACTGTGAAAATGCCTCAAAAAACCGAAAGTGCAGCAAGAAGAAATGCCATGCACATTCTGCATTAGGGAATATAAAAAAGGAACCAACAGATAAATAGAAGAGCAAGACCTACACAATAACTAATTCCTGCAGGTAGCTTCTTTTCTAGTTTGTCGAACACATCTGCAGGATGAACCGATCCTAAATTCTTAAAATGTGGATGAACAATAAGTTTCTCAATTGTTATGCCCATTTCAAGTAAGTATATAGCAAACTCAATATCCGATTCATTCTCACCAAAGCCAAAAATTTCAACCACTTTAAGGTGTTCATGCGGAGATTTTGGATGATCTTCAACATATCTTGTGCACTCCCTCGTCAAGCATGTGAACTACAAGAAAATACATGATATAAGAATAATTGTGGAGTTCATTAAACCTCAATAAATTGCCATGGCATACTAACAATATTATCATCTAAAAATTTATCTCTATATCATTCACCAATCTCCATGAGTTAATAAAGGATCACCAATTCATGAACTGCAGGAGCACAAGCCCATTTCATGCAACATATTCTAATACGTGAGAGTCGATGCGCGTATCATATATAATGTATATTATATGTATTCAAGCCTTCAGCAAATAATTGGGGGGGAGAGAGAGAGAGAGAGCAGTCCCACAATTAAAAACACATTATCAATAATCATTGGCTCAGTTCCAACCTACGTAAGAAGATGATTACTTCGGGATAGTTGAGTACCATCCTAGTATTGAAATTTCCAAGAAGCAAAAGAGATGCATCAACCAACTTTAAAAAGGTTAATTTGACAATGACTACAGAATGTTAACACCAGTATTAGAAACTACAAGTACAACTTGGACTAAATTAAGTGAATGAAGTTACAAATGCTACGATTATGAGAAAATAACATGGAAATCTTTGAAATAAGTTTAGATGACTTTCTCTGCTTCTTAAAGGTGTTGTAAATATCTTTCATCTCATTTCCAAATTTTGATACTAAAAATAGAGGTTAAAAAATTTGGATTAACATAACTAGATTTCCTTCATCCACAAACACTCGAGGCAGAATTCTCAAGTTATTTTGATATCGTAATGGATTCCTCAGAACATGGCTAGGATTGAATGCAGAGAAATGTGCCTAAAAGATGCAACACGGCAAAACTGTGGCAATGACAAAAAGGTGCGCGTGCGCGCACACACACATATTTCATTTGCATTTATAAACTCTTACCTTTAATGACAATTTCTGCAGTTAAGTGGCCGCCATTATCAGAAGAACCAAACCAAGAAGGCTCCATTTATGTACCAGATCACCTTTTAAAATCAAGTGCTTGAGATTTGTAAATTCTGAAAACCAAGGTAAGCAAACATGCTTCTGGATGACATAACAATTAAAAAATGCAATTGACAATGTGTGTGCGTGTGTGTGCGAGAGAGAGAGAGAGTAAAACATTCACAAATTAAAAAAAAAAAGAAGTAAATCAACCAAAAGTGCAAATGAGATCTAATGTCAGAGAGGTGGAATGGAAATTTAATAAACTTACATTGCAGAGTCCGAATAGATCTAATGTCAAGGTCTCAAGTTGAGAAAAAATCTTTGCACACAAGACAAGGTCATTGCACAAAAGTTCTTCTCCTCCATAAGTAGATAAATCAATTAGCCGGGGAGCATCCCATAGATCCACCATGGAACTTATTAGCCAGTCACACTTAAATGAAACAAAATTAGGAGCAAATATTTGGACATTACATAATTTGGAACACCTGGTTAGTTCCAAGTGTTTCAACCTCAGTGAAGAACCAACAACTTTGAGGTCTATCATCTCCGACGTGCCGCACACAACAACATGCTCAAGGAGAGGAAAATTGAATAAGAAGCTTTGAATAACTTCTCCACTGACATCTAACCACTTCAAACAAAGGGATTTGAGTGATTTTGCACTAGACATGCCTTGGGGATTCTCAACTAAGGTAAAATATTTCTTTGGGAATCTGTATAGCTTATGTTTAAAATGATAATACTGTTGGCACAAGTTTACTTCAAGCTTTTTTACTTCCCTACAAAGGGCATAGCCTATCCATTTGTCCAAAGGCTTTTTATGACCACTACCAAGGAAGAAGCAAACTCTAAACTCATCTAGACTTACAGCTCTATGCATCTGCAAGACTTTGTTGAAGCTCTTTATGTATCTATTAACTTCCATAGATTTATAAGTGCCCCACCCATTAACAATTTCATGTTCCTCTTTATCATGAAGACTCAACTTTGTGTTATATCTCCACAAGTACCTCCACCGTTGAGCTAGGATGCTAGTCCTTGCTGCTTCTGTTAATGCAAGACGTGACAAGATGGATACAAGAATAGCTAATCCGATCCTTGTCCAAACACTCTTCTCCCTTGCCATGATCCTCGTGCTTTGAAAATTCAATGAATGCAATATTAGGGAGTTGAAAACATGAAACACAAACTAAGGCTAACGTCATAGAAATTGTTAAGAGAAGTTAAGTAATATAGCACTTACTGAATGAGTTAATTACCAAAAATACAGAATTCAATGTTCTAAGATCCTATTGGATATTAAGCAATCCATGGCACGATCTTCAACCAATAAAATTTTATCAGATCGATTAAAATAGTTAAATTTTTCAAGTAAAAATATGGTAATGTTCAGCGAAGTTTACTGATGCAGAGGGAAGAAGAACTCACTTCTTAACTTTAAGTAGGATTGGAATGAAATGAAAGAAACCAACCGAACTCAAAATTGAAGGATTGCTTCCATTGGAGAAAATCAATTGTTTACTGAAAGAATTGCAAGATTACAGAGAGAGAGAGAAGAGAGAGGACAGATGGAAATCAATTCTGAAAATTGTCTCATTTCTCTCCTGCTTCTACTCTTATTTACTAACTCCCCCTAACTAACTTTACAACTAACAACTAACTAGTAACAACTGACTGTAGTTTCTTGCCAGCTCAGTATATCCTGCCAGTTCAGTATCTTTGTCATCCAACTTGATTGCCAATTCAGCCTCTCTTCGACAGCTCAACTACCATGTCACTTGCTTGTCAACTCAGCTACTGTAATTTGCTTGGTTTTCCCTATCTCAGCTACTGTAATTTGCTCTGTAATTCACTTGGTCTTCATTTCCTTTTTTCTCATGCATCAATATCTCTTCCCCTCAAGAAAATCCTTGTCCTCAAAGATTAAAAATAGGTTATTTCAATTTGAAATCGTGTCAATTAACCCAAATAGCATCTTTAGGCAAACTATTACTCCACTGAACTAAAACTTGTATAACAGCAACATTACCCTTCTTTACTACTCTTTTATCCAATATTGCCACCGGTTCCAATATCATTTGACCTTGATCATTGACTTCCTTAGGTATTTAAGGGGTAACAGGTGCATCTCCAACCTTCTTTTTGAGCAGGGATACGTGAAAGGTTGAGTGAATCTTGGCATTATTAGGAAGCTGTAATTTGTAAGCCACCTTGCCTACTCTAGCTTGAATTAAGAAGGGACCAAAATATCGTGGAGATAACTTCTGACAATAATGAGTCCTTCGAGAATGCTGGCGGTAAGGTTGAAACTTAACATAGACCCAATCTCCCACTGCAAACTCCCTATCAGTTCTTCTTTTGTCTGCCAGTTGCTTCATTCGATTCTGAGCATGGGTGAGGTGGTGTTTAAGATTATGAATGAGACATTCCCTCACAGTTAAACTCCTATCCACTGCTTCTACATTAGAAAATCCAGGGAGTTATGAATGGTGAATGGGAGGAACCTGTCCATACAACACTTGAAAAGGAGTCATTTTAGTTGCTGTATGATGGTTAGCATTGTACCAGAACTCTGCTAAAGGTAACCACTTCATCCATTCCCTTGGTTTATCACTAACCATGCACCTCAAGTACTGCTCCAAACACCTGTTCACCACTTCAGACTGCCCATCAGATTGAGGGTGATATGCTGAAGAAAACTGTAACTTTACTTGCTGCAGTTTAAATAGTTCCCTCCAGAACTGGCTGAGGAACACCCTATCCCTATCACTCACAATAGTTTTGGGCATCTCATGAAGTTTAAAGATGGAATCCATGAATGCTTGAGCTACTGTCACTGCAGAATAGGGATATGACAATGGAATAAAATGAGCATATTTGCTTAATCTGTCCACCACCACCAGAATAACAGATTTCCCATAAGAGTTAGAAAGACCCTCTATAAAATCCATTGTTATGTCAATCAATACTAAAGTGGGGATAGGTAGAGGCTATAAAAGATCAGGATAAGCATTGTTATCAGCCTTAGACTTTTGGCAAACATCGCATTCTACTATGAATTTGGCCACTTCCAAATGCATGTGCTTCCAATATAATGATTGCTTCAACTTCCTGTAGGTGACTTCCATTCCAGAGTGTCCCCCAATTGCACTAGAGTGCCACCATTGGATCAACTTGAGATGTAACTCTTTGACATTGCCCACCACTGTTTTTCCTTTTCTGGTCAATATTCCATTGTTCCAAGAATAGTGTTTGACAGGTTTCCCTGCTTGCAGTTGTGAGAGTATTTCTTGAATCTTACCATCTTTTTGCCAACTTTGTTGAATTTCAGACATGAGAGTTGTGCTAATTACTGATATTGCTTTGATTTCAGCTAACTCATTTTCTTCAAAACTTTTAATCAATTTAGATTGTTCAAGCCTCCTTGATAAGGCATCAGCAACTACATTATCAGCTCCCCTCTTATATACTACTAAAAAATCATAACCCAAGAGTTTAATCAGCCATTTTTGTTATGCATGTGTAGAAATTCTTTGTTCCAAGATGTATTTCAGGCTTTGATGATCTGTTCTTATCACAAAACGAACTCCAACCAAGTAGTGCCTCCATTTGTGCACAGCTAGCACCACAGCTAACAGTTCTTGTTCATAGGCAGGAAGAGCCTTATGCTTAGAAGCTAGAGCCATACTGAAAAAAGCTACAGATTTGTTATCTTGCAATAATACAGCCCCCACTCCATTATTAGATGTATCTGTCTCTATTATAAATTCCTTCTTGAAATCAGGTAGTGCCAACAATTGAGATTTACACAAGGCATCCTTCAGTTTATTGAAGGCTATAATTGACTCCTCAGACCACTTAAATCTCTGTTTCTTCAGCATATTAGTGAGTGGTTTAGCTATAATACCATAATGTCTAATGAATTTCCGGTAGTAACCGGTCAGTCCCAAAAAACCTCTGAGTTCTTTGATAGATTTGAGTTGTGGCCATTCTTCTATTACCTTTAGTTTTTCAGGTTCTGCTCTAACTCCCAAATGGTCAATTATATATCCTAAATATTGGATTTGATCAACCGCAAAGGAACACTTACTTTGCTTGACCTTAAGCTGGTGTTGTCTCAAAAGATCAAAAACTAATTTCAAATGTTGCAAGTGTTCATGTCAATCTTTACTATATACAAGAATATCATCAAAGAATACAAACACAAATTGCCTCAGGTATGGTCTGAACACATCATTCATAAACTTTTGGAAGGTTGATGGAGCATTGGTCAACCCAAAGGGCATGACTAAGAACTCATAATGCCCATCATGAGTCCTAAATACAGTCTTTTCTATGTCGGCAGCATTCATTCTGACTTGGTGGTACCCATACCTTAGGTCCAGTTTTGAAAACACTTGAGAGCCAAACAATTCATCCAATAATTCTTCAATTAAAGGAATGGGAAACTTATCTCTCATTATGACATCATTCAGTTTTCAATAGTGTACACACATCCTCCAAGACCCATACTTTTTCTTTACTAACACCACAGGAGAAGAATAAGGGTTGTTACTTGATCTAATGGTACCATTCAAAAGCATTTCCTTGATTAATTTCTCTAATTCAATTTTCTGGAAATGAGGGTATCTATAGGATCTCACATTAACAGGATTTGTTTCATCTTTTAAAACAATTTTATGATCATACCTTCTTGTGGGAGGTAAGCTCATCAACTCTTCAAATACATCTGAATTTGTACTCAAGAGTTGTTGTAAAAGAAGTTGGAACTGAATTCCAAAATAATTTTGTTTTTCAGAATTTACCTCTGTTGAAGATAGTTATGGGAAAGGATCAAGTTCTGAAGTCTGCTCTTCCTTTACTTGATTAAACTGGATCAAACATAAGCTGGCTGATGGAGTATTAGTTGAAGACTTCAATATTTTCTGCATTTTAGACCGCTTCACAACTTTCAGCTCAATTAAGCCTCTCAGCACTATCTTCTTTCCATGGTAAGTGAATTCCAAAATTCCATGTGATATCACCCAAAGTTGACAGCCACTTGATAACATGCAATTTATTGAATTTATTATTGTTATCATGGTTTGAATTTGAATTGTTTAATGTCCTAAAGGTTGGTTTTATTGAATTTTATTTTTAGGAGATTGGATTTGAAAACTTGGAGCACATTGGGATTAATGAAGCAAATTTTGAGTTAATTGGACTCAAGACATTTTATTGGGCTTTGAAAAAGAGGAGTTTGAATTCTAAATTCAGTATTTTAGTTGAATTTTTATTTTTAGTAGGAAATCTATTTTTTTTAGTAGGAGAAGAGATTGTAATTTTTTCTAATTGGAAAACTCCTAATTGATTTAGAAGTCTAGAAGGAAGAAAAGTGCTATTAAATATTCATGTTACTATTTCTGGGTGGCTGCATATTATTCCAATAGGAAGAGGCTACAGCACATTCACAATTCCAAAAATAGGGAGGATGCTCATTCTAAATTTACAAGGGGCTGCTCATTTTTTTTAGAAACAGGAACCGGCTACAGCTTAAGGAGGATGCCACTATTTAAATAAAAAGAGAAGGCTTATATTCCAATTCACATATCTTCTTCCATTTTTTCCATTCCACATACAAGGTCACCCGGCTGCTGCTCATTCATTTATTCTCCTCCTCTCCTCCCAGAACATTTTTTTTTCTTTACTTTTTTCTTTTATTTTTATTTTGTTCAAGACTTACCACCATGTATGGCTAATTTTTATTTCTGATTCAATGGAAATTTTAATCGATTGTTCTTCATTGTGAGGTTATGTTCTAAATTTAATTTCTTGCTTTTATTCAAGTATTCGTTGATTCTTGATTTAATTTTAGAGAAACCTAATATTGGTTAATCTGACAATTTAATTCAATATTATTTTTTCTATTGCTATCCAGGAATTCAATGATCCGTAATTGTCATGAACGAATGGTATAAGTAGCAACTAGGTTATTTTTGTTTATGGGTCTTTTACCGGTAATCAATTGACCTAGGGAATCAATGGAACAAAATTGAATAATTGCGGCTATCCCAATTATTTATATTTTAGTTTAACTGTTTTCACAGAACGTAATGCTATCATTATATTGATATGGAACGCTATCGTACCCAGTCGGTTAATGATAAATTTCGATTGGATGCTGGGTTTGATCGATTAAATTAGGAAAACGCACGATTTATTACGGCTATTCTAATAGATCTAAGGTTAAATGCTTGAATCGTAAGAATAATATTTTTAACCAATGATCAATAAGATAATCGAATATATGAACCCTTGGATCGGAGTTTTATAAATTGATTCTTTTCCTTAAAGTTTAGAATTTGCATTGTTGATTTGTTTCTTATTTTTAGGTTATTAATTTTTATTCGGTAATTTTTATTTCAGTAATTTATTTGAAAACCCCCCAATTTTATTTTTAACATCAACTAGGAGATTAAGTTAATTAGTTCCCTTGGGAGTCGACCTGGTAACCACTATTGCTACAGTTTGTTGCATTGGGGGAAATCAGTATTAATTTGAGGGATTCGACAACCCGACCACCACTGAACCCCCAACACTACATCACATCCCTTAATGGGCAATACCATGATCTTTGTGCTGAATTCCTGTCCTCACATAGTCCATTTGAACTCTGTGCACATGGTAGAGGGCTGAAGTTTTCCTTTATCAGCTAAAGTTACTGACATCATTCCCACCTCCTGTGTTTTCAATCCATATTTAGTTACCATGTTGGGATAAATGAAATTATGAGAGTTTCCTCCATCCAATAGTATGAAAAAACTGTTCTTTCCTAGGTGGCCATGCACTCTCATAGTGTGGAAATTGGGAAGTACCAAACCAAACATGGCATATACTGATATGTATGCATTGGCAGCCATTTCTCCTGATTTATTATCAACTTCTTCTTATCCTTCATCCTCATCTCCTTCCTCTGGCCACATCTCTACCCTATATAGTTGTTTTCATTAACACTTATGCCCCATTTCATATTTCTCATTGCACCAAAAACAGAGGTATTTCTTCCTTTTTTCTTTTAATTTAGATGAGGTAATGGTTCTAAATGGTTTCTTAGGGGACCCCTTGTTGATTGAGTTTGGGTAAGGGTAGGAGTGCAGTGTCATTTTTTGTATGAATTCTATTAATTCCTGTCGGGTTCATTGATCTTCCTGGAGCTCCCTTCCAGCTCTTCCAAACCACTGAGGATCTTTTTTCCTCCAATTTGGCTAGACTAATAGCATGGTGTATGGTTTTGGGCATGAACATCTTGACTACAATCTGAATCTCTTCTTTCAGGCCACTCAGAAAATAACTTACTGCATACATTTCAGGTAACTCTACCCTATTAAGGAGTTCTTCAAATGTTTCATGATAGTCTTCAACAGTTCCCCTTTGTTTGAGACTCATTAATTCTCCCATAGGGTCATCGTACATGGAGTTTCCAAATCTGACAGCTATATTCCTCACATACTCTTCCCAATTAGGTAACTCTCGAGTGAATCTAGACTTCATAAACACCTGGTGCCATTGAAGAGCCTTACCTTCTAAATGCATAGCTAGCAATTTAACCTTTGTTTCAGGAGGTATTTCATCCACTTCAAAGAACTGCTCACATTTATATAATCATTTTCTGAAATCATCACCATGAAACCTGGGAAATTCTAGTCTAGAGAGCCTGGTAATTGCTCTGTTACCAGTTTCACCTGTTCCCAGATTTGGCCCTTGTCCTGATTATCTAGGAGAGTGATTATTACTTCGTGAATGGCTTTCCAAAACCAAGGATCTGAGAGCATCCATTTCTCTGTCAAGAGCCTCTTTATGTTCCTTGAATAAGGCCTTCATTGTATCCTCTAGTTTCCTATTTAAGTCTTGAGATCGAGTTCCTTCTGCCATGATGATACAGACCTGAACTCTGATATCAGTTGATGCAGAGGGAAGAAGAACTCACTTCTTAACTTTAAGTCGGATTGGAATGAAATGGAAGAAACCAACCAAACTCAAAATTGAAGGATTAATTCCATTTGAGAAAATCAATTGTTTACTGAAAGAATTGCAAGATTACAGAGAGAGAGAGAGAGAAGAGAGAAGACAGATGGAAATCAATTCTGAAAATTGTCTCCTTTCTCTCATGCTTCTACTCTTATTCACTAACTTCCCCTAACTAACTTTACAACTAACAACTAACTAGTAACAACTAACTGTAGTTTCTTGCCAGGTCAGTACATCCTGCCAGTTCAGCATCTTTGCCATCCAACTTGATTGCCAATTCAGCCTCTCTTCGACAGCGCAGCTACCATGTCACTTGCTTGCCAACTCAGCTACTGTAATTTGCTTGGTTTTCCCTAGCTCAGCTACTGTAATTTGCTCCGTAATTCGCTTGGTCTTCATTTCCTTTTTTCTCATGCATCATTTACTTTACGCCTTGTGACACAGGGACGCAATTGCATAGTGAACTCATGCACATTACGGGACACTATTGTATGTTTGTGCAACACTCTAATAAAGATTCAAGTCATCAATATCATGCTAAGAAGGTACCAAATTTATCCATAATTCAAGGAGAAGCCATCGATTGGTAAAAATTAAAAAGTAATAAAAAGGCCCTCAAGGGGCTATTTTCAATTCATCAATAACATGTTAAAAGGGTTCAAATTCATCAATGGTCAAGCGGTAACCAAACAAAAAGTAATCAAAAAAGCACAAAAAATTGTTATGAAGAGTCATACAGTAATGGCATATATATAAGATAGCACCTAAGACTGTGATGATCACAATACAATATAAGGGTGGAAATCTGGCATTGTGTAGGCAAGGTGCTGAAAATCATTCAAGGGTGACCCTTATTTAAACTAAACATTTCATTGTAGGTGAAAATTCTGGGGGAACTCGATAATTTTGTTACCAAACAAGAGAAATAACTTAGGTGATTAGCTGAGAGAAAACAGAAATGCTTTAGAGATCTGCTGCGTCCTTAATTTCTGCCTGAAACCCAAATTTTTCTTGACAAAATCTTTCCCCATTACAAATTTTGATTTTACTTACATTCAGTGTAAAATATCGGACTAATGATTAAATCTGAAGAAACCAAAATCTTTCCTCCCTTGACTGACAATGTAAATCAGATTCTATCAGAATACTGGAGAGGCCTTTCTGCCTGATCTTCGACGGTGAATCAGGAGAAAGAGTAAGAGAGAGGCGGTGGATGGCGTGAGAAGGGCTAGGGTTTGATCGTGAAGGGACAGAGTAAAGTAAGGAGACACGTGCGAAATTGACTAAAAAAGGGAAAAAAATTCTTAAAAGAGAGTAAACTTATTTCAAAATTGATTTAGATTGGTTGAGTTTTGAAAACTTGACCAATGCTATTTATGTACTATTCATATATTGATCGAGTTTTCAAAATTCGACCAATACTAATCACATAGAGATTGGTTGAACATTCGACCAACTTGTAAACAGTGTGTGAATAGTATTGATCGAGTTTTGAAAACTCGACCAACTTTGGTGGAGTTTCAATTGGTCGAGTTTTCAAAACGCGAATATCTTGAGTTAGAAACTGAATTTTTTTCTCTCAAAGCTTGTTTTAAGAATTTTTTTTAAAAAAATTGGGTCAAATACGTACAAATCTCTAAAGTAAGATTCCAAACACACATTATTTGGAATTTCACTCAAAAAAAATATAATTAGGGCCATTTGGTTGAATCGGAATCAGAATCCAAACCGAAATCATATTCTCGTAATGGATGGAATAATTTCAATTTATTTTGGTTCAATACATTAAAATGGACTGATATTTGATTGAATTTTTATGAATTAAAAATTAAATTTTTTTTTTACTCTTATCTCAATATACAATAAAAATTATAAATAATTCAAAATAAATTATTTTAAAATATTATAAAATTAATTTCTTTTAAAAAAATAAATATTATATGTGTCTATCAAGTAAACTTAATATCTTTTTTAAAAATTAAAAAAATAATTTAATAATGAAAATTTTATTTTTTAAACTTGTTTAATTTATATATATATATATATATATATATGAATAATGAGTGATTTTATAATAAAAAATAAATATTATATAAGTTTATCGAATAAATTTTATTTCATTTTTAAAAATAAAAAAATAACTTAATAATAGAAATTTATTTTTTTACTTGTTTAATTTATATATATATATATGAGTAATGGATAATTTAAAAAAATTATATGAATAATGGGTGATTTTATAATAAAAAATACATTGTATATGAATTTATTAAGTAAACTTTATATTTTCAAAAATAAAAAAGAAAATAATTTAATAATGAAAATTTTATATTTTTTCACTTGTTTAATTTTATATATATATGAATAATGGATAATTTTACAAAAAAAATAAAATAACTCAATAATAAAAATTTTATTTTTTTAAAAGAAAGTATAAGAGTAGAGAGTAATGGATAATTTTAGATAAGTGTAAAATTAAATGGTTATTTGGGATTTAGAGATGGATTTCTAACAAAACCAACTAAGTTTTGTGAATTTTTAAAATTTTTATATATGAATCCAAAATATTTATTTTTATAGTATTAATCTAAATATTATTTTTCAATTTTATTCTCATTTTTTATTCTCATACTCTCTTATCATTAGTTTTCGCGGAAGTGTTGATTTTAAGCTAGATGCATTGTGACGCCAATTTCTAATTTTATTTTTATTTTTTTAAGTGTAAAAGTAAAACACAAAACATATGAAACTCCCAAACTTCCAAAAAAAAAAAAAAAAAAAAAAAAAATTCAAACTCCGCTTTCAACTATGAAAATATATAAAATAAACCCTTCCATATACTTCCATTTGTTAAATTGATAAAAAAAAATTTAAAATTAATTTTTAGTTAAAAAATTAAGGATAAAATAATCAAACTTACAAAAAAAAGTAAGAAAATTTGTTTCTTCTCTCTCCACCCATCTTTATCCAGAAATCCTGATGGCCATGATTTGAAAATTGAAAAAGTTGTATCATTGACTTGACATTTTTCCAGTTCAGAATATAAATTAATATATAATTTAAATTTTTAGATTTTGTTGTTGAAAATTGAAATCAAAATTAATGGAAAATGAAAAAGAAAACGATCTATGATTTGAAATTACACTTCATCACTTTCGAATAAATAAAGTAATAAAAATGATCACATAGAAGAAAAAATTGATGAGCTCTAATTTTTCAAGAGTGAAACTTACAAGTCATAACTAATGGCATTGTTAGCATGAAAATTAAATACCTAATAATTATTCCATATAAGAAAACTTAATTTAAAAGAATAAAATTTGTGGGGAGGCTGCCCTCTTAAAAGGGGAGGCACAAATTTATTTAGGGGGGGTTTGGTTTAGTACACTTGAATGAGTATTATTACTATATTTGATATTTGATTGGTTTTTTTAAATAGTAATTAATAATTTTTTAATTTTACTCTTATTCTAATATATAATAAAACTATAAATAATTTAAAATAAACTGTTTTAAAAATTATATAAAATTAATTTCATTTGAAAAAAATAAATATTATATGAATTTATTAAGTAAACTTTTTATCTTTTTCAAAAATAAAAAATGAAGTAACTTATAAATGAAAATTTTATATTTTTTTCACTTGTTTAGTTTTTTTATATACACGAGTAATGGATAATTTTGTAATGAAAATTGTATGAGTAATGAGTAATGGGTAATTTTATAATGAAAAAATAAATATTATATAAATTCATCAAGTAAATTTTATATTCTTTTTAAAAATGAAAATAGAGTAACTTAATAATAAAAATTTTATTTTTTTTACTTGTTTATTTTTTTAATATCTATATATATATATGAGTAATAGATAATTTTATAATGAAAAGGATAAATATTATATGAGTTTATCAAATAAATTTTAAATTTTTTCAAAAGTAAAAGAAAAATAAAAAATAACTTAATAATGAAAATTTTATATTTTTTTATTTGCTTAATTTATATATATATATGAATAATAGATAATTTTATAAAAATATTGTATGGGTAGTGGGTAATGAAAAATTTTATAATGAAAAAAGTAAATATTATATGAATTTATCAAGTTAATTTTATATCCATTTCAAAAATTAAAAAAAAAATTAACTTAATAATGAAAATAATATATATATATAAGTAATAGATAATTTTATAAAAAAAATAAAAAATGAAGTGTGAGAGTGGAGAGTAATGAGTAATTTTGGGTAAATGTAAGAGTAAATATTTATTTAGGAATCAAATATGGATTTCCAATAAAATCTATTACTTTATTTGAATTTTGTGAATTTCTAAATTTTTTTGTATGATTCAAAAATATTCATTCCCATAGTATTAATTCAAACATCATCTTTTGATTTCATTCCAATACTCTCTTACCAAATATTCTCTTAATAATTTAAACTATATCTACCTTTATATAAAAATGTAATTAGGGGAGAGGCAGGTGAGAGGAGGCACCAGCTAGGATAGGAATAGTATGCTATTGTTCCTTTTTTTTATTTTTATTTTTTTTTTGCTTTGTTTGGGTTTTGTTCTTTCTTTTTTTCTTTTACTTCATTTTTTTCTTTCTTTCTTTTTTTTTTTTTTTTTTTTTTACTTTTCACCCTTCTTTTTTTTCTTTTTCTTTTTTTAACCCCTAACCATTCTTTTTTATTTCTTCTTTTATTTTTACTTTTTTTCACCATTTACCTTTATTTGTTTCACTTCTTTTTTGTTGGTTTCTTCTTTTCTTTTTTACTTTTTTTTATCCTTCACATTTCATCTTATTAATCCATCTATTCTTCTCTCTCTACTTTTTTTTCACTTCTTTTTCTGTGAGATTCATTATATAATAAAAGTATAAGTGAGGGGAAGTGGGGAGAGGTGCCGTCTCGGATGGGAACAGTTTGCTACCATGTTCAATTTTTTTTTTGCTTTTTTTGGGTTTTATTCTTTTTCTTTTGTTTTTTACTTCTTTTTTTTTAACTCATCGCCCCTTTTTTTTAGTTTTCGTCTCTTGTTTTTACTTTTTTTCACCATTAACATTTCTTTCTTTTTCACTTCTTTTTTTTGTTTTTTTACTTTTTTTCACAATTCACCTTCTTTTCTACCTTTATATAAAAACGTAAGTAAGGCAGGGAGAAGTGGGAGGAGGCGCGGCTAGGATAGGAACATTATGCTACTCTTTCCTCTTTTTTTTTTTTTGGGTTTTGTTCTTTCTTTTTTTCTTTTACTTCCTTTTTTCTTTCTTTTTTTTTTTTACTTTTCACCCTTCTTTTTTTTTTCTTCTTCTTTTTTTAACCCCTAACCATTCTTTTTTTTTTTTTACTTTTTTATTTCTTCTTTTATTTTTACTTTTTTTCACCATTTACCTTTATTTTTTTTTCACTTCTTTTTTTATTTCTTCATTTTCTTTTTTTACTTTTTTTTTATCCTTCACATTTCTTTTTTTCTCTCTTATTAATCCATATATTCTCCTTTCTCTACTTTTTTTTTTACTTATTTTTTGTGAGATTCACTATATAATAAAAACGTAAGTAGGGGAGGGGGAAGTGGGAGAAGGCGCCAGCTAGGATAGGAACAGTATGCTATTATTCTCTTTTCTTTTTTTTTTCTTTTTTTGGGTTTTGTTCTTTTTTTTTTCTTTTACTTCCTTTTATCTTTTTTTTTTTTTTTATTTTCTTTTTTTTTTTTTTTTTCACCCTTCTTTAATTTCTTCTTCTTTTTTTTAACCCCTAACCATTCTTTTTTTTTTTTTTTTTACTTTTTTATTTCTTCTTTTATTTTTGCTTTTTTTTTTCACCACTTACCTTTATTTTTTTCACTTCTTTTTTTGTTGGTTTCTTCCTTTTCTTTTTTACTTTTTTTTTATCCTTCACATTTCTTTTTTTTCTCTCTTATTAATCCACTCTCTACCTTTTTTTTTCACTTCTTTTTTTGTGAGATTCACTATATAATAAAAACATGAGGGGAAGTGGGGAGGGGGTACCACCTCGGATGGGAACAATTCGCTATTGTGCTCAATTTTTTTTTTTTTTGCTTTTTTTGGGTTTTATTATTATTCTTTTTTTTTTACTTCTTTTTTTAACTCTTCATACTTTTTTTTTTAAATTTTGTCTATTGTTTTTACTTTATTTTTTCACCCTTAACCTTTCTTTCTTTTTCACTTCTTTTCTTTGTTTCTTCTTTTTCTTTTTAACTTTTTTCACCTTTCACCTTTTTTTCTACCTTTATATAAAAACATAAATAGGGGAGGGGGAAGTGGGAGGAGGTGCCAGCTAAGATAGGAACAGTATACTACTATTCCTTTTTATTTTTCTTTTTTTGCTTTTTTTGGGTTTTGTTCTTTCTTTTTTTCTTTTACTTCCTTTTTTCTTTTTTTACTTTTCACCCTTTTTTTTCTTCTTCTTTTTTTAACCCCTAACCATTTTTTTTTACTTTTTTATTTCTTCTTTTTTTTCACCATTTACTTTTATTTTTTTCACTTTGTTTTTTGTTGGTTTCTTCATTTTCTTTTTTACTTTTTTTATCCTTTACAATTCTTTTTTTTTTCCCTCTTATTAATCCATATATTCTCCTCTCTCCACTTTTTTTCACTTCTTTTTTTGTGAGATTCACTATATAATAGAAACATAAGTGAGGGGAAGTGGGGAAGGGTTGCCACCTCGGATGGGAACAATTCGCTATTGTACTCAATTTATTTTTTTTTTTTTTGCTTTTTTTGGGTTTTATTCTTCTTCTTCTTTTTTTTTTTTTAACTCTTCGTCCTTTTTTTTTTAGATTTCGTCTCTTATTTTTATTTTTTTTCACCTTTAACCTTTCTTTCTTTTTCACTTCTTTTTTTTTTGTTTCTTCTTCTTGTTTTTTATTTTTTTATTTTTTTCACCATTCATCTTCTTTTTTTACCTTTATTAATCTATCTTTTTTATTCTTTTTACTTTTTTCACTTCATTTTGCTTGTGAGATTCACCGCAAATTAGGATAAGGGAAGTGGGAGGATGTGCCTCTTAGAATAGGAATAGTATGCTACCGTTCCTCTTTTTTTTTTTGGCTTTTTTTGGGGTTTTGTTCTTCCTTTTTTTTTCTTTTTCTTTTTTTTTTTCTTTCTTTTCACTCTTCTTTTTTTTTTTCTTCTTCCTTTTTTTAACCCCTAACCATTCTTTTTTTTTATTTCTTCTTTTATTTTTAATTTTTTTTTCACCATCTACCATTCTTTTTTTTTTCACTTTTTTTGTTGGTTTCTTCTTTTTCTTTTTTATTTTTTTCATCCTTCACATTTCTTTTTTCACTCTTATTAATCCATCTCTTCTCCTCTCTCCACCTTTTTTTTTTTTTTTTTTTTTACTTTTTTTGTGAGATTCACTATATAATAAAAATATAAGTGAGAGGAAGTGAGGAGTGGGTGTCATCTCGGATGGAAATAGTTTGCTACTGTGCTTAATTTTTTTTGTTGAGTTTTTTCTTCTTTTTTTTTTTTAACTATTCGTCCTTCTTTTCTTTTTTTTTTTTGATTTCATTCTTGTTTTTACTTTTTTTACCCTTAACCTTTCTTTCTTTTTCACTTCTTCTTTTTTTTTTTTTTTTTTGTTTCTTCTTTTTCTTTTTCTTTTTGTTTTTTTTTTTCACCCTTTGCTTTTCTTTTGTTTCCTTTATTAATCCATATTTTATTCTTTCTTCACTTTTTTTTCACTTCTTTTTTCTTGTGAGATTCATTGTTTCTGTTTTTTTGCTGCATATATATAAAAAGTCAAAAGACTTCTTTTATATTCAACCATATATTCTTCTTAGAATATGACACGTGGCCATAAATGATAGAAAAAAACGGAGGGCAGTTAAAAGACATTTTTTATTACCTCACACTCAAACGACTCGATAATGACGTATGTCTTCTTAATTTAATTTAATATACAGTGGTCTACAAATATTTAGGTAAAATAATTCATTTTTTTTTCTACCAAGCTGGACAATTTGTTTTTAAATATCTATTTTCATATTAATAATTCTGTAAAATCATCTTTAAGTTGTGAAAAAAATAATTTCATAAATAATATTTTTAAATGTTTAATTTGATTTCTTAAAAAATAAATAACTTTGCTTAACATAAATATTGATTTATTTTCGTACAATTTAAGTTATGATTGTTATCAAATTAGATTTTGGTGATAATTTATGAAATGAATAACTCATGATTGATTAATGTAAGGTTTGTAAATTTAATATAAATGCTGAAAGTATAAAAAATAATTAAAATGGTATTCTAAAAAACAACAAACAATGTAAATTATTAAATTTTTTGATAAGAAATAAGGCAAACAAAGAAAAACAAATATCGACATGTTTTGTCTTTTTTATTTTTTCCTATGTTACTTAAGACATCAATAACAAGACAATCAAACAAAATATTTTAAAATTATGAAATACAAATTAAACTTTTTTTTATAATAAAATCTATTAATTATCATTTCATATGAATAAAAAAAATTTAAAACATAGTATAAAACCTCACATTTGTATTGTTCCTCAAATTATACTTGTACTTGTGATAATGGCTGAATGAGAGAGATGATATCATTAGAGATATAGATAACAATTATAAACAAAAATATAAAATTTATTATCTTATGATTTTATTTGATCAAAAAAACTTATACCGATAAGTTTTTTTAATTAACAGTAAATGAAGTTGTACTCTGTAACCATAGAAGTAAAAAAAATAGCCCTCTTTTTTCAAATAAGTTGCAAAATTTTAAAAATTTTAAATCAATACATAATATTCATAATCAAATTTACATCAAATAGTTTTTTCAACAAAATAATTTTGACCCTAATAAAAATTACAAATTATTTAATAATTTATGAGAAAATTTATTTTTATTGTGTAACATTGCACTTACATATTTTGTTAATGAATTATAATTCAACTAATATTATTTTCTTACTTTTAGAGATTTTAAATTCGACTCTGTTTTATATATTAAAAAGAAATAATATGTATATGTTTTTCAATGAAAAAAATAAATCGTACTAAAAATTTTCAAATTAAAATAATTTAAAAATTAAGAAGTATAATAAATTTATAAGAATGTGTTTAAATTTTAATAATTTTAAAAAATTCCAAAGTTATATTATATATATAGGTATATATATATTATTCAATTCACAAATAAAAAAAAGATTAAATCTATTAAAAAATAGAATTAATTTACATAAAAAAATTTAGATACGTTTGTTATCAATGAAAGATTTTTAACAAGAATTATAAATATTATTTAATTAATATACTATATAAGAATAATTATATTTAATAATATATTATATAAATTTTAAATTTAATTATTCATTAAATATAAATAAAAATATTTAAAAAATTATAAAAGTTTTTGGGTCAATTCAAATAATTTAATATAAAATTTAATTAATATTATTTTTTTAAAAAAATTTTATATTCAAAACTTACGAAAAAAAATAAATTTTGACACGCTTAAAAATAAAAAATCACCCAAGGATGTTTTATCCAAACACTTGGAAAACCGCCACGTGATTACAAAGGTTGACCCAACCCAAACCCAAAAAGATTTAGGGAGATCAAACGGCAGTGGACGGATCTAATCACGATCAGTCAATCAGTCGCCTGACCCTTCTTCTCAAGGGAGCGCCAAACCAAAACCCCAAAAAATATTCAGAACAAAAACCCGACTTACTCTATCACATCATCAACAGCGAAAAAGGATAAATTTATAGAGAGCGAGAGAGAGAGAGGAACTCAGCTAGAGAAATTTCAAAATCGGGGAAGATTGGGGGCGATGGAGCTACAGGATACTGTGAAAGAAGCCCTAAACGCGCTTTACCATCACGAAGACGACGCTGTTCGCATTCAAGCCGATCGATGGCTTCAGGATTTTCAGCGCACTATCGATGCTTGGCAGGTCACTCTCTCTCTATCTCTCTCCATTTTTTATTCTGCTTAGCTTGATTTTGAGTCTTTCATGTTAGAGAGCGAGGGAGAGAGACCAATCAGATTGTTTGAATCAATTGATTGAATGTGATCATTTAGACTTTTTTAGGAACCCAATTCGATTGGACCAATATGGCTTGTTAGGGAGAGAGAGAGTTGCAAAGAGAGAGTGTGTGTGTGTGAGAGTAACTAATCAATTTGTTTAGATCGAATGAGTTTTGTTGATTCATAATTCGTTGCATTTGATTGTTTGTCTTGTTCAATTAATGGAACGTGCCATGTTTATAGATACCTGTTGTGAGCATTCATCTAACTGGATTAAAATAAAGAGAAAGTGAAGAATCTTTTGTCGTAATGATAAAACTCATTTTAGGCTATAGTTTATCTGTATGTTTTGGTTGATAGCTAGCAATTCGGATTACTGTGATTAAACCGCATATATTGAACCCTAGAGAAGGATAATTTTTACATTTTTCCTTATCATAAAATTGATAAAATTGAAGATATGTCATGATTGAACTTTGATAATGTATATTATGGCCTTCACCTGAGTAACTTCAGTTTAGATGTGTTTGAATGATTGTTTTGAAAAACTATGAATTGGGATGACAAACTATGAATTGGGAAGATTGTCATTTGGGGACATTGTTTTGTGTTATATAAGCCATAGCCATAAGGTGCACCCCAAAAAGTAGAAGTTATATTTTAATATGGGAAATGGGTGCACTGGTTTGTCTCGATAAGACAATGTTAAAAACTATGCTAGCATATACTAGGATAAAACTCTGTTATTGTATTATGTAACCTACACACTAGAAACACCGTTTTAGATGTATTTGTTGTCTCTGAGGACTAAGTGTAAATTGGTCAGTGTGGAAGAGTTGGTGGATACTGTTCTAGATTGTTGGGTTTCACAAACTTATGCGACATATATCCTAGGCAATTGTGCTTTGGGGACTAATGAAACTTTGGGAGATCAATTGGGGATATTGTTTTTGTTGGAAGAACCAACTGCATTGGTTGTTGTGGAAATCATAGTTACAGAACACAGTAACAGACTTTGTAACTGTGGATGAAAGGAGGGAAATGGGCTAATTTTAGAGCTTCATCTGTCAAGATCTTCAGATGTAACGTACTGTGGGCTGCTTTAGAAGTCAATCTTTGGAGAATTGCTTGAATTTGGCCTTGCCTTCTTTCTTGGTCTCATTCATCTCTGGATGCAAAGTTATCGTTACTTTTTGATGTCCCTGTTTAGGTCATTGTTGCTCACATATAAATTTACTTTCAATATGTTGTAGCTCTCTCCCTCTGTCTCTGTCTCTCTATGTTTAATGCAAAAAACTTTCCAAGTTTGATTTCAAGCTCTACATGAACTGTTAGTTGCCACTTTCGTGAATGAGATTGTCTGATTAATCAGCACATATGAATTGCACAGGTTCTGTTGTTTGCTGATACATCATTTGCTATAACATGGCAGTTGCTTCTGGTTAATTCTTTGATCTACATTGTTGATTTGAAATGTAACTCTTATAAGAAAATCTGTCAGTATATTATACAGGCAATCATTTTATTGCAACAACAACAACAACAACAAATTGAGGTTTAATTCCAAATTTTGAGGTCGGTCAATTGAGTGACCAAAGTAGGAGAGTGGAGAGAGAAAATAAAATAAAATAAAATAACATAAAATGAGAGTTTGAAAGCAAAAGTAGAGAAGATAAAACTGAAAAATGAAAGTAATGAAAAGGTAATCATTTTATTGCAAATCTGGGAATTTTCAAAATTTTTGTTAGTTGACATTTTTCCTTTGTCTTTCAGCTATGACTAATCTCAAAATCTTCAAACCTTGGTATGAATGACAACGTGTTTAGTTTATGCCAAATTTTAGATAATAAAAGTAAACAAGCTTAAAGTATATTGGTGCTTAGTTTATGGCTTTCACTTTTAAAATTCCCTTTTGGATGAATTTTCTGTATGTGAAAAGTAACAATATGTTGATTATTTCTGAGAAATTGGTTGGTTATATTGGAGACTGTTGGGTCCTAAGAACTGATGCTATGCATGTCCAAGAATGCCATAACCATTTTTAGTCCCTGCTGACAAGTTGATAGTTCAATTGTCAATATGTTGGTTTATAGTGACCATCTGCTGTTGGCAGTATAGTGTATCCTCTTGCGTATTGCTTTAAGCTTGGAATTTTCACCACTAGCTTATTTGGGAAAAGCTGAATTGAATTTATTAGAGATGGTGAGGCATTTATTAACAATTTTGAGCAGTCTTATCATGCTCCATTTTCCAGTGTAACATGTATGGCACTTGCTTCATTTCTTGCCTGAATTGTCTAGGCAGTGCTTGTTCATAACATTTTAAGTTGTAAATCTCTATGACATAGTGGATGCTTCAATCTTTATGTGTATTGCATGTTTTTGTTGTGTTGTGTCTTGCGCATGAATCTGAATACCAAACTACACATATCAAAAGTTGTGTGGCCTTTGATGTCCCTCCTCTCAGTCCTTGAAATAAGTATGGATCCTGATGTCTGCAGTTGTAATGACTTTGTGCTTGCCTCTTGTTTTTTTATCTATGTAGGTTGCTGATAATTTGCTCCATGATGCTGGTAGCAATCTTGAAACCTTAATTTTTTGTTCCCAAACCCTAAGAAGCAAGGTATCATTTCTTCCAACCAAAAGAAAAATTGGTACTTTGAGATATTTTCATGTTTGTTAAGGGTTTTAAAGCATTGAATATGCTACTCTCATGTTATTGTTACTCCCACTCTCTCATAGTTAGCTCCACTGTTTTGCATCTGATTTACAGGTACAACGGGATTTTGAGGAACTACCTTCAGAGGCATTTCGCCCTTTACGGGATTCACTCAATGTAAGTGAGTACTTGCACTTCTGAATCTGTAGGAGCTGTTCTGCTAATATTATAAGATGCTTAATACAATTAAGAGACCTCCGATTTGCCTTGATTTGAATTGTAGTGTAGGTATGTCTTATGTATTTGAGTTTTATATTGCTCTACATATTGAATTTTTCTCGAGTATCATGCGTGGTGTTTCATGGCCATTTCCCCTCTACTCAAAGTCTTGTAATGGTCATGGAATCAAATAACGTATAGAATCTATCATGGCTTGATACTCAACTCTGTTAAGCTGTATATCCCTATCCAGCTAAGATTTGCAGTGTGCTTTTCTTTTATTTTTTATTTTTTAATGAACTTATTTATTTTACCTTTTCAAATATCTACTCCATTTGAGGCCATAGTTGTAGTTATCCTAAGATTTTTTTTTCTTTGTTTTTTTCCCCTTACTTCCCCCTTGAAAGCTTTCTTCTATCCTATAGTCTTAGTGCACCTTTAATTCTATGCTATTGTTACTCTTTATACTAAAGGTGTTTCAATCACCATAGTCATCATCTTATTCTCAATTAATACTATTCTCAACTTTCAAATATTTTCCTTCTTGTCAAATCAATCGTCCATGCGGCATGCTTGTCTCTATGATGCTTCTTTTTGCATATACTTTATCTGTTAAAGGCTTAACATTTGATGCTATACATTGTTCTTGCTTTTATTGCTGTTTGATAAAATTCTACTTTTGGTTTAGATAGAATTTTTCCACCTGGATACATTTTATCCAAGACCTCGTGCCATTTTTTATTTGAATTTTACTTGCTATTTATACATCCTATATATTCTGTTTTAATTCTATTAACTTTAAAAATCTTTTTGTTTCTAACACACTTCTATTCTTTTAGTTCCTCATTTACCTTTTGTTCTCCTTGATGGGAAGCAAAATGCATCAATGAATTCCATTGTTAATTCCTCTATAACTTCATCTGTGGTTTATATAATTGTTAAAATCAGTCCTTTATGTACATTTATCTAAGTGGTTCTACTGCCTATTTTCTCCTATTGTATTACTTACCATCACTTCAGCATATACATTTCAATTAGATTGGTATGACTCACAGAGTCATCTTTCTTTTTCAAAACTTCCTTGCTAACTCTTTGGGGATTTGTTTGTCTGCTTTTTTAAAATTAATTAATCTCCTTGGTCTATCTTATCGCGTTAATTAGTGAACCATAAACTCGATACCTCTATAATTTTGTAGGGCTAAATCTTTTATATGGGCATATCAAGGTGCATCTCATTTGATCATTGGGCTACCTTATTACCATTATCAGTGAAAAAAGATTGTTTAGTTGTGTAAGCACTTGCTAAGGATAATAAGAATATTGTATGGTCTCCTAACATACTTTGTTCTCATTAATTTCTAAAGTCCCTTTGGCTTCAGTATTTAATTTTCTCTAAAATTATTAGGTTGACTTGGACTATCTGGCTCTTTAAAGTTGCTATGTGATGCACAGAAAATATAAATAATGTGTCACAATACTTGTCAACTCTCTGATTAAAAAAAGAAAAAAAAAACTTTCTGACTCATTGTTTCTCTAGGTCTCGATGAACGTGCTTTCAGCTTCTTTGTCCTTCTTAATCATGTGAATTGCTGTTCGTAGTTTTTTTAAGCATGGATACAATTATGTTCATTTTCCAAAATTTGTGCAACCCATGCGTATTTACTTTCATAAAGACTTTATAAAGGTTTCAAGCAATTTTTCTGCTATATCTTTATGCTTTTTTGTCCTGTCTTGGCTACCGGATTTGGTTGCACCGTTTTAATTAAAACATCTTAATGCAGACATTATTGAAAAGATTTCACAAGGGCCCTGCTAGAGTTAGGACCCAGGTAATACTTGAGAATTCTTTTTCCAATCACGAACTGTGCACACATCTATCTGTTGCTAGCACTTAGGATGAGTGGCTTGAATATATTGCATTGTAGATCAGCATTGCTGTGGCGGCGCTGGCTGTTCATGTTCCTGCAGAAGATTGGGGAGATGGTGGTATAGTTAACTGGCTTCGGGATGAGATGCAATCTCATCCAGAATACATACCGGGGTTTTTGGAACTTCTTACAGTCTTGCCTGAGGTAATCCTATGCTTCTTTTGCTCTTTGCATCTAATGGGAAAAAATGTTATCCTTTTTAATTTTTTGACTTTGCTTCATTTATTAGAGGTAGTATAAATGTCTAGTGCTGTTTTTATCCAATTAATTTGTTGGAAGAGCTTCACTGATTTTGACATTAAGAATGCCTAAAGATCAACTGCTTTACTATCTTGATGTGCGACTGATTATGATAAAGCGTTGCACCATTATGATTTTGGGAGAAATGTGTTCTGTGGTTTATCTGTTATACATGTGATATCGCCAGATGAAATTAAACTTCTATTATATCTGCAAGCATCTAGGCTTCTTTTCTCCAGTTTCATACATGTTATACTGAATTTAGAGTTTGCATGTATTCTCAATTTTGGTATCAGTATATGCACTTTCATAAGCAAGGTTGGTCATCGCTGGGTGATGCAGCAGACTTGAAGAGATATGGCTTGTTTATCTGAGGATATTGAAATTGTGTTAGTTGTTTAGATCACTTAAGATACTGTTACTTGTACCGGAGAGTAAGCACTGTTACTTTCTTGGCTCAAAATACTATTCAAAAGATCGTTGGAAGCTGTAAATTTGATCTGTATTTTACTTGTTCCAAATCTTCACTACCTTCAAAATTTTTTAACTTGTTACTGCTTAATCAGGAAACACACAACTACAAGATAGCAGCTCGCCCAGAAAGACGGCGCCAATTTGAGAAAGAACTTACTGCTGCAATGGAGGTTGCGCTTAATATCTTGACTGCATGTTTGAGTGTTGGTGAACTTGAGGAGCAGGTGGAGGTTTTTTCTTGCATTTATTTGTATTTAAACAGTTGAGATTTGGATGGTGGATGTTTTTCCTACTTTTGTTTTTTGGTACGTTTCAAATGAAGGCTTTCTCAAAGATGAACTCAAGGGTTGTGATATGGTAAATGGCACTTTTATTCAAATGGGCTTTCTATGGACATGTTTGATGGATTATTTCTCTAGTTCATGTGAACTTTTCTTGGAAGCCATATTACAACTTAGTAGGCATGGAACTCCTAGAAAGTGTGGACCTGCTACTTAAATTTAACCATCTTAATTTGAGGTGCATCTTTGATTACTATATTTGGGGTAGTCCCCTCCTTTATTAAACAAAAAATTCTTCATTCATTTAATGAATTCAGACCTTTGATCAAGATTGTGCTCCGGCTTTCACTACATTCCTCTGTATAGTTTTTGATGTTTCTAAAACAACAATTGTGACAGGTTCTAAGGGCGTTTGCTTCTTGGCTCCGGCTCCGGCATGGGTATGCAGTTTATTACTCCCCCTTTGCTAATTGTTACTTGTTGAATTCATTGAAGACAGAGAAACTTGACACTCTTTATTTGTTTTAGGATCCCAGCATCTACTTTTGCTTCTCACGTGTTGGTGCATACTGCTCTTGCTGGCTTGAACTCCGAGATACTCTTGGACGCATCTGTAAATGGTAAATTATCATTTTATGCCTAGGATGTTTGTCACTGTCTTGCATTCCTGAAATTTTGGTAATGGCTAGTTCTCACTGCTCAGAGCTTGTATAGGTTATACTAAAATTTAGAGAACTCAACTAATTTTGAGGGAACCCAAGAAGCTGCATGGCATTAAGTTTTTGTTGTCTAACTACCATGCACATTTCCAGTTGCTGCCTTATCCTACAAGATTTATTCTTCACTTGCGACTCAGGGTAGCAGTGCCTTTAGCTCTAAGACTTTGGCACTAAACATTCCAATTCTTGACAAATTTTCTTTAGGAGTAATATGTTTTTTTACATGTTCCCTGAGCAGTAATTTTTGGTTGTTGTGTTTGCAGTCATCTCTGAATTGATACACTATACAGGAGCTGCAAGTGCTGGTGATGTTTCTGTGCAGATGCCCCTAATTCAAGTGATTGTACCTCAAGTTATGAGTCTGAAGGTGCAACTTAGAGATGATTCTAAGGTACATCGTGAAATCCTACAAGGTCCTGGACCATAGTTGGATTAGTTACACTTCCACCAAGTTGAGAAAGAATAAGACTGTGTTGCAAAAGTAGAGGTTGAGGGCCAGTATGTTAGGTGAGGTTTTGGTGCAAAAAAATTAGATGACAATTTTAGTTGTATTTATGGAGATAGTTGACTTTTACAAACAACATCCTCTATTTCCTAAAAAAAAATTTTACTTCAGTGGACAAATGTTACAAGTGGGAGAAGACAAAATAGAGGTTAGCAGAGGAGAGGAGAGGCAAGTAGTTTCCTCACGGTGCCTGGAAAGCGGCATTTTTGAATTAAGGGCGTTGCCTGCTTTGTGGATGTATACATAATCCTTATCCTTAATATTGTGCATGATGGATGGACTTGTGTGTGGCTGCCATATGTTGTTTGTCTCAAATTGCTTTATGATTCCTATCAGATCTATCTTCACTTGATCTGTGAAATATGAGAAATATTCTCACTTTCTTCTTGTACAGTTACTAAATGCTAGTGAGAGTATACTGCTCCGCATTGGTTTTTTCTCTTATATTGTAACCCTTATTTTACATTTATTCATTTCTCTTTTTTTGGGCTTTTGTAATTGATGTGTATACATGGATTAATGTGTTTAATTCAGGATGAAGAAGATGTGAAAGCCATTGCCCGATTATTTGCTGACATGGGTGATTCATATATTGATCTGATTGCAACTGGTAAGTAACTTCACATTGATTATAAACTCACGTTTTATTCAGACCGAACCACTCCGTTTCACGAGTGAGCAATTTTATCTGTATTGGCGTGGTATCTCAAAGCATTGTTAGTTGTTATTTCTTCTCTCATTATCTCATGGATCAGGTTCTGAGGAATCAATGTTGCTGGTGCATGCTTTGTTGGAAGTAACTTCACACCCAGATTTTGATATTGCTTCAATGACTTTCAACTTCTGGCATAGTCTTCAGGTTAAGTTGATTGACAGGTAAAACCATCATCAAATTCACTTGCTTGACTTGGTTGTGCTCAAAAGAATGTTTTTAACATGATGGAACCACTCTGCCAGGAATTCCTATTTATCTTTTGGCAATGAAGCATCCATTGAAGCAGAGAGAAATCGGAGAGTGCAACTTTTTCGTTCTTCATACGAGTCACTTGTTTCATTGGTAAGTTCTGTAGTCAGGAGTCTTTTTGCTTGTGACAGTGTAGCATGATTAACAGAAATTCTGTTACATCTGAAACCAGTGGAACATTCACTATTTTTTTTTTTTTTCAAAATCTGTTGTTTCTTTTCTATTTTGCATTTTAGAGCAATTAGATCATGAATAAGAGTGAAGTAAAGCCAGCAGTGGACATGCTTTTGCTCTCGGTGCATTTGCTTTCAAATGCTTTTCAATAGTAGTTTTCTATTGTAGTTTTCCAGAAATCTGACCAGATGATGCTGCTACTTTTGCGGTTTCATTTGGTTGCTTTTATCGTCATTGAGAAAAGGCGCAGCTTTTGGCAGTGATTTTAAAAGACCAAAATTGAAATATTCAGTTTTGATAAGAATTAATTTGTTTAGATATTAATGCTTCAAAACTGTGCAAAATATATCCCAATAATGTTTTGTGATTTTTGTTTTCCTTTGGGGGCTGATCTATAATTTTCCCATGTCATTCCGCTGTTCAGATGATTGTGGTTCTTTTATTCTGGTCATACCTTTTGTTTATGTTATGTGTTTGCTTCATGTTTTAGGTTAGTTTCCGGGTTCAGTATCCTGAAGATTATCAAAACCTTTCAAAGGAGGATGTCAAGGACTTCAAACAAACTAGATATGGTAAAATTTAGTTTTCTGTTGGAAGAGTAATGTTCTTAGTTGATTGCAATTCATATTGTTGTATCCATGGTTATATTAGGTGCTAGCTATGAAGTATGGACCGTTGATGGAAGCCTGGCTTAGTATAGCGGCACCTACTGTGGTAGTTGTCTTGGTTCAGTATAGTCTTGGATCTTGCTTAGTCTTTATCGTTGCAAAGAAAATATAAGTCCTAGACTAAGAAGGGAGTGGGCTTGTATCACTTATGCTTTGAGTAGTGAGTTATTAGGTGGCAGATCTTTTGAGTGTTTCAGCACCAGTTTTATTTTGAATATGTTGTTCTTTTCCTCATCTCTACTGTATCTCTGTGGCCTTTTTAAGTTCATCCTCATGGTGTTAGACTTCATTTACTGTCATGAAATTTTAGCAGATATCTTGCATTTTGCTCCCCTAGTGTACACAGGTTTAAAATAAAATATGAGATTTAGTTACCTTAACTCAATGGCACTGGAGTTTGGCTTGCTTTATGATACTTGACTCCAATTCTTGAACCTAAAGGTTTTCTTCTGATCCATTATACTTTCAAATGGTTTTCTTCCTTTTGATATAGCATTTCTCTCTCTTTGTGGTGCAAGCTGTTGCGGACGTCTTGGTCGATGCAGCATGTGTTTTAGGTGGTGATGCAACACTTAAAATTCTTTACATGAAGCTTGTTGAGGTATGCATTTGTCTATCTGTTTATTTTACAGAATCAATACATCAAACAATCAACACTTTCTATTATGGATACATAGAAGTTTCTCACATTTACAGCTATAGAATTTGCTGCCTGCAATGAAGTTTACTGTGAGTTGAAGCATCGAGCTGAGCTTTGAGGAAAACAGTTAATTTAGTAGTGTCATGCTAGGAATTACTCCTACAACTAAGTAGAATAGCTTTCCTTGTTGGAATCATGTAGATTATGCTATTGCAAAGCTGTTAAATTACTTTATGTTGGAACTGAGATCAAAGTGGGAATAATAGGGCCACAATAGTGATCCTAACTTATTAAATTTATTAAAAAAGGGCTCACCCGGTACACAAAGTACTCCTGGGTTAGTGCGGGGGTAGGGGGAGGGTGGATGTATATGTACACAGCCTTTCCCTTGCATTTTGTAAAGAGGCTGTTTCCACGTATGAAAAGAAATGACTTGAAATGTTTATGAATGAATTGGAATGACTTGGTTGACTTTCTGAAATGCTTGACTCGAAGATAATATTATATATTATGGAAATCTTCAGGCTGTAGCTAGCTGTGGCAATGGTGAAAATAGTGAATGGTGTCGTGCGGAGGCTTAATTTGAAATGTTTATGAATTAATTGGAATGACTTGGTTGACTTTCTGTTATACTTGACTCAAAGATGATATTATATATTATGAAAATCTTCAGGCTGTAGCTACCTGTGGCAATGGTGAAAATAGTGAATGGTGTCGCGCGGAGGCTGCTTTATTTTGCATTCGGGCAATATCAGACTATGTTTCAGTTGTTGAAGCAGAAGTAATGACTCAGGTTGTGATTTATCCTCCATTCCACGTTATGCTTGTTCTTAGTTGGCTATTGTGGTGATTGGTTTTCAACATTGTCAGCCATTCTCAAGAAGGATGATTTTTTTTTTTTCTCTTTAAAAAAAATCTTAACGGAACATGTATTTCCAGCGATGCACATTGATTTGCCTTACCCCAATCAAGTTTTTATACTATAATAGTACCTATTTAATTGCAGCCAATCATAAATCTTATTATGTTTGACTGCTTTCTGACGCAGGACAGGGTAGTGGGTATAGCAATAGTGATGAAAGTGAAAGGAAAATTAGGAAAGTAGGCCTAGATCGAAACCTAGGGTTCTTAGGCTTCACACCTAAGAGAAGACTGCATCTCACAATCTGGAAAAAATGTTTATTAATCAGAAAAAAAATTGCCTTTTGAAAGGCTACATAACTGCCTATTTATAGAAAAAATAAAGCTTAAGAAACCCTATTCAAATATGACTCTTCTCCTGTGAGGACTCCTTTGAAAAACAAGGACTCCTTTGAGGAAAACCAATTCATATAAAAATAGGACTTTATCTAAAGATAACAATCTAGTTAAGATGAACAAGGACTCCTTTGAGGAAAACCAATTCATGTAAAAATAGGACTCTATCTAAAGATAACAATATAGTCAAAATAAACAAGGACTCCATCTAAAGATACAATTCTAATCAAAATAAATCTTATCTACCATAAGAGATATGATCTAAAATATTTAAAATAAATCCCAACTAGATCCTTCATTATCGTCCATATCCCAAACCAAAGTTTGTGCTTTTGATCTTGCACGTCTTCTGTAAACTTTAAGAGGTTGTTGCCAACGTGCTGCATCATCTCTCCCTGGCTTGAAAGAACTCGACTCTGGCGAGTTAAAAGCATGAAAGCTATCATAAAGAGTCGGATTAATCTGCTGCAACTCCTTTTCTGTAACCCAAGTGCAATCAGAAAGCGGACGTCCCTTCCACCTAACCAGAAATTTCTGTTGAATGCCATCTGTAGTGTAATCTTCTTGGAAGTCTACAATTTCTTCAACTTCCTCCTTCAATTTTGGCCCCAATGGAAGTTTAGAAACAACGGTGTCATTTGTAAGTGAATCATCACCATGGTATAAGGTCAAATCTTCAATGTTGAAGACATTGCTTATGCCTATATCATCTGGCAAGTCAAGGACATAAGCATTTGAACTGATCCTCTTAAGGATTTTATAAGGGCCTGCACTCCTTGAGTGAAGTTTCTTATATCGCCCCTTAGGAAACCTGTCTCCTTTCTTGAACTCAGCAAACTTTCTCTTCAAATCAGCATGTGACTTGTAGTTTTCATTGTTTGTAGCAATTTTCTTTCTAACTTCATCATGTAACTCTTGTATGTGCTTGGCAAAGGCTTCAGTTTCTACACTAGGACGAGCTTCAATTGGTAAAGGAACCAAATCAATTGGCTTCTTAGGTGTCATTCCTGTAACCACTTCAAAAGTACTGCGACATGTACTCCTATTAACTGAGCTATTGTAAGCAAACTCAATCATAGGAAGTGTCAAATCCCAACTAGAAGTATGGTCTTGCACACAACAGCGTAAAAGATCTCCCAAACTCCTATTAACAGCTTCAGTTTGTCCATCTGTTTGTGGATGAAATGCCGATGAAAACTTCAGTTTGGTGCCCAACAATTTTCACAACGAATGCCAAAAATAGCTCATAAACTTCACATCACGGTCAGAAACAATTGTAAGTGGTATCCCATGAAGCCTCACAACTTCTCTAAAGAAAAGTTTTGCTATATGAAGGGCATCCGAAGTCTTTGAACATGGAATGAAGTGAGCCATCTTAGAATAGCGGTCAACTACCGCAAAGATAGAATCAAAACCCCTAATAGTTTTAGGCAATCCAAGCACAAAATCCATGCTTAAGTCTTGCCATGGTTCATGTGGAATGGGTAAAGGGGTATAAAGACCTGTATTTTTCCTTCTTCCCTTTGAAATTTGGCATATCCGACATCTGGCCACAATTCTAGCAACATCTCGCTTCAAACTTGGCCAATAGAATCGATCTTCTACAAGAGCCACAGTCTTATCTCATCCAATGTGCCCTGCTACTCCTCCGGAATGAAGTTCTCGAATAACTTCTTCTCGCAAAGATGTGTTAGGTAGACATAATCGTGTTCCTTTGAATAGATATCCATTTGATATAGAAAAATTAGGATAATTAGCTCGCTGTCCAGCAAGTAATTCAGCATATATGATGCTAAAATCCTTGCAAGATGAATAATCTCTCTTAAGTGATTCAAAACCAATCACTTGAACGGCCATGGAAGTAAGGATCTGCTGTTTTCTACTAAGTGCATCTGCAACTTTATTCTCCACTCCAGCCATATGCTTAAGGACAAATGTATATTCTTGCAAGAAAGCAACCCATTTGATATGACGATGGTTTAGCTTCTTTTGAGAGTTTAGGTACTTAAGGGCTTCATGGTCAGAGTATAAGACAAACTCTTTTGGAAGCAAGTAATAGCGCCAATATCGTAGGGTTTGGACTACTGCATAGAACTCCCGATCATAATTAGAATACCTTTGTTTTGCCTCATTTAGTTTCTCACTAAAATAGGCAATTGGATGTCCTTCTTGACTTAGTACTCCTCCAATACCAACGTGTGAAGCATCGCAGACAATTTCAAACACTTTGTCAAAATCTGGTAATCTCAAAATAGGTGCTTCAGTCATCTTTTTCTTGACTTCTTCAAAGGCCTTGGATGCAGCTTTGGTCCATGAAAATCCTCCTTTCTTCATACAATCTGTGATAGGCGCCATAATAGTGCTGAAATTTTGAATAAAACGCCTGTAAAATGTGGCCAGACCATGAAAGCTCCTGACTTCATGCAGGGTTGTAGGGGCTGGCCATGTTTTAATTGCCTCAATCTTGTTAGGATCCACCTCAACTCCCTTAGAGGAAATAATATAACCCAAGAAAATCACGCTGGTCTTAAAAAATGAGCACTTTTTCAAATTAATATAGAGCTTCTCTTGGCGGAGAACCCTAAATATCTGCTGCAAGTGAAAAATATGTTGTTCTTTGTCTTTGCTGTATATTAAAATGTCATCAAAATAGACAACAAGAAATCGTCCGATGAACGGTTGAAATATTTGGGTCATGAACCTCATAAATGTGCTGGGAGCATTAGAAAGTCCAAAAGGCATGACTAACCACTCATAAAGACCATCCCTGGTTTTAAAAGCAGTCTTCCATTCATCTCCTGGTCTGATTCTGATCTGGTGATATCCACTCTTCAAATCTAACTTTGAGAAAATAGTGGAACCACTCATCACATCCAGCATGTCATCCAATCTAGGTATAGGAAACCTATACTTGATGGTAATCTTGTTAATAGCTCGACTATCAACACACATACGCCAGCTTCCATCTTTCTTTGGCGTGAGTAATGCTGGGACTGCACATGGACTTAAGCTTTCTCGAATAAAACCTTTTGATAACAGCTCTTCAACCTGCCTCTTTAGCTCTTCATGACTACTTGGATTCATCCTGTAGGCTGGTAGATTTGGTAATTGGGCTCCAGGTATCAAATCAATAGCATGTTGGATGTTGCGCATAGGCGGAAGTTCGTTAGGCAATTCTTCAGGTGCAACATCAGAAAATTCAGTTAGTAGTTTTGCTGCCTCTGGAGGAATGTTGCTGCTAAGTGTATCTTCAGAGTTTCTGACTTCTCTTGCGATAACAGCAAATACCACCTTTGATTCTTGACTTTCCATATCAAACTCCTTCTTTGTTTGGACATAAAGATGTCTTTTGTTGCCTCCAACATTGCTCTCAGATTTTGATGGTGGTTTCCCCCCATATTTCTTTATCTCTAAAGTGCTCATAGGTTGTAGCACAATGAGCTTATTCTCATATGAGAATGTGTAAGTATTCTCTCTGCCATTATGATTGACATTCCGATCATAAAGCCATGGACGACCCAAAAGAATATGTGTCACTTGCATAGGGATGACATCGCATAGGATGGAATCACTATAAGCTCCACACTTGAAGGCGATGAGGCACTGTTTGGTCACTGGGATAGTTGTGTTATCAATCCATGCAACTTTGTATGGTTGAGGGTGTGGGTTGGTTGGTAACTTGAGGCGTTCAACAGTAGAACAAGACACCACATTCATGCAGCTACCTCCGTCAATAATGAGCTTCTTAGCATGTTTCCCACAACGCAATAGTGTTTGGAAAATTGCTGTACGCTTCCAGTCTTCTTCCTCTGCCTTTGGAGCTGCTAGGATTCGTCGTACCACTGTCATTAATGATGTGTCCACGTCATCATCACCTACAAGATCATCATCCTGATATTCTCCATAGTCAAAAGAGTTGTCTGCTTCATCGTCCTCAGCTGCTTGTTTTGCTGTTCCTTTCAGCAGTGTTTCAATTGCTGTAGTTAAAGTCTTTAATTGCTCTCTCACTTCTTGCATATTGCCTTCTAGGCGTTCAACTCTTGAACTCAATTCAACATTAGTCACCATGGTTGTGCATGAGAAAACAATCTTAAAATTAATGAAGACTTCAGCTCTGATATCAACTGACGCAGGACAGGGTAGTGGGTATAGCAATAGTGATGAAAGTGAAAGGAAAATTAGGAAAGTAGGCCTAGATCGAAACCTAGGGTTCTTAGGCTTCACACCTAAGAGAAGACTGCATCTCACAATCTAGAAAAAATGTTTATTAATCAGAAAAAAAAATTGCCCTTTGAAAGGCTACATAAGTGCCTATTTATAGAAAAAATAAAGCTTAAGAAACCCTATTCAAATATGACTCTTCTCCTATGAGGACTCCTTTGAAAAACAAGGACTCATTTGAGGAAAACCAATTCATATAAAAATAGGAATCTATCTAAAGATAACAATCTAGTTAAGATAAACAATGACTCCTTTGAGGAAAACCAATTCATATAAAAATAGGACTCTATCTAAAGATAACAATATAGTCAAAATAAACAAGGACTCCATCTAAAGATACAATTCTAATCAAAATAAATCTTATCTACCATAAGAGATATGATCTAAAATATTTAAAATAAATCCCAACTAGATCCTTCATTATCATCCATATCCCAAACCAAAGTTTGTGCTTTTGATCTTGCACGTCTTCTGTAAACTTTAAGAGGTTGTTGCCAACGTGCTGCATCACTTTCTCTAGGGATACTTCCGTTAGTTGGTTCCTCAATATTCATCACGTGGCTAATCTCTTTACGGTACTCCAGGCATATAAAGGATGCCCTTTTATATCCTGTGCAACTCTTCATGTCAATATTGTCGTTGGACATTTTTGATTGGTTGGTGTTTTTTGAGTTCCTGGAAACATGGTTACCCATGCTTATTTTATCCCTCTCAAGACCTAGTGGTACTGTTCGGCCTTGTCCCCTGTGGAACTTTGTCTTATTGAAACTTGGAAACATCATTTGGTTTGAGTACAATTTGGTGGCCTCCTTGTTCCACGATATTTCTCTGGGAGTAGCTTGCAGTCTAATCCCTGACCATTGTTTTGGCTAGACCCTGACCTGTATATTTTGAAAATGGGACCAAAGCTTATTGTTCTTTTCTCCTAATGATATATCAAGGATTCTGTTTCCATTCTGTTGATTCTCAGGGTAATGTAGCACACACTAGTATAGTGCTCCATTGCATTCTACTCTATATGGTCTTCCCTAAGCTAACTTTCTTTGGGAGCAGCTTCTGTCCTAGGTGGGGTTGATTATCCTTGCTGGTATGTCTCCGAATTTTGTTCAGTACCATTCACTACTCTACAAGCCTGCCAAGTTGTAACTGTAGCTTGTAAACCATGCACTTGTTTTCCCACCCATCTGAGTGGCCTTGACAGTGTAGCTAGGGTTTGGTTTCTTACTTAATCACCAGTGAACAGAAGTTTATCAATCTGTGATATTTTATATGATCCATTATTCGTAAGCGGTTTAGCCTCACTGTCCATGTCATTTTTCCACAATTTGGTGTATTTTCACTTAAAGTGGAAAAATCACCCTATGGCCTGTACCTGTAAGCTGCTTAGGTTGAGTCACATGTCACTTTATGGTTCTGCTGGTTTTACTCGTTTGACAACATGAATGTCACGGCAAAGAATTTTCTGTGCTCTTCATTGACTTATAATGATGCATTCAGTACTATTATATAGGATTTAACTAAAAGTTTTCATTGATTTGCACAGGTTATGTCTTTGCTTCCTAAACTCCCCCAGCAGCCTCAGTTACTTCAGACAGGTAAAAGTTCGGCTAATTTTTCTGACTTCATGGATTATTCCATTTGGGGCTGTCACAAGATGAATCAGCTAGTTTCTGTTATTGCGATTGACTTGTTTATTTCCCCGGCTGTCCACTCAAAATTAGATGCTTTGCATTGTTATAGAGGATGCAATCATTTTGCTTTTGAGTGGTTATGGTAGATGATAAAAGATTTTCCTTCTTCCCCGCCCCCCATAGGGTGGGGACAGTTAGGGTGATGAGTGTGTTGGAAGTTGCAATTTTGTATTGATTTGCATTTTTTTTCCCATATGTCGTTGTGAATTGTATAATAACATGTGTAATACTTGTTGGAACATTTTCAGTTTGTTTGACAATTGGAGCGTATTCAAGATGGCTTGATTCTTCAGCATTTGGACTTTCAATTTTGCCCTCAGTCTTAGATATTCTTATGGTTGGCATGAAAAAATCTGAAGATTCTGCAGCAGCTGCTGCATTGGCCTTCAGGCACATTTGTGATGGTAGATCCTTCGATTTGGTTTTTTTTTTTTTTTTTTTTTTTTTTTTTTTTTTTTTTATAACATTATTTGTGGGGTAAAAATACCGTGATCTTTTAGTTATGAGATAGTTTGCTTCCAAGAAAAACTAATAACTTTTTTATTGCTTTATTTATTATGAAAAATTAGTGACATATTAAATAATCTCAAGCACTGATACTACTTGATCTGTTTTATGATGTGCAAAACACACAACAGTGGACCCAGTACATTTTCAGATGAAAAATGACATGACACATCCATAGGAGTACAACCAAATGGGTATAAGATGGGCCATTTGTCTATGATTTTGAAGTAAAAATTTTCAGTTAATAAGGCTTTAGTTCTGTGATGACGTCATATATGAAAAATTATAATCAAGAGAAAATAGACATATAAATGAACCTTGTTCAGCATGTGCTAACATAATGGGTGTAGAAACTTTAATCAACTGGTAAATGTGGAACTGTATCTTTTCTTGATATTGATTTATTGTGTGTTTCAAAACTGCGAATTAAATAAACTTTATGACCTGTAGATTGCAGGAAGAAACTCTGTGGGTTTTTAGACGGACTCTTCCTCCTATATCATGGGGCAGTCATCGGGGGAAATGACTTCAAGGTTCCTGCAGAAGATTCATTGCACTTGGTTGAAGCTTTAAGGTATAAACTTGATTCTTTTCTAACAAATATGTTAAATTTGTCCAAGTAGAATTATTCTGTTTAAAGCCATTTTCAACATTATGTGTTTCCCCTTTGGCTAGTATGGTGATCACAGAACTTCCACCTGATCATGCAAAGAAAGCACTGGAAGCATTATGCTTGCCAATTGTTTCTCCTTTACAGGTTTGTGTCATGTGAAGTCTTTTTTTTTCCCTCTTTTTTTTTTTTGGGGGGGGGGGGGGGGTTTGAAAATGCCACTAACATTTCCAAATTTAAACTACTAGGAAATTATTGGGAAGGAAGGTGCTCGTGAAATTACTGTTCATATTGATCGTCTTGCAAATATATTCAGGTAAAGATCGATATAAATTAAAAGCCGGCACTTTGAAGATGTGTATGTTTATATTCCTCTTAATTGTGGGTCTAAACCATTTTCAGATATGTAAATCATCCTGAAGCTGTGGCAGATGCAATTCAGAGGCTTTGGCCAATTTTTGAAGCAATCTTTAATAAGTAAGGATTTATATATTGCTCTTTACATTGGGTAATTTCCATGTAAAAGCATTTGGATTTCATTTGTCTAAAAGTTTCTAATTTGGTACAGTCACGCTGGGGAGATGCGAACAATGGAGTCCCTCTGTCGAGCTTGCAAATATGCTGTGAGTTCGTTGACCTTGTTGTAGTGCTTGGTGAATCCTAAAGATTTAATATTATATATTTCCCTCATATCTGCTGGATTGGTTATTGGTTGAGTCAGTTGAATATCTTTCTTTTTATTATTGACCGTATCCTAATTGTTTCTTTTCCTCTATTTTAGCATCATAGACAAGTGCTCACCCACACAATATAGTGGCCCTTTTGGAAGGAAAAAGGAAATTGCCTTTGGTTGAAACATAATTTATTCATGAAATATAGGTCAGATTTGGTGGCCTGATCTGATAGTGTCATTTGTTTGAGCTCAAAGCTTTAAGTCTTTCATGCAGTTTCTTGTTATGCCGTTAACTCTTCAACCAACGCAACCCCTGTATGATGTCCAAACTCAATATTTCAGTGGATGTGTGCTGTGTTACATGGACTCTCTTCTGATGGTATCCACTTGGACATGATATCAACATGGCTATGGGTCTTCATCTTTTCTGAGAATTTTGTTAAAATAAGGACGCACCCATGTTGGGTGTATACTCACACCTGACTTCACATGCCCAAGTCCTTGTAACATAGGTGCATTGAATTCCCAGGAATGAGAGGTATAAGCTACAAATGATTAAGCATAGATTGAGAAGAGAGAGAGAGAGAGAGAGAGAGAGAGAGAGCTGCAGTAGGTAGTGATTTTTTTGCATTGCTAAAAAAGTGATTGCCGCCATAGTCTTTTTTCATCCTCTTGTTTGGTTAAAAGGATTAGATGTGCTTTTATCCCCAAAGAGCATTTCAGACAATAAGCAGAGTGGTCGAAGTGTTTATATTTTCTCTATTTTTGCTTTCAAACTTTAATTTTATGTGGTTTTTTTTTTCTTTTTTTTTTTTTTTTTTTTTCCTTTATCCTACATTTGTCTCTCAAGCGACCGATCTCAAAATTTGGGGTTAAGGCTCAGGTGGTTTTGGTGGTGGTTGTTGTTGTTGTTGTTGTCGAATATATTTGTACTTATGTAGCATTGGCCTTGCAAGCAAAGAGGTGATCTCTGTGACTTGAACCCTTAGGCACTTTGTTGCAATCGAATAACCTTATGTTGGGACATCTTATGGATCATTAAGAACTGCAGATATCAGGTTTCAAAGTGAGGTCATATGCCTTTGTGGAAAAATCACTCAACCATTCAGGAGTTAAAATGTTAATCTATTGGAAATCTTATTGGCTAAGATGTTGGACAAAAGGATTACCTCTGCAGCTATAAGAGATGTATTGGTCTTCTGCTACTTGTAGCATTGGCAGCATTTGGTTGCATTCATTGAATGAAAGTTGTGATGGTGTCATTGACATCTGCTGAATTGCTTCTGGACTTGGCATGGACTGAGATTTTTAATATTTTAGACCATAACTGTATGTTCTGATTGCTGATGCTTCATGGTTGTTCAGAACTGAAAAACCTTATGATTCTGATCTGTGTGATTGATATGCACACTTTGTATACACAAGCAAGTAATGGCATCTGTTAATTCCTTTTGAAGATAAGAACTTGTGGAAGGTTCATGGGAGTGACTATTGGAGTGATGTTAGAGAAGATACAGGGCCTTTATCAAAAACACCACCAACCATGCTTCCTTTATCTCTCCAGTGAAGTTATAAAGGTGCACCTTCTTTTCAAATTACCTTTTTATGTATAAAAAAGTGCCTACATAAATTTGCTCATCTTCTCTTACTTACAAATTTTGCTCAACAATAATTCAACTCTTGCACTGCAGATATTTGGGTCTGATCCATCTTGCGCAAACTACTTAAAGAATTTGATTGAGGCACTCTTCAGCCACACAACATGCCTTCTCACAAAAATTCAGGTGTTGCTTAAGTTGTCTGAGATGCCTTTTGTATACAAAGTACCTGCATGTATATTTGATCAAAATGTTTTCTTCTCTGCAGGATTTTACCATCAGACCTGATGTTGCAGATGATTGCTTTTTATTGGCATCAAGATGCATAAGATATTGTCCCCATATCTTTATCCCATCCTCAGTTTTTCCATCCTTGGTGGATTGTGCAATGATTGGGATTACAGTTCAGCATAGGTACTCTCTCTTTTACTCTCTCTCTAAGAAGCTTTGAGTTGGTGATTTTCAGTGAAATAGTTTCCTTAAAGGTAATTCCATAATGCTTAATTATTTTAAAAGAAATTATAATTATAACCTTAAATGTCTTTTCTCCCCCTAAAATATTATCTCCTGCCCCCTGAAATTAGAACCCAAATTTGTGTTGTACTCCCCCCATTCAAAATAAAATTCTGGCTTCACCCCGCGTAATGGTAATGCATTATTTTTACAGGTTTTTCCTTCTATTTAGTTCATTAGTGCTATGGTCCTTTAAATTTTATTAGCAAAATTTCTGTATATTCTTGCCTCGGTTATTACAGGCATAGTCATCATTTATGAATGTGGAAGTTCCCATGAAATGGATTTAGAGTGTTGTATCTGCATATGTGGTGCGTCTTATTACTCGCATAATTATGAGATGTCTCATATTAAGTGATTCAAGACTTGTCTGTTGATTTATGACCCTGCAATAAACCCTTTTTAATTAAAAAAAAAAAAAAAACTGTTGATTGCTGTTCTTGAGACCTGTTTTCATATTTATGGGTCATTCCGCTTATTATTTTTCTCTTTCACATGCAGAGAGGCATCAAATTCAATTTTGACCTTCTTATCCGACATTTTTGATTTGGCAAAATCTAGCATGGGAGAACAGTTCCTACCGATCAGAGATAGTATAATTATTCCCCGAGGTGCTACCATCACAAGAATTTTAGTTGCCTCAATTACAGGAGCACTTCCAAGTTCACGACTGGAAACGGTAACTCTTCTGTTCATATTTTTCTCTAATCTTAACGGAAACACGTTGTCAATGTAACTGATCATATGTCGCAAAAAATCCCCATATTTTTTAGATAACTTATGCACTTCTATCGTTGACTCGAGCCTATGGAGTAAAGGCTCTAAAGTGGGCAAATGAGAGCATGTCCCTTATACCATATACAGCTCTAACTGAAGTAGAGCGCTCAAGAGTTCTGCAAGCATTGTCAGAAGTGGCATCTGGGGCCGATATAAATTCACTATCGGTTCCAATCGAGGAGCTGTCAGATGTTTGCCGCCGTAACAGAACGGTCCAAGAGATCGTGCAAGGAGCTTTGAGGCCATTGGAGTTGAACATGGCTGCTGTGTCATAGTAACATGAACAACACAACACCAGAGGCAATTTTGCTTTGGCCTTGCATGGTGGTTATAAGAGTAAGTTGATTTGATTCTGTATATGCTCTGGTATCATTCTTGTCCATTGGGAGCGTGTCTGTCATTGGCCAGTTTTCAGAAGTTGCCATTTTTCCCTTGAGTGGGAGGCGGGGTTTGTTATGTTTATTAAGGTGAGTTTGGGGAACTTTGAGGGTTTCCAATTTGAACAATATTATCATGGAAGGTTTTTATTCCGGGTATAGAGTTCTAAGTTGGAGAAATATTTTTGTGGAAAAAAGGAACTTATGTGTCATATTATACATTTGTGATATGATTGTATCCCATTTTGCTGATGTTTACCCCAGAATCATATCCTGACTACCTGGTTGGTGTAGTATACACATTGCTCTCTCTCTCTCTCTCTCTCTCTCTCCCTCTCCCCCCAATTTTTTGCTGGGCATATGCAAAAGAAGCTTGAGACTTTGTATATGTATATATACATGCATATTTTTATATGCCCCTCCATTCTTGTATAAATATGACATAGGATCAACTTAACTTATAGCCAAATATCTGAAAATGACTAAATGATTACATATGGTTCAGATCCCAGAAATAAAGAGAGTTTTTTTTTTTTTTTTCATAATTCTCATCAATTCCAAATATTTCTTTCTACATGAATAGTAGTATTGAGAGTTTAACATCTTTCATTGGCAATTGCCATGGTCTGTGTTGAAAAACAAAATTTTGGATCTTTTGATGTTAGGGAACATGCTTTCATTAACACTCTCGGTCCTGACCTTATTTTCTCAAAATCCAGAAACGTCTATTTTTTTCCTAATGTTTTGCAATGATGGTTTCTTCGTTGGGCTTTTCATGCTCTTGAACCTTGGATTTGGTTTTTGAAGATTGAGAATGGTGAGAAATTGACAACAAAGATGGTAAAATCTTTTCTCCTTTTCTCCAACTTTCTTCTCTCTCTGTGATCCATAAGTTCCCCTTTGGGTGTTCAAATCCAAAAAGAACCAAATTTGAATCTCAAACCAAAAGCAAACAGGTATAAACTACCAAAGAATTGGATAATCCATGATATGAACCCACCACGGTATCATTGCTGAAGGAGAGATTGTCCCTCAGGGACAGCTTAAGCAGTGAAGTTTCCTCATTATCATTCTCCTTTCTTCAATTTGATTATGTTTGGTTGCATTTTCTTATATAAAAAAAATGAGAGAATAAGCAAATGTGCGTGGCCATTTTATATCCTGCTTCACCTTCATTTTCACAATGATGCCTAGGACGAACCAACGCATGGTTGGTGTTTGAACATATCTCAAATTCAAGTTTTGTGTTTGGTGAAAATAGATATCAAAAGAAATTTGTTTCTTAAAAATCAAATTGACTCGAATCAGATTTAATTTAGTGTTATCCATACTTGGTTTATATACCAAAAAAAAAATGATGCCTAAGTCGAAGACCTCACAATCACTAGACTCACGTGAGGAGGCAATTTGAGGTTAGAAGTAAATTAGAAACGGAGAGAAAGAGGTGTTAACGACAACGTTGGTGATATCGAAATCGAAAGAGACGAGGTAGTGGTCCTAACTCCTAGGATAAAAGAAAAAAACAAAAAAAGAAAGGATGGAAAGGAGAAAAAAGGGTATTATGTAGATCAAATCGCAAAGGGGAAATAGGATTTAACGGCGGGGTGATCGGGCCGCCCAGCCCATGCTTCGTTTCTAATATAGGATGGGATATACGCGCGCTAGAGAGGCGAATTAGCAGCGGTCAAAAGCTTTCATGCTCCATTTATTGAACAATGTCTCTCTTATCCTACAACATTTCTGCCAAGTTCTTTCTCTCTCTCTCACTCTCTCACATACGCTCACTTTTTCTCTCGAGCTTCTTCTTACAATGTAACCTCTTGTCTACCAGCCAGCCTTGGAGGAATTCTAGGCTGGCTTTTGTTTTTGTCTAGCTTTTTGATATCGAATTTGTTCATGGAATTCTGTTAGTTGTATGGTTCTTAGAAGATTGTTTAATGACATGATAGGGCAAGAAGATTGTTTAATGACATGATAGGGCAATGCTTCTATGTGATGCTACTTTAACTTGCCCTTGTATGAAGGACAAAGACTGCAGTTCCTCTTCCAATAAGGTGATTGGACTCAGCTTCTATCATTCTGTAAGCAATTTTATGAACTTATAAAGCCATATCCAAGTGGGGTTTTGATTTCGGCAGTCTTCAGTTGTCATTCACCGTGAGATATTAGCATGTCTTCCCTAATAATCTCTTCTTGTTATATGATTGTTGAGGTCGATTTTTGACCCCACAAATAATTGCTTTTTTGACTCAAGTGGGAATCCAGTGCTGAGAAATTCGCTGGATCTTCTTGAATGGGAAATCTAGAGAGAGCCCTGCCTCTTGTGCCGTAAGTAGGGCTGATCGGTGCCGATGTTTCGATTAGGTTGTTATCAATGAAGAAATCTGCAAAAACCCCATCAGGACCGACCCGACAAGGACTCCGACATTTAAGTCAGAATGAGTAATGAAAGAGAAAAGATTGAGGATAGCCTGTAACTTTAAACCTATTATCCCCGTGTATAGTGTGTAGAGAGAGACGCATGTGCATATAATGCCATGTGATGTAATCTATGTGTATAAGTATGAAGTAATACCTTTGATCGTATATAAAATTGGGCATAAAATCATACCTCGAATTGTATGTGAAGTTGAGTGTGTAGTTATCCCCCGATGGGTATATAAACGTATCCTAATGGGTTGCCAACCTTTCAAGGGATATAGAAAATCTTAGTTTTTCTTTTGTATGAGGACTTTTGAAATAGCAAAAATTGTAGTAAAAAACTTTTAGAAAAATTAAACTTCCTCGAAATTAAAGAAGGTTTGGGAGTTTAGAAATGTTTCATTTCTTTTCGAGAGTCCAAAAGAATTAAAATTCTAGAGAATTAAGGAAGATTTGAATTTGTTAGGGATTTTCTTCTTTATAAATTGGAATCTCACCGAAATAAGGAAAGTTTTCATAGTTGAGTTAGGTGCCATCATTTGCCCCCATTCCTAATGACATTTTGAAAAAATGGTACTAGGAGTAGAGCGAATTGGTAAATCAAAAGAGGCACGAAAATGAAACAGTAAATTTGGAAGGTGTCGGTGACCGAGGGGTCACGAGACGCTGAGGTTGAGAAACCAAGAGGATAAGTGAACAAGTCATTGATAGACTGAGAGGACAAAAGAAAGAGCAGTTGAGATACTGAGAGGTTGAGAGACCGGGAGATTGGGTGACCAAGAGATCGAGTGACGAGAAGGTTGAGTGATCAGGAGATCAAGTTATTGTGAGATTGAGTGATTAGGAGATCAAGTGACTAGAGGATCGAGAAGTCGAGAGATTGGGATATCAAGTGATCGAGAGATCGAGTAACCGGAACATCGAGTGATCGAGAGATCAAGTGACCGAAAGATTGAGTGACCGGGGGATCGAGTGATTGGGAGATCAAATGATCGAGAGATCAAGTGATCAAGAGATCGAGTAATCAAGAGATCGAGTGATCAGGGATCAAGTGACCGGGGGATCAAGAGATTAGGGACTGAGAGGTCGAAAGATTGGGAGATCAAGTGATCGGGGGATCGAGTGATTGGAGACCGAGAGGTCGAGAGATCGAGAAGTTGAGAGATTTAAGCGAGGTGTTCAACCAAATAATGACCAAGAGTATAAAGTGCTTATGTTATGAAAGACAGAAGTAAAAGTTCTGAAAACTGTCCTGGAGTCGTAGCTCTTGATAAGTGCGAAAGGTTAGAGTTCATAGCAAAAGAGAATGGGACTAGGCTACTAGTTACCAAGAGATTGGCGGGAGATCGATAGCAGTCCCATCTCATCACAGAGAATTTGCTTCATTCGCTATATTGTACAGTGTATAAGAACTTGTATGAAAGAGATTCGTTTATTACCTTTGTATTCTTGTTCCCTCGTTGATCATGTATTAGAGTAACTTGAGTATTGGGGTCGATTTTTGACCCCACAGATAATTGCTCTTTTGAATCGAGTAAGAATCCGGTGTTGAGAAGTTCGCCGAGTCTTCTTAGATGGGAAATCTAGAGAGAGCTCAAACTATAGCCATGTATTGCCTCTCTGCGCTGTATGTAGAGTTGACTAGTGTTGGTACTTTGGTTGAGTTGTTATCAATGAAGAAACTTGTAAAACCCTATCGAGCTGACTCGATACTCAAGTCAGAATGAATAATGAAAGAGAAAAGACTAAGAGTAGCCTGTAACTTTAAACTTGTTGCATCGTGTGTAGAGAAAGACGTATGTGTATATAATGTCATGTGATGAATATGAACTCGTACCTCTGATAGTATACAGAATTGGGTATGAAACTGTACCTGTGATTGTATGTGAAGTTGAGCATGTCGTTGTCCCCGGTGGATATGTAGACGTACCCTAATGAGTTGCCTTTGTTCTATATATAGCCTTCTAAGGAGTGTAGAAAATTTTAGTTTTCTTTTATATGAGTTCTTTTGAAATAGCAATCATTGTAGTCAAAGACTTTTAGAAAATTTAAACTTTCTTGAGATTAAGAAAAGTTTGAGAGTTTAGAAATGTTTCTTTTCTTTTCAAGAGAATTAAAATTTTAGGGGGTCCTTATTAGATGATTATAAGAGAATTGAAATATGAAAGTTTTTGCTATTGAGCCAGGTACCATCAATGATTAAGGTTGGTATATATTGATGTTTTAGGAGCTTAAAAATTGGTGTTTACTGATCTTAGGCGTAAATAGTAACCAGAGTAAGAAATTAATTCTCCTGTAGAACTTTGAGTAGAACTGGAGAAGCAACTGGTAAGGTTGGAAACTGAAGACATACTAATTGACTAGAATCTAAAGGTTATTGGCTTGAATTTCTAACATAAGGCGCAGAAATGGAGGAGATGCCGTTACCTTGTGAACGTAGAAAGGAGATGAGCAAACCCTTTTCGGTGATTGCTGAAAGGTAATAGCAATTAGGTGGAATGCGTTCCTTAAAAGACTATCAATGCCTTAGGATGCACCTAAAATAATAATGTCAAGAAACATGAGCGTAGCCCAAATGGAATAAATTGATGTGGATGAAAATAGAGATAGAGAAAGAGGGGAGCAAAAAGCAGATGCATGTAAGAATGCTATGACCAAATTACCTAGTGACAAAGTAAAGCTGTATAAGATGATTAGGGTGTGTATAATGAGCACTTGTTAGTCAGTTCTAAATGAGATTAAGAGCATGACAAAGGATGTCTATGAGGTTAGGTAGGCCATCTTCCATGCTGGTTAGGTTCAAAATAGAGTTTAGATTTCATGGAGGGGAATTTTGCTCTCTGTTATTGGTGCAAAAATAGTTACAAGAGTGTCTTACACTTGATAAAGTGCAAACCATTTAAACTTGAAGATCCTTTCAGGATGGAAACTCCTATCAGTTTGGCCACTTGTTTTCCACTTTTTGTGTCTGTGTCTGTCTATGGTGGTGGTTGGAGGGGGGGGGGGGCAGTGCAGTGATGTTGTCGGTTGAGAGGGGGATTGCAGCAGATAGCATTAGAATGAGCAAGAGGTGATTAGAATTTCCCCGGTCAAGTTGACAGAAAGCAAAGAGAAAAGCCATTAACTGAAAATAACCTAAGGTGATAAAGTAGGGAATCGAGTTCCGGCTCAGTGTAAACCAAATAATTCTTTACTAAAAGACTTGCACGACAAAGTAGCTTAGGCTTTGAATAGTTCTCTTCTTTCCTCTGTTTCAAAAGAAAGGGCATCTTTTCCTTCTGTGTGAACAAGATAAATCATTGAAATGGCTGTACTCAGCATCCAGAGGGAGTAGAAAATGGGGTTTAGGAAAACCATTGACTCGAAAATCACCTCAGGTTATGAGTGAAGGGCCATGGAGAATCAAGTTCCAATTCATTTTACACCAGCTAATTATTCAATTAAAAGACTACCATGAGCTTTGGACTGTAGCTTCCTCAGAGGCTTAGAATCGGTTCTCTTCCCATCTATGTGAACAACATGGATCACTGCAATTGCTGCACTCGGCATCTAGAGGGAGTTAATAAGTAATTTAGGAGAAATGTAGTAGTCAAAAACCATTAAATGAATACAGTGCTTTGTTGGTCAGGTGACGACGACGCTAGATTCTTTTAACCAACATCTTGGGTTCGAATTTTAAGAATAGAAAAAACAGACATCGGGAGAGTTAGTCCTTTAATTATCCGACAGTTAGCTTAAACTGTATTAGTTGGGACCAATAAATTGGTTACCGGATACCGGTCAGTCAAGCAAAAATCATAAAGCCATCAAATGAATAAAACCGATAGTTGAATACTGAAGCACAACAGAGAATCTAGTGCAAGACTCATTCTAAACCAAGTAATTATTTACTTAAAGTCTATCATGGGTTCAAAAAACAGTAGCTTTCTTAGAAGCTTAGGGTTGGTTCTCTTATATGCCTTTTCTTTTCCATTCTATTTAAAAAAGTTTTGCTATGAAGGTTCTTTCTGTGTTTAGTCTAAAAGAAGTGGCATATTTTACTTCAATGTAAATGAGAAATAATCTTTGAAATAGCCTATTTTGGCATCTAGACAGAACAAAACATGTAACTGAGGAATTCAAGATCTGTTGTGGGCAAGCTTAGCTCACAACCATGACATAATGCGCATTCTTTGTAGCCACATGTCAATCACTGAAGTTAGACAGAGAGATGGATTCTTCTTTTCTCAATCATTATTTCTCTCCCTCTCCATTATTCCTCCTTCTTTTCTCAATCATTATTTCTCTCCCTCTCCATTATTCTTGGAATAATGGAGATCTGCCAATTTAAAAAGAGTTGCTTATCCTGGAGAAAATATTATTCCCTCTTAACCAAGAGCAATTCGAGGAAGATAGCTCATATCCCATACAACATTACTTCAGGTGCAAGTACCATAATCCTATATATACCCCACTTGGCCGGTCATTCCTTGTCACCTTTTCCTTTGATAGTTATAGCTCCAGCAGTAAAACTTGAAGTCATGAGCAACAGGGCTGGAAAAAACAATAGATCTCTAAGTGAGAATTCAGTGAAGATGGCTGCAAACATTCTTTGGCGCTCGTCTTTCTCCATTGGAAGGATGATTCTAGGATCAGCTAGATCTCCTGAAACAAGCAGAAATCCTGCATCTGCAGCAGGCTCTGACTTGGCTGCCGATGAACCAAATCTTGCTCAATATACAATGAGCCAAAAGTCACAAGAGCCTGAAAGCAGCTTAAAGCCTACCTTCTTTCTCGAACCAGGGCAAAGCATCGATGCAAGGGCTATGGACTATATTATAAAGGTAAACAAGAAGAACCAAGGTGATTTAGCTGCCATGAGTACCTCTTCACCATATATCATGCCGCCCCCACCCCGTGCACCCAAGTAGCACGGACGACAATCTTGCACTGATTTTTACCTTCTGTGTTGATTTACCAGCCCTATTCGCAGTATCATTCATAATTAGGAAATGGATTTTGCTTTGCTTGAACACATCGTGGAGTGTCTCCCAAGTTTAGGTGCTGCTTTAGCTTTTTTTGCGACTTTATTCCCTGTAACTTCTACGTAACATAATTGTGAAGACAGGGCCCTACCTTAAGATCTGGAAGTTCTGCTTTTGGTTGCAAGTCATTTGCTTCTTATATAGTATTAATGTGGTTTGTGATCCCGCTCGTGTCTTCTTATTGTTCCTTGAACTATTGTTGCATCTAGGCAGCAGAAACACTGCTCAATTGTTTCTGATTGTTAGTCTTTCTTTATTGTAAAGATGTGCACAACCAGATTATCTGAAATTTTGGAAATCTGCTCTGATTGAGAGAGACTACATGACCCAGATACCACAGTAGACAGATGGAAACCACTAGAATCACCACATGCATTTCTTCTGTTAAGCATTTTCCTTTCTAAAAGTGTAGTTCAAGAGGAAACTCATGATTTTTTTTTTTTTTTTTTTTTATTATTATTATTATTATTATTATTATTATTATTTTACTTTGTCTTCGCCATACCTGGGGTTTCGCCCCGACTAATCGAGATCAACCAGCTATCAGATCTATTATTGGAGGAGGTATCCCAATAATGTTTTTTCTGTACCCAAGGAAACTCGAATCCGAGTGTTTGATTAAGGGACGAGAGGAAACTCATGATCTTATAACTAAGAAGGTTTGCATAAACTAGAGCTCAGTTTGATCTGGGTCATGAAAGTTTGTTCGAGCCCAAATCGCATAATAATTTTTTTTTCTTGACTATTTCGACTCGAGCTAACTGTCAAACCCATTAAGGAACAAAGTCCCTTGACATCTATTTTTTCTACTCTCAATATTGGAATTCGAAAACTTGGTTAAGGAAATCAGTATCCTTGCCATCAGAACAACAAGGCGGTCGCAAACTCAGCTAAACTTTCAGCTCTACTGCTGAGAAAGTTCCAGAGTGATGGAAGAAAAGGAAAAGAAAACTTGCGAGACACAGATTGACCAGAAATGGAACAGGGCTTCGAGTAGATGCTGGAAATGTTGTATGATAAAGAGGAGCATCTAGGAAAGCTAGGCTCTCAATTATAAGAGAAAAACACCATCTGGCATTTGTCCCGACAAAGCTGCTTTCACTTGTGTGGACCATAGACTTCATTTTTAATTAAATAAAACCCACTAATTTCAGACTTCGATTACCCACATTTCCATGTGAATGTGGTACAAGCCACATCCATTACCCAAAAATTCTAGTACAATCTGGGCTATATGCCCTAGTTGAATTTTTAACATGATAATGCTCCATGCTATAATCACAATTGATTGGTTATTAATGACAATGATCACATGATCATAGCCATGGAACATACAAATTGCCAAAATAACAAAAGTGCCAAGTATTATAACTTTTGTCACTATGTTAGGCATTGAATGGGATATTGATATCAAGTTGGTTCAAGTATCAGATTTCCAGCAACATAAATGATGCAAGACATCCAGAGGAATATCCTATACCATGGCAAAACCTTCAGATAATGTGACAAACCACATGAGTCATCATGGCCCTTATCATATAATTAGTTCCCAACATTTGATGAATAATTTGCATCTAATTCTTGCTTATTAGCACAATTGACAAAGGGAGGACACTAGATTAGATAATACCATCTACAAAAGACAATCACTTAGGAGAGCAACGAGCTTTCAAGTCGTAGCAACAAGCAACAAAAGCTATCCCTTTATACCAATAGTTGTCTATCACATTTGCCATATATTCACATACATGTTCTATAGATTTTTCAAAATTTTCAATTATAACATCAATATTTTTCCATATATAGAAGCATATACATATGTTTGAAAACCTATATTACTCACTCTACCAACCCTTCCAACCAATATCTTATCTCCTCAACCTCATTTGCCATATATTCATTCTATAGGTTTTTCAAAAATTTCAATTACAACATCAATATTTTTCCATATATAGAAAGATATCCATATGTTTGACAACCCATATAACACACTCTACCAAACCCTTCCAACCAATATCTTATCTCCATAACCTCCTCCATGGACCCAGATGAGCGTAGCATGAAAGCAACATTCCATGTCACATCAACAAGGGCAAAGAAAGTTCCATAAAAAAAATAAGTTTTTAAAATCAAATCTTTCAAGCAATCTAAGGACATCTCCATCAATGGCTTGACAAGTAATCTTCACCACAGACATCATAACCTTTATCTTGAAAATGCCCCCACAAGTGTATATGAACCACTCAGCTTGATTTTGACAAGAATGGAATAAAAAGAGAAAAATTCACACAAATAACCATTTCAAAAAAATAAAAATCCGTCCAAGAAACAGAGAATAATGTTGTTGGCTAAAAAAGTAAATCATCGTTTGGTCACATTTACTATACCTGAAAACAATAATAACAATAATAATTTTCTCACTGAGAAAACAACAGCATAAGATTCTTTCCATAGCTGTAAAGAAAATAAAACCGTGACCTTCCCATACGTATCACAAATAATAGATTTTTTTGGTCCAAAATAAGCACCACTGGCATTAAAAAAACTTCAAGCACTATCATAAGCTATTAATGGAGGTCCAATAACTTCCACACACAAATAAAATTATTGGGGAGATTAGCATCTTTAAATCATCATCACACAACAAGGGGATGTGATAAAATGAACTTGGACAATAAAAGGGCATAATCCATCTCTTCCAATGATACCAAATAGTCCCACATTTGATGATATTTTCTCTTGCAAAAGCTATGAGAACCACTAGACCAAAGTCTCAACACCTACACTACACTAAATAACACAAACCCATCAGACCCCAAGTACCATTTGTTTGTTTTTCTTCAAGATTGATTCTTTTTTCCCTCAATCAAACAAACAAGAGAGACCTAACAAACAGAAATCATCAGAAACAAGGGACCCGATTATTTTTTTGGTGGTGGTGGTCTGTACAAAGCATTGATCAAGCTAATTAACCAACACTGATCATTTGATCTCTCACATTGTTAAACCTTGTTGGCGTTACCTCAAAAGCCGAATGTTGTCTTTGCTTATTCTCATCCATGGATGACAAAGACAAGTTCAATGACAGATTTGCTGATGAATCTGTTGTGGGTTTCTCGTCCCACTGCTCATCTCTAACTGCAGGAACCGGAAAAAGTTGAATTGGACGGACTAAATCAGTCTGACCCAAAATTGGAATTGGCAACTGTATAGGAGAGCTTTCAATTGGTTGAGATTCTTGTTTCTCTTCAGTCCCAAACTGCAAAAGAATCAAATCAAACAGTTAACCAAATCAGATATCAACGGCTCCGATTTCATCAATTTTCGATATTTACCGAATCAGTAGTGGTGATATCGAACAGACTAGATCTGCGTCTTCGACGATTGAGATTGCTTCGCCGGAGAAAATACTTCTGAGCATGACTAGCAACTTGAGTTGGCGTTCGAGTCTTCACGAAGTTTCTAGCAATTCCTCTCCAATCTCCTTTCCCTACCTTCTGCAAACCAAGCAAGAATCTCTTATGCTCTTCCTCTGTCCATGGAACACCTAAAAACCCACACACACCCCAATCGAATTAAATCAAAAATCAAAATTTTCGGCAGTTGACTTTTCATTTAAATTTAAATTTGATTTGAAATAAATATCAAACGAACCTCTCTTGCGCTCACGAGTCTTGGTGGAAGAATTCTGGATTGCATCATCGGAGACGTAGCCGGAACCGGCGGCAGGAACATCGTCGGCGGCGGCGGCGGCGGCGGCGATGTTATTGGAATTGTTAGGTTTTTGTTCGTATTGCGAGAGATTGTTTAAGCTCACACTCTTCCTCATCGGATCGATGGCGACTCTGACGCCGAACAGCATGATTTCGCCGCCGGAGTTTTCGCTTTTCTGCAACATCTCCGGCGAGCCACTCGAGGTAAGAGCGAGGGAGAGAGCGAGAGAGCGTGTGTTTTATGTGAGAGAGAGAGTTGTATAGAAATACGTCGCGTTCGGTGGATGATTGGATTCGTCTATTGTGTCCGTACAGATTGAGGGAGGGGGAGTTTTGATAGGGTGAAGGTGTAGTGTTGAGCTTCAAATATGACGGGCCGATATGATGAGGCCAAGTGGATAACATTGATTGCGTGGCATTTCTTTGTCCGTCAAATGATTTTTGCTTTGCCATCCCTTTCAAGTTGATTTCGTGGCTGGAGTCAAAATTTTAATCATTGACATCTTTCCCTACGAGTCCTAAGATATTTTCGGAGATTACGATTCAAGATAATTCGGCGTAAGTAGATTCTTCAAAAGATTCTGATAAGACAGAAAAATTTTACGAAAATAACCTTTTACTGATTTCTTAAAATTTTAATAAAAATATAATAATAATAATTTTTTGTGACAACAACTAAGGTTTTATCAAAGTAAGTAAGTCCATTATTGACTTTTACACCGTGTATATTTATTATTAATTTTATTATACGATAATAATAATTATCTTTTACTTTATTAAATGAGATCAATAAAATATATATATTTGTATGTTATTATAATAATATCTTTTTATAAATTTAATATTTATAACTCAAATACAATATTTTTATTAAAATATAAAAAAATATTTATTTATATGTTTTATTTATTTTTTCAAAGAAAAATCTTTAGTGGTAATTTGGTTTGAATGAAAAATGAAAAAAAAAAATAGAAGGAAAAATAAAAGTGGAATGAAATAACATATTTCACTCATTTGAGAAGGAAGAAAATGTGGAGGGAAAATAAAAGTGAGATGTAATCACTTTTTCTCTCTCTTAAGAAATTATTTCGTCCTAAGAGTAAGTTTGGTTCGCATTAGGGGAAGGAGAGGGGAAGATTTACTTTACCTAATAGAAATAAATAAATTTCTTTTATTTTTATTTGGTAGAGATGAAAAGGAATGAAATAGATTGTATTTTTTTTGTTTGATTAGAATGAAAAGTAAAAAAAAATATTACCAACTTTACTATTATACTCTTGTAAATTAATATTTTTAATATTTCTCATCACATTTTTTTTATTTTTTTGATTTAAAATATTTTTCTAAAAATATAATTTTTTTAAAAAAAGTAGTTACTTAATACATTTTTCTTATTTTTATAAATTATTTTTATTATTATTTTATATTAAATAAAATTAAAATATTAATGTAAAAAAATGGTAAAAAAAAGTAAAATTAGAAAAATAATTTGTCTAAAAAAATTAATGAATGAAATTAAATTTTATTATTTTATATTAAATAAAATTGAAATAAAAAAAGAATAATTTTCGTAAATATGAAAGAATGACAAAAATAAATTTGTCCAAAAATCTTATTTTTTTCCATTTTTGTCCACTTTAGGACGGAAATGATTTCTTAAGAAGGATAAAAAAGAATTATACCTCACTTTTAATTTTCCTCCACATTTCGTTCTTTACCAAACGAAATGCCATTTTCTTCTACCTTTGTTTTTCCTCCTTTTTTTTCTTCTACTTTTCACCACAATTAAACTATTTCTAAAATCAACGAAATGAAATGAAATGAAATTTTTAGACAAGTTTATCATTACCCTTTTTTAACATTTACGTAATTTTTTTCAATTTTAATTTTATTTATTATAAACTAATAAAATTTAATTTTCTTTATCAATTTTATTGAAAAATTATTTTTTTTATTTTTTTAATTAATATTCTAATTTTATTTAATATAAAATAATAATGAAAATAATTTATAAAATATATATATATATATATATATTAAATAACTATTTTTTAGAAAAATTATATTTTTTAAAAAATAAAAAAATGTAGTGTAAAATATTAAAAATATTTTTTACAAGGGCATAATAATAAAATTAGTGATATTTCCATCTATTTTTTATTTCAACCAAATAAAAAAGAATACTACTTATTTCCTTCCGTTCATCCCTATTAAACAAAAATAAAGAAAATTTATTTATTTCTATCAGATGAAATAAATCTTTTCTTTCTCCTCCCCTCTCATTCCCTTCGGCGAACCAAACTCACCCTTATGTTAATCCTATAATAAGCAATTGGAAGCTACAAAGTCTCTGTTTTTGTGATATTAAATTGTGTTGAATTTTTGGCTCTTTCTTTTATACTTTTTTAGCCGTCCTTCAAACTCCGAGACAATTACTAAAATAGTGATAATTTAAATAAAAAATAAAAAATATGGCATTTTTTTTGTTCCCGAATTAGAGATTTCGCGCTCTGTGAGCGCGACATAGGCTTGACTCACCTTCGCCAAAAAGAAGAAAAAAAAAATTTGTGATTACGCGGTCTGGGAGCATGCAAGCTGTTGTGCGCTACAAAGGCCTGCGACTCCCCCACAGCGCAATCACTTGCGCGAAGTTCCTCCTCGACTTGCGACTGTGCAATCCACGTCTCCTGCGACATTGCTTGCGCTGCATCAAGCTGGTTCTTGCAAAAATTAAAACTTCATTTCTATTTTGGAAGGTAACACCACAGTATCACTTTATTTAATCTCTTGTACTCTTCGAATCCTTCACCAAAAGTATGCAGTTTTTTTGTTCTCTCTTTCATCACATGATCTATTCACTTCATTCCATTGAATAATTACACCCCCACTCTTGTTGTACAACCATTGCAGGTAGAATAAAATATTAATTTCCTTGAAAATTAGACAAATTAGGGTTAGGGTTAGGGTTGTGTATCTATTTGTTTATTCTGTTGTCTTTGCTTGTTTCTTACTTCTCTCTTTCGTGAAATATGCTAGGGTTAGGGTTGTGTATCTATTTGTTTATTCTGTTGTTTTTGCTCGTCTCTTACTTCTCTATTTCGTGAAGTATGTTAGGGTTAGGGTTAGCGTTAGGGTTAGGGTTAGGGTCGTGTATCTATTTGTTTATTCTGTTGTTTTTGCTTGTCTCTTACTTCTCTCTTTCGTGAAATATGTTAGGGTTAGGGTTAGGGATTTGTTGCAAAAAATGTTATGAATATTTATCTTGTTTGTATATTGATATTGATTTTAATGCTGATATTTATTGTAATTTTCATGATGTTTGAAGGGAGATAACTGATAACCGTGTGAGACTTGTGCTTTATTGGGGGATCAAATTGGTGGACCTGAAAATGAGTCTTGGTATAGTGTAGGATTTAAAACGGGTGTTGTAGTTCGTAATAATATTGGATAGGAGGAGTTTATAAATGTATTGCATCAGAAATGTATGATTGATTCTAAGCAATTCAAACTGAATGTTTTATGTAGATATCCTCTTTGATTTGGTAATTCTCTTTCATATTGTGTATTACCGGTGGAGGCAGATTTTTTATCGGAGGTGTTGTCACTGCCTAAATATATATCGGGTTTGTCATCAGTTGAAGTTTTCTTAGAGCATGAACCAATTATAAATGCTATCGTAGATACACCAATTCATATGGTAGAAAATGAGCCAGAGGTTGTAGGCAGTTCATTTAGGAGAGACCCAGGCTGTTCATTTGGTGGAATTGGAGTTAGTTTATTTGGCGGTGTGACAAATTTTGGATCCTACACTGAAATGTTGACAAATGTGAATGTTGGAGATGAATGGTTACAGTATGAGGCATTCATTTCCGATGATCTTGCATTGAATGCTCATTATGAACCAGTTATACCTACGACAAATGAATTTGGAGAGCCCAGTTCTAGTATGCCTTATCAGGGGCAGGAGACAAATCCTGTGGATACATTTGTTGATGATGAATCAGAGGGTGAATTTTATGATAATCAGAATGTTGCGGATAGAGAATACAGTGTAGATGAAGAGGAAGAAGACATCCTATTTCTATATAATATGGGAGAAAGGGATAGATGGTTGATGAGTATAATGACTTTAACCGTCCTACATGGGATGATGATCGCATTTCAGAGTTACAAATCGAGATGATTTTTAATTTGAAAGAGGGAGTTCAGCATGCTGTGAAGTTTTTGCCCATGCGCCAACACAGATATTTTAAAGTTCATGAAAGTAACCAACATATGTGGTTTGTGAGATGTTCTTTCTACTATGAAAACAACTGCTTGTGGCATGTTCGGGCAAGATTGAAAAATAAGTTTAATATTTGGGAAATCACAAAGTTAAATGCAAAACACACTTGTTTTCCTCGAATGCTTACGGGAGATCATCCTAATGTAGACTCTAATATGGTGGGTCGTCTTATCAAGAGTTATATAAAACAGAATATTGACTATAAAGTGTGTGATGTAGTAGAGAATATGAAGGAGTATGAGGTAGATTTGTCGTACAAGAAAGTTTGGTTGGGGCGTCAAAAATTTATAGAAATTGTGTATAGTAATTGGGAGACTTCTTATACATTGTTGCCCCAATTTATGGCTGCTGTGCAAATGAGCAATCATAGAACTGTCGTTGATTGGAGGTTTAATAAAAATTTCAGTCCTTTTTGGTTTGCCTGTTGATGGAAAGGCAGTTATTGGGGTAGATAGGAATCGATCCCTCGCTGAGTGGCAGGATTTGTGTCGTAGTCTTTTGGGTTTCTATCCTAGTCTACAAGATTTTCACAGAGATAGACTTAAGTTGCGAGCGATCACAGAATTTCTTAATTCGAATCTTCTAGGGCCCGACTCGGATCCGATTTTAGTTCACTTTCATGCACGTGGTCGGATTATGCAGCTTTTGGGTACTCTTTTAGTGGATAAATCTGAATCGATGGTGAAACTTCTATATTTAGAGCACCCACGAGATCTTGACTGTACTGGGAGTTATAGTTGGGGTAGTGCAGCACTAGCGACACTCTACAAGAATATGTGTTGGGTTTCATTTGATGGTGTTAGACAGATTTCAGAACTGGTACTATTTATACAGGTATTTCATCTCTATTTTCTTATTTGTTTTGCATCAATAATTTTATATAAAATGTTATGTAATTTATTTACCTTCTTTTGATCTATTTTCAGTTCTGGGCATGAGAGAGAGTGACTATGTTTACCCCTACTAGACAACACTTCACTGATCCACAACCTCTTGCTCCGAACATGCCGGCCGGTCCTCGAGGATCTCAGTATGTAATAGTAATTATTTATCAGAAACTATGATATTGTTTTACTTTATCTAATTTAATCTCTAATCATATTTTATTAGTTAGGATGTTCCTCGTAACTATGTGCATACGGGACAATTTGTGTTACGATCATATCGGGACCAACTTGATCATATGAGGGACGGTGGGGTGAGTAAATTTTCTTTCCCTTATCAACTTGTGCACTACTTGTAATATTTATAAAACGAACTAACCCAATTTTATTTTTTAGTTTCTCCAGATGCTATATTTGAATTCCGACATTAGGACATTACCTGATTATTGTCTTGTCGAGAGCAATATATGGCGAGCAAGTGTACCGCTTATATGCTTCGAGGTCGTTGAGTTTTATTATCCTGCGAGAGTTTTATGCCAGTTTGGTTATCGTCAGGATATTCCTACTCCATTACACACAGATATGGAGTTGCATCGTACTGACCGACGTAAAAAATCTGGTCGTGATTGAAGTATAGAGCATGCGGCATACTTGTAAGTATGAGATAACCGTCGATACCATGTCGTGATCGGAGATGAGTGTTACGATGATGATATGACGACACATGATTATATGGCTTGGTATCGATAAATAACACGCATCTTGATTGGTAGTCTTGCACATCGATATCAGTAGGGTTTCCGGCCGATCGCAGACGACGTGACATTCATGGTAAGTGATAAGCACTTGATCATTTTATAATACTTTTATTCTTTACTATCTATACTTACAAATATATTTTTTTTGCGGTGCTACCAGCTCAAGGATCTCTATTTGGTAGCCTCTGATGTTCTCACTGTCCCAGGAGTAGATCCTTGAGTTGGTTATATCAGAGATGACATATGAGACACATTGTAGTGCTTTGGACATACAGCACCTCGGAGAGATCGTCCTTCGACATCTATACAGGGACATATAAATCCTGAGATTCCCTCTACTTCTGATGCTACGGGTGCCTTTGAGGAGTATATAGAGACGCAGATATGTTCGTATCCAACTCCACCCAGTCCGACATTTACACAAATGCCAGCATTCGAGGAGTATATGGACACTCAGATGTATTCGTACCCGACTCCTATACCCACCCTGACATTTACACAGACACCTGCCTCTGAGGAGCATAATGACACTATGCTGGGTGAGCCTCCACGACTTAATGTTTATCGGCGGCGGAGGAGGCATCGATATTTAGAGAATAGTACGACTGTCGTGCTTCAGTTTTCTGAGAGTCATGAGGATACACAGGATCAGGCTCCATTTTCAGTTCCCATTAGACGTCAGCCGTATAGAAATGCTGGACGACCTAGATACAGTACTTAGTGTAATTTGTCTTATTTGTGTATATCGGTGTTTCTTTTGTATTATTTTCTAACTTTGTTACTTAAAGATCTATTAATTGTAATTTTATAACTTTTGTTTCATATTTATGTGATATGTGTTTGTTGATAATTTTGCTTTTGGAGTATTGATTGATGATTTTGGAGTTTGGAATTTGTAAAGTTTGATGATTGATATTTGTGAAGTTCGGTAATGTTTCAGGAGTTTGGATGTTTGCTATGTGATATTTGTGAAGTTTGGTAATTGAAATGTCTATAGTTTGATGATGTAGGAAATACCGTTTTGTTGTGACTGTATCTATGAAATTTTTATTACAGGATGACTGAATAGAAACAGACTGCGTGGGGAGGTGTGCAAGTGTGTTGCGTGCTCCACAAGCGCGCAACTTCAAAATTTTTTTTCCTTCTTTTTTGGCGAAGGTGGGTCAAGCCTGTGAGAGCGCAAAATCTCTATTTTGAGCAATCAAAAAAAAAAAAATCCTATTTTTTCTAATTTTTATTTAAATTATCACTATTTTAATAAATACCTCTTCAAACTCCCCTCAGACAGGTGACAACAATCATACTTAACACACAAAAAAAAGGTATAAAAAAACCCCCAATTATGGACTCCTAACCTAATCTCTTTCCTTTTACCCTTACCTGACCTAACAATTTTTAAGCCGATAAGCTTAGTAATTGGTGTATCAACCTCGGTTTTCATCAAAAAAATAAGGTACAATGATCAAAAAACCACTTAAAATTAGATGGCAGTCGCATTTTTATGTTCATTTAATTTGAAAGATACATTAACCAATTTAAAATGATTTAAATTTAAAATATATATATTGTTAATATGAATTATTGCCTGGAATTTGATTTATTTGACAAGCTCATTTGGCGTGCGAAGCATTACTCTAAAATTCATCGACAGACAATTGGTATAATGGATAGATCGTTATGTTTCTTAACCAAGAATACAAGTTCGATTCTCGATTTAGATATGAAGCTGACTATATTGAAAAACCCCCTATCCCCCTAAGAGGAGATTCAATTGGATCAATCCGAATTAATCGAGATGAAATTTCAAACATCAGGTGGTGAACCGAGTCTAAAGGCAAAAAAAAAAAAAAAAAGCATTACCCTAAAATTCTACTCCTTCGTTAGGCCATGCTAGGTATAAGGAGAAAAACTGTGAAAAATTACCCTTCAATACTTTATCTCGTTTAAGAGTGATCGGTTTTCATATTTTTAACCCTCTTACTCTGAATGCATGGGTAAATCTTACCTTACCGAGGAGTAACCCTAGCTGACAAAATTAAGGACTTCAAATTCAATTGTTCAAACGTTATGAGTTAAAGTTCAATGAAGTTCTAATAAATCAAATTAAGGCCAAACTAGAGATCCTTGAAGGACTGGTGTAGACAACATTATCTTTGCAAAGGCACGACCTAAATACAAGATGTTGCAGCTTAGAATAGAGCAATCCTCTCTCAAGCTGTAGAAGCATGCAAAACAGATAAGGAAAATCAGACCCATTGCCTCTTTCCTAGTTAACTTTGTCCTGTTTTTATTACCGGAGCTGATTAAAAAGAAGGGCAAGATGTAAAATCCAAAAGCTTTGCAAGCCGCCATGGTTGACATGAGTTTAATTGTTAATCAAGGACTTGCCTTTGGGGCTTAGAATAAGCACTAACCGAGGCCTCGGCTCAGCCACTCTGGCTACTTGGATGGCGATTGGAGCAGTATCTCTTGAGATTCACCCTGTCGTGGGGGCTGATCGGATCCAACATGGGGCATGGTTTTGGCCATTTACCCGGCAACGAGAATAAACCCAAAACCTAAACAAAAGAAAGTAGTCAAAACAAACTTAGAATCAAAATTTTGGGTTTACCTCTCTTGTTATTCTGGAAGCATGCAACAATATTTTTCATTATATTTAGAAACTCGACTAATCCGGTTTGAGTAATTGCGGGATCCAATTTAAAGACTTACTCTCCTGACGTATTTTTCCATTCCTAAGATTCGAACTCGAAATGTCAATTAAGGGAATTTAGTGTTCAATGTCTAGATCCACAGGTCGAAGTTAAAGCATGCAACATTATCAAGATAATTACTGGATCAAATGTGGAAATAGGATTACCATGTTAGATGGGAATAGGAAAGTGAGCATGCTTTCCTTGGAGTAGGGTCTAGTGTATAATGACCAAGATTCCCTGTATAATGACCAAGCCTCCCTGTACGATACAGATTAACTAACTTGGTAGCAACCTTACTGAAATCTTTTTCATTAGATTCTGCAGGCACATGAAAGGCATCCTTCAAGACCATAGATTGTGCATCAATGAGCCTCGGCATATCATTTCCATCTTCAAGATTGCCATCAAAAGTAGAAATCTTGTTGTAAATGGTTCGGTGAACTTCACGCACTATAAAATCCTGTAAAGACAAATAACCACTATATTATTTGATCGTTGTAAAATATAGTAGCGTGCATTGGTTTAACAGTCTCAAAATTCCCTTTGTTTAAAGAGGATCAGAATTATGCAACTTTGGGCTGTTCCAAACCTTAGGAGGGCTATTAGGATCCTCTCTAAACAATGGTTATAAGATCAAAATCAATGCAAGCGCACAGCACACATACACAAGATGCAAGATTCAGATGCATCAGCTCGAAGTTATGTTAAACTAAAGATATATAATATAAATTGTAAAGCCTCTTTCACCACCATACAAAGACACAGACATTTTTTTTTTCCTTTTTAGGCTCAGCAAAATGGTGGTGGAACGCATGGTTCGGACCATACTACTATAGTTGAGGCAAACCTGCCAGTGGCCGAACCATTAGTCTTAATTGATTAGATTATGTACATACTGTGTCATATATATAAATCATATTTGCATGGGATTATGCATTTCGTTTTGATTCAAAAACTTCTGAAACAAAATCCTCTTCATTCCTCTTAATTAAAATTTTGGATCCATTTCAAATTATACAATTATACTTATCAAAGGCATAGCCAAATCGTACAATTATAAAGATTCTATTTCTCAGCAGTTCTCTATTTTTTGGCCCCTCAATCTTCAATGAGTTTTACAAATGTTAAAAAGTGAAGCCAGCTTCTGAAAACACTAAAACCATGAACTGGTTAACATTGTCAAGAGCTCAGAAGGCCTCTGCTTTCTTGCGACAAAAATGGCCTTGACAAAAAACAATGAAGACACGACATCAACACATTGCAACTCAATAATCTAATTTCTAGCCATGCAATAGAATCGGAACTCTTTGTACCTACATGTGATCCGTGGTGTATTGCTTTTTCAGCGTTGGCTTTGATCCAGACATAGCTGAACAATTAGCTTGATCATCTGGGTATAGATCATCGTTCTGGCCGGCAGTCAGCTTCTCCCATTGCTTGAACTCATTGCTCAGATTAAGAACGGAAAAGAAAATAAGGTGCAAGTTCTTCTTCCCCCACCAAATTGTCTGCGATAGCTCCTGAAATGTTGAAGGAAATTTTGCAGAGTACATCATCTCCATGTGACCCTATATTGTATAATAAGTTGTTTGATGTAATTTCAAATTCAGGTTGCTTGAGTTAGCATAACCATCAATGCCTGTTAGTGCTAGTTTGGAACAATCTTCAATATCTAGATTCTCATGAGGCAATATACCAAGTGTGTCCAAGATATAAACATTGGGATTGCTACCAATTTGATAACCGACCACAAAAGTTGTTAGTAAATTACAGTTGAAAGAACTCGAAAAACAAGAATAATCAAGCGAAATCTCAGAATAAGAAAAATTGAAATGCTGGCAATTGGAATCTTGCATCTTTTGCAATGTCCATAGTTTTCAACCTTAAAAGTGAGGAGTTCATTCAGCTTATATTGTTTCACAAGGATGTTCTTTTTTTTTTAATGAATAAAAAACTTTATTGGAGACATTAAGGGTATGCCAAATCAACAAGTTACAAAGCTAACAATTCAAAGCAAGATAAAAGGGCAATGTCTACATTTAGAGTCTCACTAGTAGCACAAAAAGTAAAAGTATATAACCACTTGGCTTTCAAAGAGTGTATGGAGTTCTCTCTACCCTCAAGAGCTCTAATATTGCACTCGCGCCATATAATCCAAAAAATAATGAAAGGAACCATTGCTAAAAGCCTTCTCTTTGCCTTATGTGTGGAAAAATACGACCAAATCCTAACTTCATTTTCAATACACCCTGCCACTACCCATGAACATCCAAGAAAACCTAAAACCAAATTCCGTAACTCTCTCACCCATGGACAATGTAATAGAAGATGACGAACGGACTCTGCCTCATCTTTGCACACATAACACCTATTCATAATAACATTTCTCTGTCTTTGTAAATTATCTGGAGTAAAAATATTTTCCCACATGACCTTCCGCCCAAAGAAAGAAACCTGGAGAGGAGACTGCACCTTCGAGATCCATTTCTAGGGAAAATGAGTATCACCAACTATAGGAGCACCAGCTTGTAAAAGAGTAAAAAATGTCTTGACGCTAAATTGCCCCTCCTTCCATCCTGACAACCAAACTAAATCTGCCATATTAACACTAAATCAAAGAACTCAAATATTCTAGACAGCTCCCAATCATTCATATTACGCATGAAAACAACATCCAATGCAAAGAACCTTCGCCCATCTCATTAACAGTCACTAACCATCCTTTTCTTGAACTTGGCGATTCTGTACAAATCAGGGAATTGATCCCTTAAAGCTGAGTCATCACACCAGGCATCCTGCCAGAACAAGACTCAAATCACCCTTTCCAAACCCAAATCTAATGAACAGCGAAAACTGTGTCCAAACTCAACTAATCCACCTCCATAATCCTACACCATATGGGGCCAACTCAACTTAGTCCTCCACCCATAACCCTCCGCTCAAATCGATCAACCACCATTTTCCTCCATAAAGAATCCTCTTCAACCATAAACCTCCACAGCCATTTACCATCAAAGATTTATTAAACACACCAAAGGTTTTATGCCAAAACCAAACCCTTTCGAAAGGTTCCTGCACTATTCCACATTTCACCAATGATATTTATATTCATCCCCCAGGCCACCCCACAAAAACCTTCTCTGAATTCGCTCTAAGTGTCCGGCCACACAACCTTGAACAGGAAAGAGAGACATGGTAAACTTGCCAAAACACTCTTAATTAAGGTAAGCCATCCCCCTTTCAATAGACAATATCCTTGCCAGCCTGCCAGTCTCTTATTAAATGTTTCCACAATAGGATTCCACAAAACTGCTGATTTTAATCTAGTTCCAAGATGATGACCGTAGTAAGTGATTGGAAAGGAACCAAGACGATACCCAATCACCTCAGCTAGCCAGGACCCATATACCCCCTCACCAAGCGGGATCAGCTCACTCTTCCCCAAATTGATTCTTAATCCCAAGACCGCCTCCAAACACACCAATAAACACCACAAATAAAATATCTGTAAGGGATCAGCACCACAAGAAATAATAGTATCATCCGTGAACATCAGATGAGAAACAACTTTGCTATGTCATCTCGCCCAACATCAAAACCACGTAATATACTCTCATCCATTGCTTTTCGCAGCATTCTAGACAAGACCTCCATAACCAGAATAAATAACAAAGGTGAAAGTGGGCCCCTTTGACAAAGACCCCTAGAGGCATGAAAGAGATTAGTTGGACAACTAATCATCATAACAGCAAAGAAGATTGGTTTCCCAAGGATGCTAAAACCAGACTTCACTCCTGGTTATACACTATCTACCTTTTTAGTAGAATATTCAGAAAAGATTAAACCAGGAAACATATGTACCTTCAAGCTGCTAATATTCTTTGTTGCTCCTGGCTGTGGACTCACAACAGCGTGCTTCAGCTTTCCTTTCTCTGGATCATAAACAATGAAAATGAATAGATCCCCTCAGAACAATAACAGAGTTGCTCAATACAAAATTCTATCAACATTAAGATATCTGCAGCACCAATATGCCCAACTTGATGTAACGAGTTGGCAAGGGCAGACTTGCCAACATTTGGAGTCCCAACTAGCATTATTGTCACAATAAAACCATATGGATAATTCTTCAAAGCTCTCACTTGGGCTTGTAAAAAGCTTAAGAACTGTAAGATGCAATTCTAGTTGCTAAATAAGCTAAGGAGAGACCAAGGAAATAAGTTCATAGAACAACAAAAATTTAACCTTTTACAGCCTTAGACCATACTTTGAGTATCAAGCAATACAATAAGAATGAGAAAGAATGAATGCTTATAAGAACAACACGCAGCATTCATAGTCACTATTCTGGTCACAGTCCAGCAGCTGTGGACAGAGTTGGAAAGTTGCTTTCATATTTAGATAGGATGCTTGTGAGAGTACAGAAGGCTTTTCTATGAAGTTTAACCAAATTTTAGACAACTTATCTTCAGATACCAGTAGGCAGTATATATTTCAAATTCAGTTCTTGATCCTAGATGGATTAGTCATGTTCTTGAAACTTGAAAGAAGTCCTAAATCTTTTCTTGTGAAGAGTCTTGGACAAGTTAACCTGCACAGGTGTTAGGACACCAGTCCTGTCTTTGATCGATCCTGAAGAACATGCAGATATTCTTTGATCGACCCTGAATTGCTGAAGAGCCTGGACAAGTAACCCAAGTAACCCTGCACGGACATTGGGAGGACCAGTCCATCATATGGTTCTTGATCTGGATTTTTAATCTAATGAAGAATCGGACCTGTTCTTGATCATGATGATTTGTGAAGAGCCTTGGACAAGTTGCCTCACACAAGCATTAAGAGGGGACACCAGTCCATCAACCCTGGAGATCATGCAAATAAACCTTGGATGCCGAATTTGCTTCCGAAAATCAGTACCGTCCGATGTGAGGCAGATAGTCCAAGGGATTCAGGAAGGGCTAAAAGGGTAGCTTAATTGGTTGGAAGGAAATCAATTTTTGGTGCTGATGATGAGGAGGAGGAAGTATTCATTACTTCAATAAGGAATCTTTTCTTTTTTTTTTTGTAAATCTTGACGCAACGGTTAAGTTGCTCCTTTGGTGACCTCAAGATTACGGGTTCGAGGTATGTAAACAGTCTCTTTATAAAAATGCAAAGGGAAGGCTGTGTACATATACGCTCACTCTAAAGCCGACCCCAATTCTGATTATTGTTGTTGTTGTAATTTAATTCAATATGGTATTTATTTTCATATTCACTTATGATGGAAGCAACAACAGAAGGCATGTTATCTCACCTTTTTGACCCTCTCCTTATTGTGGGAGTTGACTGCACAAGAGATCCAGTTTTGGTCTGAAAAGTACCTCATCCACTCCTACAAGACAGAATAAGATTTCAACACTAGGAAGGAAAGAAAAATAGTGCCTTTCTTGCATGAGAAAATGATAAAATTTCACCAATGACATGCAGGATTATCCATACCAAAAACCAAAAAGAGCAAGGGCTGAACAAGATGTTAGACAAATAAATAGGAACCTGTGTTTGGATCCGATCTGCAAGGTCTGCCTTGCTCAAAACTATGATGCGCCTCGAAAAGGAATAAGGGAAGTATCTCAGTTGTTCATACCCAGATGCCAGAGGAATCTATACCGCCCATAGAACACACCAGACATGAAATTAAGCAAAACCCAGTAAAGAATTTGCAGAGAAAGTCTAACAAAAGTCACTCAGACATATAATCAAACACATTTAATTCCAAAACTTTAACTCAACAAAATCAGATGATGGAGAAAGTTACCCGGCCATCCCTAACTTCCTGAATAAGATCAACCAAAGGGATTCTCTCAGAAATAGCGCGGGACGCTGCAACCATGTGAGGGCTAAGCCAAGCTGACCCTTCATTCTTTACTGCTTTCTTAATAGCAGAACCCACTCTCCTGGCAAAACTAGCCATTGCCATTGCCGTATCCATTGCCAAGAATTTCAATATACACAATCCAAACAATGGAGTCCATTTATATAATTTAAAACCTCTTCGTAAATTTGAAGTCCCTTTGTGGGAGGGTGGAATGTATACCTGAGCCTGAGCAAGTCCCTAACAGAGAACGTGTATGCCCCAAGCCCGACCCCAACCCGTGAAATGCGGTAATAAGCCAATGATAACATATATTTAAATTGTATACACCATTTTATCGTGTTACTCCGCACAACAATATCCAATACTCCATATTTTCCCATGAGCTGAACAAACTGCAAGTGCAAGACTGCAGGAGTGCACTTCCACCTATGTTCCTGCATGCTAACCATATGACTTCATACAAAAGCGAAACATACCAAAGTACAACTCGGGAAAAAATCTAAACATCATTTTTCTGCTATGCACAACAAGGAGAGATGAATCCATCAATATTCAGATGAGGAACTTACATATAATTATTTGCACAGATGCAAAATTTAATTTACAACATGTTAATAGTAAACAACAACAATAACAATAACAATAAAAGTAGCAAAAATACCAGTCTAACCTAAGTGAACACAAGTCTTTTCAATTTTTCTCCAGGTTTTGTTTGGAGACCAGAAGCAAAAAACAATGGCTTCTAATCAAAATGTGTACAGCAAAGGACCCTGCCGCAGCGTTTGACCTCCTTTCAAACTGCACTGCATTAGGTCCACTCTCTGCACCTTAGCCATCTCTGGCACAAAATGTGAATTTGACATTTGAACTTGATCTATAACAAAATGCTGATTTTGCATCAGGATTGAACATCGGAGAATTTGTCCCAAAAAAGGCTTCAATGCTTTAGTTTTTCCCTAAGACAAGGAGCTGTTGACAAATTCCCAGATAAAATTGTGAAACCTGAATTCTGGGGAATGTATCTTGCCTACCTTATTGTGCTTGTCAGAAGCTCTGTACTCGTTTTGATGCTACTTCCATAATCAACATCACTATATTGGTCATTCTTGGCTTCATTTATCAGTGTTCTTGTTGCTTGATGAGGAAGAGGGGAATTACTTAAATTAACTAGTATGTCCTTGGACTCTTCTGAAGACAGTAATTTTTTCAGCTGAGGCTGTTGGCAGACAATTCGACCTTTATTCCACCCAGGAAAGCAGAAAGATGAAGACACCTCATCATTCAAAAATGAATAGGTAGCTTTTGCAATTGGGAAATCCCGTGTTATTGAGCTCTTCTCCATATGCCCTCGTCTGATGAAACATAAGAGATACAAAGTTTTAGCAAGGATACTGGGTATAACATCACAGCATAACTTAACAAGTCTTTCTAATGTATTCAAAGAGGACCAAGTAGCAACATCATATTTGTAAAGGTAAAATCTTCACAAAGATAATGCTTTCTGTGATTTTCGTGACAGGCTGGTTGGAGAAATTCAACCCAGAGCGGGAAAATCCCACTGAACTAGAGTGGATATCTGCTAGGATAGACTGCTCCTGAGGTGGAAATTGTCCAGCTGAATGAACAAGGATGTTAAAGACAAAAATCCTATTTCATTTCCCTTTAACCACTTTAAGACGAGAAAAGGGGAAAAGTGAAGACAAAGGAGCTTACACAACAACAGCGCTTGCTATATGTGGAAGATCCTCACCATCTTTTACCCAGTTGTACATGTCATTGAGCCAAACAGATAATGCTGTACATGCACCACCAGCCCACAGCCTAAAAAATGGTTAACATTAGCACTGGAAGAGCCCAAATAAAGAAAAGACATAACTGAGAGTAATGATCAACGTCAGCACCTGTGTACATCAACTGACCAAACAAGTTTGTTTTTACGGAAAAGTTCAGGAAATAAACCCCTCTTCATTGCTTCATGAAGCACTCTTGCAGCACGTCCTCTCTGGCCAAGCCACCAAAGAGCTTCTAGCAGAGTGTTATAGAATCTCATTCCAAACCCACAGCCTTCAGAATAGAGTTTGTCAAAGACATATTCTACCATCTGCCAGTTGGAATCATCATCAAAATCTCCCCTGATCATCTGCCCAATCACCTGATGGATATTCGATGCCCTATTTGCTAGCATCTCATTTAACAATCTAAGGGCATCATCCCATCTGGAATTAAGAACACACAAAGATACTTATTACATGAAAAAAGATAAATCCAGGCTAGTTGTCTTAAATGCCATCTCAGATCTATTATGTGTCACACAAATTATACGCCAATCTCTATTCTGAGATAGCAAAAGGTTGATAAAAGAATGAAATTCATAGGCCTGTAAGGCATTAAATTGCTCAGAGCTGCAATTAAACTTTCAAACCCAGTTGACTTTAGGGATGATAAAAGAAAGAGGCAATATGACATTGGCAGTCACTATAGAGTAGGTGTCACATAAATTGAATTAGCAGCTCAATGGACAAAAATTGTCAAGTATCCACGGAAACAAAACTAGGTGTAGCATTCGATTATAGCAAAAAGTATTAACTGTACCTAAGACCATGCTACAAAGCCAGAGCTTGTGATACATAAGACATAATTTCACCTTTCAGCATGTCCACAAAGAATGGAAAGATAACTACGATGAGGAAAATCAATTACTCCAGTAGCTTGAACTAGAAATAATGAATTTGTTCATTTTATGATCAACACTCCCTGTGTCTATGAAAACATCTAAAAAGAGGTGGTCTTGAAAATAGATGGGAACTGAAGAGATTTGGTTGATTTGATGCAATGCTCTCGATATGATACTATGTCAAACATCTAGTAGTGTTGAGATCCGCTCTTTCACGATATGACATCATCAATTTCACTTCAGATCTCATTCTGCTCCAATGCACCAACAAACAAATGATGATTCTAGAAACTAGGGTATTGTTCATCACCATAGGATAATTTGGTTACACCTACGAAGTTGCTGCACATGTGATTTGATGCCAATGGGAAAATGGGCCATGCACCATAATGAAAATTATGATTTCAACAGCCAAAATCTCTCTCATGCTTCAATTTATGTGAGCCGAATTTAGTGACAAAAAACTACTAACTACACAATATAAAAGTTCAAGAGAAGCTTGAAAGTCACTGAAAAATCACCTGTCACATTTGGCATAAACTGCAAGCATCATGCAGTAACACATAACACTAGGCAACACCCCTAATGCTTTGATTTCCTTGAACTGTTCCTCACTCTCATCTACAAGACCAACAAAGCAGTAAACACTCAAAACTGCCTCAAGGGTCCGTTCATCAGGATCACTTCTTGTTTTTTCCATCTCAACATAAGATTTTACAGCCTCTTCAAATTGGCCACCCTGTCTGTAGCCTTCAATCAGACCATTGAACGAATCTGTGTTCCGTGGAACACCATGCTCACCCATTCTGATCAAGATCACCTCAGACTCCTTGTAAAGTCCACCCTTTGCAAACATGTGAATCAAGGTATTGTATGTCTCAACTGTTGGTTCACTTCCCAACTCATTCATTGTGTTGAAAGCAACCAGAGCTTCCTCATACAATGCAGCTTGCCCATAAGCCTCAATAACTCCAGTATAAGCCTTAGAACTCGGCACCGCACCCTTCTCAGTCATATGAAGTAGAATTTCCTTGGCATACTCATAAAGCCCTCCTTTTCCACAAGCAAATATTAACCCCTCATAAGTCTCCATATTCGGCTCAATATTTTCCTCCACCATATCACGAAACAAAGTCACAACCTCCTTAAAAAACCCACCCTCTCCAAAAACCTGAATCAAAATGTTATAAGTAGCCGCATCGGGCTCTGTATTACTTACTTTCATCTCAAGAAAAAGCTCTCGAACATCATCATACCTCCCTTGCTTACCATACAAATTCAACAAAATACTATATGTTGCAGCATTGGGTATACAGCCCGCCGCCTGAATTTGCCTAAATACATCCATTGCTTCTTTAATAGACCCACGTTGTGCATAAGCCTCTAACAACACATTGTAAGATGCAACATCTGGTAAATTCCCACCAGATACCATATCCTTCAAAAGCACCAAAACTTTCTCAAGTTTTCCCAATTTTCCAAATGTCTCGACCAAATAGCTATGTGTAGTCAAATCAGGCACAATTCCCGCCTCATTCATGGTCCTAAACACCATCTCGGCCTCATCCCCAAGACCCCGATTTGCACAAGCACTGAGCAATGTATTATAAGTCACTATATCAGGTAAAATTCCTTCATGTCTCATTTCAGCAAACAAACCCAACAATTCTTTCCAATCTAAACCGCCTCTAGCACACGAATTAATCACAGTATTATAAGTTAATATACTCGGAATTACCTTTTCCCGTTTCATTCTATTTAAAAGCTCAAGGGCAGTCTCGTATTTCCCGTTCCTACCATAAGCATTAATTAAAGCAGTATATGAAAACACAGTCCGCGCAACATTCTGAAGGGGCATTTCTTCGAACACTTCATAGCACTTATCCAACAAACCCTCGCGCCCCAAAATGTTAATCACAAGAGAGTAAATGTGCTCATTGGGCTTACACCAAATTTGGCGCTGCATATACTTGAAAAGACGAAGTGATCTCTGCCAATCCCCGCGCGCAGCGAACTCTTTGAAGACAAGAGCGAAGTCGTTGAGAGAGAGCTTGTTCTTGAAGATGTCGAGACATCGCGCAATGCTTCCGCGAGGAGGGAGGCTGCTGAGCTTGTTGATTAGGGTTTCTACGTCGTAGCTGTACTTACCTTTCTCGACGGTGACCGTCGGATTGCCAAGAACTACCTCTTTCGACTTCGCTCGAACGTTTCCGGCGGCTACGGGGACGAGTCTCCGGTTGAAGGAGAATTTGTAGGGTTTTGAGCGGGAAGGAAGAGAGAGAGAAGGGGAGGGGTTGGAAATGAAGAGAGAGAGTGAGAATGAGAAAGTCATTACAGGTGTTGGGCTCTGGTTTGCATGAGAGAGAGAGAGAGAGAGAGAGAGAGAGAGAGAGAGAGGTTGGGGTTTTGGGTGGTTTGGAAAGTGGAAATGAAGAAGATGGACACGTGGAGTTCTGTTGGTTTGGATAACAGGGCAGAAGGTTGGGGGTTGGGGTTTTAAGGGAGGAGTTAAAAGTAGTTTAGTTCGTTACTTGAAAGGAAATCATGGAATTAAGTTTTGCAATATCTTTTTTTTTTTTTTTTATAAGGAAGGTGGAGCATGGAGAGGAAAATGAAAATTGAGATTAAAAGTTATAGGAGTAATTTTCTTGGACAAAATATGATATTATTATTATGTTTCCTTTTGGTTAGGTGTATTTTTATCGATAATGAATTTTATTAATTTTTATATGTCAAATAAATATTATTCCATTCAACTCAAGATTTTACCTCTACTAAGATAACCGTCACTATTTTTCATATTAAGATATTATACTTAAATTAAATATTATTACTTAAATTAAAACCCTAAACAACGGATGGAAAAGGAAAATAACAAGTGATAAATGAAAACTAGAAATAAAAATAAAAACTATTGCATCCCTATTTTTTAAAATACTACAGCATTGAAAATTTTGTATACAGTTAATCTCTTAAAAAAATTTTACTAAAAAGACCCATTGCGAAAAAAATTTCAAATCTAACCCATATTTACCAAGTTTTGAAAATTCGACAAACAGTTTGTCAAGTCCAAAGATCGCACGAAACATGAATTTATCAAATTTTCAAGACTTGACAAATATTATTTATCGAGTCTTCAAACTCTTCTATTTCCAAGAAAACAGTTTAGTAGTCACAATTCATTTTCTCAATCTATAATCCGAAATTCAAATCTCTGTATAACAAATATATATATATATATATATACACACACAAACTTTTCCCTAATCAAAAACTAATTTTACAATAATATGAAGTGGAGTCTTAATAGTATCAGCATTATCAACAATCCAATCAACCTTAAAATGCTATTAGTCTGGCGAAACCCTCAAAATCGGAAACATAGGGATCATCGAACTAAAAAACTTCTTCCACAATACCTATATCATGCATCTCTTTCTTGTTAGAATTTTGCATTTTTTATTATTATTATGTTTTACATTCTTTTTTTCTCTTGAAATGAATTTTGATTCACTACCCTACCATGGTACACATCTTTTACAATAGTAAGATCATTGGCCATTAACAAAAATAAAAGAAGAAATTTTAATAAATTTCTTTCTTTTAACATTGGGGAACTCAAATCTGATCTGCCCTAAAGCTTGGAAAGAGCAGTACACAAGGTAAATCAAACGACCTCAAGTTTTCACATGCATAAAATTTACATTCTTTTAACATCATTTAATCTTTTTTGGAATAAATTTTAATTCACTAACCCACCAACTAATATGGCGATTTTTCATATTAATATCCATATTTTTCATATTAATCTTTTTTGAAGTACAAGAGAAGTAGTAGATTAGGTAAACTAAATAACTTGAATCAAGTTTTTAAACACTTAACTTTATTTAATTTTAGAGGATAATTGGATGATCTTGAGATCACTGGTTTGAAGTGTGAAAATAACTTCTTTGCAAAATTCAAGAGAAATACTGTGTATATATACATTCAGTCTCCTCCTATCTCCGTATTAGATCGAGGAGTATTTTATATAACAAGTAAATCCTTTTTAATTTTATTTAATTTTAATATATTTTAGGTTATTTCCTCCTCTACACTGAATTTTGAATCACTGAACCACCGGCTAAGGTGGCTCAATTACAAACTTCCACAATGAAAACCATAGATCTTATGATGGAACATTTTGTTCTCGACCATTAATGAATATAAAAATAGAAATTTCATAATTTTCTTTAGGAAACTCAAATTGAGTAGTTATTTTTTTTTTAATAAATTTTGATTCATCAAATCACCGACATCAGATAAACAACAATAAAATTTTATAAAATATGTTATGCTACCAACCGTTAGAAAAATAAAAACAAAAAATTTATAATTTTCAAATTCGCTAGTACTGAAATACATGAATAATGGTAGAAAAGAAAAATTAATTTTTTTTTATAGTTGTTAAAGATAATAATTTTAATATTTAAATCTGATCGTGTTAAAAGAGCGTGAAAATAACGGTAAAAAAGAAAAATCAAAATTTCTTTTTACAGTCACGAGGAGGGGGACTGTATAAGTTGTAAATCAAGACCAATATCTCTGTATAAAAAAAATAGAAACAAATTAAAAATTACATTTTTCTCTATTTGAAAGGTTAGGTTGGGAGTTTTGAATGAATCTAACATGACAAAATGAGTAAATTAAAATATAAAATTATTTAGAATAGTAAAATCTCAAATTTACCCTTGAAGCGGCAAATAGTTCTTAATGCATAATCGGTCTTACAAGTATATTCGTGGATATGTAAAAAAGGACCGAATCGAAGTCAACCAAAAAGAGTATACACTTTGGAGCTATCTGATTGGTCCATCTTACCACGCAAGTCCTAAGAAACGGTTTGAGGTTATCCAACATTGACACGTTAAACCTATCACAAATCTCACGTTAATTCTCAATAAAATCATAAAATAATATTTAAATTTCATAGGTTTTTCTATTCAATAGATTGATATTTTGAATTAAATTCTCTACTCGATTTGAATCTACCTAATAGATTCATGACAAATTGGTATCAAAATGACTATCTGAAAGAGGACTACCTGATACTTGATAAGGTTTAAAGTGAAGTCATCTAAAAGAAAAAGGACTAATTGCTGTCAGAGTACGAACCGTCTAAAGAAAAATAACTATCTAGTATCAGAGTGAAAGTGATCCAAATGAAAAGTGTTAGTTGGTATCAAAGTGAGAGTTATCCAAATAGGAAAATGATTATCTGGTATCAGAGTGAGAGCCGTAAAAAAAATAGATATCTGATATCGTAAAGAGTTTAGAGTAAGAGTCATTCGTGAACGTCTGATTTCTTAAGGGACAGGTAATGTCATGAATTTTATATTGATTCTTAACAAAATCATAAAAAATAATATTTAATTTTAATAGATTCTCTCACTCAATAAATTAATTTTTTAGATTAAATTTTTTATTAGATTTGAATTCATAAAATAATTCGATAACAAAACCCAATCAGATTCCCCGAAACCCGAATGGTTTCCGAGCCCCCTCTTCTCTGTTTGCTACTCCACCATAAAACCCACGTACACCTACAATCACGCCGTCCAAAGAACAGCTTAAGCGTGAAACCACGTGTCCAGTTCCACGTGAAGGTCACACAGAGTACTAGGTTATCATACAAAAACGGCGCGAGTCACGTAGATTTCGAAAAAGCAAACGAACTGAACCGGTGGTTGAGCCTGTAGTCGGGCCGTGGCAGTTCCGTAATTAAAGGGATTTAAGAAGAGTAGTTTGGTAAAAAGGACAGGAACTTTCAGTTCATAACAGACAGCTGCTACCAAGAAGCCCCAAGAACCAACCTCCCAAAAGACACAAAAGAACATTAAATAAAATTTCTTAATTTCCTCTTCCTTAACTTTGCAGAGGAAACCCCACACACACTCTTTGATGCCTTGGTAAAAAAAATGGACGACTCCGATGTAAGCTAAATTCTAACCCTCTCTTGTTTCTCTCTCTTTCTCTTTGCTCATGGTGGAGCTATCTCCACAACCACCATCAATTTTGTTTATTTAATTTTTATTTTTATTGGGGGTTCTAACGGTTTTCCATGTTTTCGGTGATAATGAGGATCAATTTTGATCTTCGTGGGTATTTGAGGTTTTTTGTTTTTGATTACTGGGTATTTGTTGTTTTTGGGTTCTTGATTGATGGTTCTTTTTTGTTCTGGTGCAGAAATTAGACGCTTTGAAAAAAGCATTTGCAGACATGATACTGAATCAGTCGAAGGAGGCGGCTGCGAGGATAATGGCGGCCGAGAGGAAAGCAACGAGGTTTCAGCGTCAGCTGGAATTTACCAAGGAGGAATCTTTGAATATGCTTATGAGGTTAAAGCGGATGTTGGATTCTCAGGTATAACCTTTTTTTTTGGCAATTGGGTCATCTTTTGTTGTTGTTGTGGCTGTTATTTGTGTTTTGTGGAATTTGGATGCTGATGTTAAGTTTTGGTAGAGGTGAGGAGATGGGGTTTTGGTTTAGTTGGCGGTTTGGTTCTTAGGTTTGGTGTTGTTACTGTTTGGCAAGGAGAAATTATATATTTTTATTGTGTCATGACGTTGAATAGAGCTAAATGAACCATTTTCTGTTTGCTTTGTTCTGGTTTATGTTTGAGGTTGTCGTGTTCTGAGAAAATTTTGAGGAATTTGAATGGTGGTAGAGTTTTGGGAGATAGAGAGATGAATTTGTTGTTTAGTTGGTTTTTTGTAGTTTAAGTTTGTTCTGCTTGCTGTTTGATAATGGCAATCATATTGTTTTAGTTTGTTCCTATTTGATTTTCTTAAGTTGTAATTTTTATGTCTGTGTTTGGTGTTGATCTTCTGCATTTTGTTGGTTTCATGTCGTTAGAACTTATGGCTTTAATTTAGAGTGGAATCTGTTTTTTGAACATAGGATGCACGTGATCAATCATGATTTTCACTTTCATTCCAAAGTTATGATGTTATCATTGGAAGAAATAAGAAATTTGGCAAAATGTTCTTCATTTCTCTCTTCAGCCGTTTAACAGGCAAATTACTTCATTCCCTCATAATTGTTTAGCTTGCTTAAATCAGATTCCTTGTCTTTTCTGAAAGATGGTGTTTTCGAGTTCAGTTGGTGTGTCAGCACTTAAGTTTGGTGTTGTTGCTGTTTGTGCTGAAGGCTAATATATTTTTAGTTGGTTTGACTGGATCATTGACATGACATCAAACAAAAGCTTAATGCTGAAACCATGTTCATATAGCTTTTCCCAACTAGTTTTTGACTTTAGGCATTGTTGGATTGAGTTGATATTCTGTTTGATCCTTTCAAGTTGTAATTTTTGTTTGTGAAGTTGCTTTGTAATGAAGTTTTTTCCCATTCTGGTTTGCGGTTCGATATGTTGTGTTATTCTATTACTCTCGGGTTAATTGTCATGTAGTTGGCTTCGGCTTAAGGTGACTGAAGTTCATTTTGTTTCTAGTCACATTATATTGGAATCTATATGCAGGACTCTTGTTCAATCAAGGTTTTCCCTTTTATTCTAGAGTTCTGAGGTTTTTGTTGGAAGAAATAGGAAATTTGAAAAAATATTTTTCTTTTTTCTTCTTTTTTTATTGTAGGGAGAGGCAAATGACATTACTCTCTAAGATTTTTTGTTTTTTGTCTTTTATTATTATCTAGGTTGTGAAAGGAAGGCTACATAATTGTGCTTGCCAGGTGGGAATGTGTTTATCTTTTTGTTATGTGCAATTGCATATTTATTTAGAGTACTTAGCTATTGCTGATAATAGGATTTGAAATTTGAAATTTACTTATATTTGTCTCCTCCGTTTAGAGACTCTGCCACTGTTTGCATAGAGATATGAGATATTGTTCAATATCCCTTTGATTTTCTTACATATACTGTTAAATTGAATACACTCATGTTGAGGAAATATTCTTCTTCATGTAGTTTGATCCTTCATTTAGCACAAAAGCTTAAAACAACTTTATTTTATGTTTAGTGCATTTGAAGCTGCATCTTGGTTTTTTCTTTGCAGCACTTTTCTCTTCTTTAGTTAACCTGCATATGGAAGAGTTTCATGAGATCCATATTCTTTTCAGTATAGTGGATCATATCGTTACTACATTTGTTAAATTTACTACAAAATATGATCCTGATCTACATTCTTGAACATGGTTAGTTTTCCTTATGAGATAATCTTTAATGCGAAGAGGCGGGGTTGGTGAAGAAGACAGCTGTAAAAGCTATAAATTGTTGTAATTATCTTTGAAATAAAATCAATCACAAATTTGGGAAAAAAAAATTCTTTCTTTCTTTGGTTTTAGAATCCTTGCGGGAAACTTAACTTCGAAATTTAAGGTTCATAATATCCAACTACCATATTTATCAACATAGGGCTCATGTGCATGCATATTAAATTATGTATCTAAAATGGAATACACACAGCCCCATCCTCATTTCAGATTCATTGAATTTGCTTACTAAGCCTACCCCCTTGCCTGTCGTGATTGCACATTTGTGCATAATACATTCCCAAACCCTATACCGCGTTCCAAATGATCCGCGAATTTGGTAATTATGGTGGGTTCTCCACCATGACTCAAAAATTTTGAATGCAACTCTTTGCACCATTCGTCTTGATACAATGCTATGAACCACATTTCTCATGAAATTGCAGCTCTTCTCAATGTGACACACATGAAAATAAAAGAGGCGGACCATAACTCAAAATTGTGCTTTGGTGTATGTGGCACGCGGCTCTTTAGTGTCTGCGTGAAATTTGATTTGTTAGGTTGTATCCATCTTACACTATGTCTTTTTTTGCTTATTATTTTTGCTAAACTATTCCCTTCCCACCGTAATATTATGTCAGATATTATAGTTGCATATTGGGCTAAACACTGACCGATAAAGGTCTCGTGAGAAATGTGTCCTTAGTAGCCCAAAAATGTTTGCATATCTTAAGTCTTGGATGTGCGGACCAATGATTGCGACAGATAACTTTGACATAGGTTGATGCTACTTTACTTAAGTCTTATGTTACAAAGGTACCATATGGGAAAAGCGAGTTTGAGAACATGCCTTTAATTAAGCATGGCACATGACAACTAATGCAAATCAAATTTAGAAATGCCTTTTCTCGCTTCAGTTCTGCCCTGGCTTTAGTTACATGTTAGATATCAGGATATATCTCTTTAATTTGGTCTCCGCCATTAAAAAAGAAGAGCGGCTACAAGAGTTATACTTTGAGAACATTCTTGTTGTTCATATATGAAACTGGAGTCAGTTGTTGTGCTCGATATGCTTCAAATTCTGATTATGGTTAATTAACTAAAAAATTCTAAGGTGAGAATTTCTAGATGTCTCTCAATAGAACTAGCAACAGTAAAGCATGCAACATTCAAATTTGAATTGGTGGAAGGTGGTCAATTCTTTTGTTCAACAAGAGACATCCATGCTAATAGTAAGGACTTGGTTTTAGAAGATTTAATAATTTAACTTTTATCTCTGTTTGAGAATTTATGCTGCAACTTTTGTTCTAACTATTTTTGTGATTCTCTATTTGTTATATTGGAGCCTCATTGCAAAGCTCAATGTCTTGGTTGAGTTGACATGATTGAAATTGGAATGTACTCTACTGAAGGTTTTTGATTTCTCCAAAGCTTCATATTCATGTTAACATCTGCAATGCAATTCTGGAGAATAGCTCCATGGAACTTGGGCAGTGATAGATGCTTGGTGAGACATTTATGTATTACTAATTATAATTTCAAACCAGTAAATACTTCTTCAAAAGTTTTCTTTAGTGCTGAAGTTGTTGTGATCAACCTTCTTTAGCATATGCTTGTGTTTGTTATGTTGCATGGTTCTCGTTCTCTTCTACTAGTAATAATTGATGTCATTATTCCTTATACCTGCTTTCACAGGTTAATGAAGCAGAGGTGAAATCCTCAAGTCAACAAAAGAAAATTGAGGAGTTGGAAGCACAACTTCAGGAAGCTGAGGATATAGTTAAAGATCTTAGGGAAGAGTTGAGCATAGTGCAAGCAGAGTTGAGGAAGCTGAAAACCAACCAGTCCCATCCATTGGATGGAAAATACTCTGAAATGGATGTGCCAAGTCAAGAAAACATGTCATTGATGAGGTTAAATGCCTTTGAGTCAGTGACATTCCCTCTAGCTCAACACCCAGTTTCTGATGTGGAAATGACTTCATATAATGGAAATGGGCCCATAAAATTGCATATTCCTCAAAATTCAAACAGGGAAAATTTTCTTGGTGACAACCCTGTCATTCCCTCCATAATTTTGAGAAATAAAGGCAGAAATGGCTGCACTCAGAGAATTTGTGCATCTGAAAGGAATACGCTAAATGGAAATTTGCCTCATTCCAAGCAAATTGAAGTTTTAAAGAATGACACAATGTCAAAAGAAGATAGTGAAAGCGAGGTAATCCATAAAAATCCCAATGCTGAGGCCGGCAATGATCTAACAGTAGAAAAGAACCCCACTGACCCCAAATTAACACAAGTGTTTGGTGCCAGCTACCAAGTTTCCAGAGTCAAGCCTGTCATCGGAAAAGGAAAAAGATCTACTAGATACACAAAATTTAAACCTCCTTCTTCTAGACCTGATATTTTCATGGAAGCCCACCAACTAATTGATCTTTCCAGTTCTAAAAGTCAATCAGGTTCACTTAATAATGAAGAGATTACCGTGACAGCTAATCAGGAGGGTACAGAATCCCCTTGCTCCACTGGGGTATCCCCGCATGAAACAGATGTGTGCATGGGATCAGGAGATGCAGATGCTACTGTTAAAGATACAAATTTGGCCAATGGTGGTAGTTTTCAGCAGTCACTAGGAAATGATATTAATTTGGTCAAATCAGCATTGACAGCAGAGGACAGTCAGTCTACAGAGAGTTTGGCTCGCCCTGTTTGTAAGGGTGACCTTGGAAGAATAGACATGCCAGCTGCAAACTCAGATGTGAAAGAATCTCAGACAGCTGATGTTGCACAAATTCGTATTCTAAATGAAAGTCTTCTGAAATATACATTTCAAAGGAAGCGGAAGAGGGGAACCTTGAGCAGTAACAGTGGGAATGGCTTTCTTGAAAAGTGCACTCAGCAGAAAAAGGTGGAGGAGGCTGGGGAAAGGCAAAGCAATTCTGGTGAATCACACAAGTCTAGCTCAACACCGGAATCATCTCGAGATGGTCGGCAATTGGCACAAGTAGAGGCTGGGGAAAAACAAAGTAATTCCGGTGAATCACACAGGTCTAGCTTAACACCAGAATCATCTAAAGATCGTCGGCTTGTAGCTCAAGTTGCTCATGAGGTCAGTGACGTGTTTGCAGTAGAATCCTCTATAACTTGATTTATTATACATTCACATAATTACATGTATTTGTGTGTTTGTGAGGAAGGACAGTGAAATGGCTTGTTCAATTGCTTTCCATGATTTTAATGGACTAAGTTGGATATGGCTCTTATAAATTTATGCACAGTTGCACATCCTTTCTTGTACATGCCACATGTGCAATAACAAGTATAGACCTTATCTTGAAAGAGCATTGGAGTTCTCTTGGCCTGAACATAAGATTCTTTTGATGAGGATTCCCCAATATTTCTGTAATTTCCATCATAACTTTGAATTATTTGACAGGAGCAATGAAGTGGGTCACAAGTCAGAAATCCTTCATGATTTTTTTTTTAATCAATAAAAAGTTGTATTAAGGGCTTCAAAGGGAAGCTACGCAAAAGGAAATCACAAAGCTAGAAACTCAATGCAAGCCAAAAGAAGCTACACCAGATCCATAGAGAAATTCTTCATTATGTTGAGGCTTATTTAGCTCAGCTTTTAGTCATTTAAGAAATTGTAGTGGTGCTTTTGTTTCCTTAAATATAGAAGCTTATAGATGTAGATATACATTTAGTCTCCCTAATATAATGTTGTTATGCAGGATAAAATTCTGGAAAGTTACTAGGAAGGTTCAAGGTTTTCAAAGCATATAATCGGGTGTGGCGGAAGGATACCATGACCAATGATTTGCATGAACAAGTAGGGCAGGGGCTACGAGCCAGCTTTCTTCCATTAAACCTAGTTAAAGACTTAAGTTTCTCCTTCACCCCCACTAGTGATGAGGCAAAATTGAATGTGCATCCTTTCTGTAGGGGAATGGGATCTTTGAATTTAATATTTATTGGAAAGGCGATACCATTAGCAAAAGAGAGAAAAGGGCACACAACAAGTGGATGAGAAATTCTCAAACCAAAAGAAAGGGAAAAAGGAAAAATAGAGAGAAAGAACCCCGAAAGGAAAAATTACATCAAGAGAACAATTCCCTTCAGTCTGCAGGGAGACCCCTTCAATCTCTCTTTACATCATTAGGAGAACCCATCAAAAGATCCAGGAAAACAATCTGGTCCCAAAAAAGAAATATAGGAAGGTTTTTGGTTCTTCAAAATTCCAACATTTCTTTCTGTCCAAATGGACCAGCTCAAAGGCGTGATTGTGTGTTTCTGAAGCACCTTTGCATTGCTGTGATATCTCACTTTTCGCTACTAATTTTACTTGACAACTAATTTTCTAGGTTCAAGATTCTTTACTGCTTAACAAACACACAGAGGGAAGAAAGAGGCCTACTATGGCTTAGCCTATTGAGGCATTTGATATATCAAAACCATGACACCTATACAAACCGCTTTGTTGAAAGTAGACAGATCCCGATTTTGTAACAATTGTAAATAAAGAGGTACAGATGCTAGCCAGGTTGGACTCTTGCTTGGTCAAGCAATTTCCCTTCCTAATCAGCCTAGGCTTGCATGTTAATGGAGCGAAGCAGCTCTTTAAACCTCAAAAGTTTAATCAGGCCGAGTCAATGTAGCTTGACCACGCTGATGCATGTGTTTGGGTTTATGCAGTAATAAAGGGCCTGGTTAGCATACTACAGGCTTTTGATCATTGGGCCGCACTTGATTTGAACTGAGAAAAGGCCATTTCCAATGCCTAGGCCTGGCCTCACACTGGTCAACCCATCCTCTCCTCTATATTTGAAGGAGACACTGCCTGGAATCATTTTAAACATTTTTAAAAAGGTGTAAGGTAGTATGAGCTACAGTTCTCAATAAAATAATCAGGTTTTTGATAGTTGGCTGAATAGTTGGATTGAAGGCTATTCCTCAATATTGTGAAAGATGGATCCACTTATTATGTGATTGGGGAATCCATGTTAGGTTATTAAACATACTTTTTCATGTTCAAACTATTTATGGATGTGCCTTGTAGAATAGTGAGCAGGGGTAGAAAAGAGTTCCATTTATGGCTTTATGGTCATTCTGGCTGGAGGAGTTAAATCGTACTAGTTTTCTCCTGACATTGTTCTTCTGTCTTTTGGATGATGAAGAGTGTCAATCATTTTGGGTGCAACCCAACTGAAAAAAGATTTTTCTCATGAGGACTGTAAATTAGAAAATGTTGATAACACAAACAGGCAACTTAGAAGGCATCCATTACTTGAGCATGAAAAGACGAAGATCTGAGAAGTAACTAATGGACATCTCTTTGTGAAAATCCTTCCGTTCCTGTTTCTTCTAATGAACCAAAGAATGGCAAGAGTGACCAAAAGCATTCTGTTTCACAAATCTTACATCATGGATTAAGAGAGTCTGTAATTGATCTTTTTCTTAGAGACATTTGTTAGATGCTTATTTTAGGTTAACATGGTTATGAGTAGTTCGATGGTGTCAACTGGCGCATGACTTTGTCAGCTCTTTCCTCCTCAACCGTATGTAAGATCTACAATTAGCTGCTTATTTCTTGGCCGACTGTTTCTCCTCTTTAAGACACCCAGTAGTGTCGTGACGAAAATTGAGAAGATTATGCTAGACTTCCCTTGGCCAGGTGTAGGGGAGAGAGATCATTATCTTTGTTGGGATAGTTTATAGACCAAAATTTGCTGGAGTTGCCAGGTCTTTGAGTTGTGGAGTCTGAGAAAAACTCCTTATACAGACGCAGTATTATGATTCTTTTTCTTTTTTTTTTTCCTTTTGGAGTTAGAAGTCACTATAGCATTATTTGATTCTGTGGCTGAGAAAAGGAATGTGAAGAATGGAGAAAATGTTACTTATTTGAGCATTTGCAAATTCATCTCTCAGCTTAATGATCCTTCCTTCAACCAGTAAAATATAAAAATACATGTAGACCCTCCACTCAACCAGTGTTTACTTCTGCAAGATGCATCGCATGATTTGTGGGAGATGGTGGATATTTTTCCAGTCCTAAGTATTTTTACACTCTCATATGGCCCCAACTTTGGATTTTGAATTCTTTAGAGGGTTGAGATTTTTTTTCCCCTTCTTAATCTTTCCTTGATCATCTGCTTATGTTGCTCATGTCCCTAATGTTCTTTTTCGCTCAATTGCAAGGCCAAGGTTCCATCTACAACTAATGGTTCAGACATTGTTTTCTATTTGACTTTGTCAACAACTTATTGCAATCAAGGAGGTCTTATGAGATTTCTTAATTGTGACACTTGTGGTATATCATCCCCTTGTTTTGCTTATGTTTCAGCAGCTTGAGATATATGGACCTTTTTGGAGTAGCTGGAAATGGGGGATGTCCACAATTCTCAACAAATTTCAATGGTTTCAGTGCACAATTTAGGACATGAAAAATATGGTATTGTATAGTATGCACTATTTTAAGTGATATTGTGGTGTCTTTAGATTGATTGAAAAATGCAAGGAACTTGAAAGGAAACGACATTGAATTGAATGACTTGGTGATCAAAATGATAAGTTGAAGTATAATGTACCCAATATTTTTAACTGAAAATTACTAGTAAGTGCAACCAGTCATGTGGTCCAAGAGTTGCATTCTAAATGTATATATACTTCACTCCTTGATGAATATATCCTGTCAACTTTAGAATTTATGGTATATATTTCTTTATCTTTAGATGCCATTGTGGCTTGAAAGATGATGTAGTTGAGATTACAAGATCAGAAGATGGATTATCGTGCCGATAATCGTAGGGCAAGATTCATCATGCCAGTAAGTTGGGATTTCAAGTTTTTTTGGGTGGAGTTGGGATATATTATCAGCTACTCTTCTGGAGGAAGTATTCTTTTTTCTTTTCGCTAATAAGATCTCTTAGACATGAAAAGAGAGATAAGTAGAATCAAATTGTAGTATCTAAATCTTACATTACAGTAAAACCATTAGCATCTAAATCTTTCATTGTTTGATGTTCATGTTCAGATCAATAAGCTTATTCAATAGGTCTCTTTAACAAGTTATTTGGTATTGCATTACTTGGTGAAGCTGCATCAGGATGTGATTGTAAGTTATAAGAATAAAAGATTTACTTTAAATGAGTCCATTAGTTTTTGCTGTTTTATACCAATTTAGATCATGTAAAATGCTAAGTGTACTACAATTGGAGAGGAAAAACTTATTGAGGATTGGTGGATAAAACAAGTGAAGAAGGCGATTACAGTTCTTGCGGAGGAGAGGATAGGATAGTGAGAATAGGAGTGGGCAGGTTACTATATGATTACCAAGCCATATGAAAAGGAGATATGCTGCAGTAGTGGATTACCTATCGTAGTAATTAACAAATACTTCGTGTAGCTCCAATAAGAATGTTGGGGGAAATAAGCGGGTTGGTGGCAAGGAGAACAGAAATTGACTGGTACATAATGCTTTGGTCGCAAACTTTAGATCTTTTCAGAGGATCCTGTACTGAAGGGAGATATGGGGCCTGCGAAATTGGATTCATGACTATGCATGGAATTAATGCCTCCAGCCTTCTACAAAGACGGAACAACTTTATGGTGTTTGCTCTTTCGTTCTTTCTCTTTTTTTTTTTTTTTTTTTTAAAAAAAAAAAAAAAAAAAAAAAAACTGTGGTGTTCTGACTGGATTCAAACTCCCATTTTGTGTGCGGGCCTCGTGGCAGTGCCAGTCTTTGTTGCCTGTCATGTATAACTAAATTGCTTGATTGGAAAATGTGCATGCAATGATAGCATTGCAAGTGGTTGATTGCTAATTCTGGTCTCATTCTTCACATGCTGTCTCCATGGATCGCTCGACTTGGTGTTAGGCACCAAGTGCTTTATGTAAGTTCTGTGGTGATTAATTGAACATGACATTTGTAGTCAGAAATAAGAATCCTGTTAGAATGATACACTAATAACCCCCCCCCCCCGGGGGGGGGGTTTGCACACACTATCTTTTGTCCTTCTATTTAGATATGCTAATGTTTATTTGCCAATATCTTTTAACTTTTCTTTTTTCATTTTCTTGCAAACATTTCTGATTCTTCCGCAGCTGATTTCTTTGTCTGCAAAAAATGGGTGGAATTAAAAGTGGGTACAAGCCATTTGTTGCTTCCAGATCCATATGTTGAATGACGCCTCAGTAACTTAGTCCTGGAATTGTCTACTGTTGATCAACTGCTCCTGCTTAACCAAGAGGGACCTTGAGTTAACATAGTATCTCGGCTTCATACCAAGATAATAAGTTGTTATCGTTGCAGCATATGTACTTTTTCTGAAGGAAATACCAAACAATCATGTGTTATGTTCTTCTGCCATTCTCTTAGTAACTTTTATTTTATGTAATCAAATTTTGCAATGAGGAGGCCTTAGATCTGACCTCTGTAGCAAAGCAATAGAATAATGCAAATGACATTCTTGTAATTTGATGAGAGGAATATTTCTCCTGCAGCATTTGTAGTTATTGTTTCAGAGGGAAGGTAGTCACTGCGGCCATCATCTTCTTTCCTTTTTGTTAGCAATGACAAGGAGAGATCCTTTTATTTTTCCTTATAATTTTCTTGTTCTTAGAGTATAATGAACAAAGCACTTCTCTTTCTAATGAATGGGAAGTCTGCTTCAACCTCATCCTGCACCCACCTCCCAGGTGTATGTTTCAACAAGAATCACCAAGGGCAGGTTGATTCAATAGAAAGACACCCGTGGTAAAAGCGTTCACATGACCCAGCTAATAAAATGCATTCGGCAGTCCATTTTAGGGATCTGCGACTTGCCATTCAGCGACTTTGGCAAGAGGGCAGGAGACATTCGAAAACTCAAAATAAGCATTATTCTGAGCCACTTCTTCACTAGATTTTAGAAGTTGCATATGATATAAGAAAGAGACCGACCTATGCCCCATAAATTATCAAATTATCTTAGGATTATATTCGGTCAAAATCCAGTCATGCTTGCTGGACATTGGCACCAAGCTCAGCCACTAACCCAGATAATATGCCAACTCCTTTCTTCTCTTTAAATATTGGAACTTCCAATAAAATTCAGGTTGACCCATGTGGTCACTAAATGGTTGATCCTTATAATTTATCTAATATAATATCCTTTGGGTTTAGTTTATAGGAACAAGATGAAAAATAAGATATATATTTTTTTATTAGACCACTGGTATTATAAATCATATTTCAATTAATCCGGTTTGAATGTATGGAGGACTTATTTTGGGATGACTCTTTCAGCGTAGTTTTTTCTATTACTAAGTTTTGAATTCAAAATTTGATTAAATAATTTAACCATAGTTATTAAACCCGAATCGACCCGTCGGTTGGATCGGGTCAACCCTTCACCCGCCCAATATACGGGTTGGCTATCTAATGGATTGTTGTGCAAATAACTGGAAAACCGTGTAACTCGCGGGATTAGATCTAACCGAGAGAGAAACTAATCGGAAAAAGAAAAATCCGAGAAATCCAAAAACGAGAAAGAAGAAAGAGAAAGAGAGATATAGAGAGAGAAAGAAGAAATCGAGAAAGGGAGATATAGAGAGAGAAAGAGAGATGGCAGCAAAGCCCCTCAGAAGATGGTCGCGACCAAAGCTGTTCGCATATCGGCTTCGGCCACCATCGGAGTCAAGAAATCTCACCATTTCCATCTTGGAATGTTGCTCTTAAAGAAATCTGAAAGTACCAGGAGAGAGAGATATATATAGAGATTACATGTTGAAGGATGATTGATCACCGACTAAAGTGAGATTGAGAGGGTAAGAATTAGATAGACAGAAAGGGTGTAACGTGTGAAAACTCAGAAGAGTGGAGAGGACAGCAAACCTAATTGGAAAATTCCAGGCCTCTTTTTCTTTATGTTTTTTTTTTTGGTGGTTGAGAATTTATTAAAGCCAATGTGTCTTGTCTGTCCGAATTTGGGTATTCAATGCATACATTGCATCGTCCCTTCGGGGGCATCTGATGCATACATTGCATCACATTCAGTTTTATCACAATTTTAACCTAATGGATGTGCACGAACACCGAACGCCTAAAAGGAGCTCTGTCCCTCCAAAATTAATATTAATAATATACATACATAACACATACTATATTGTCAAACAAAAATTATTTTAATAGGGCCTAATTTAAATAAATAAATAATTATTATATCTTTCAAAAAAAATTAAAAATTATAACGTACGTATATTTTACCAAAGTAGAATATAAGATTTTCAAATATATATATGTGTGTATATATATATATATATATATATATATTAAATTTTAGTTAATAATTTCTCAAACGGTTGAAAAAATAAGAAAAGAAAAGAGAGAGTTGAAAGATTTTTTATACTTACTAAGTGCTCGTTTAGCAGATTTTTTTTTTTCAGTTTTTTGAAAAACAGAAATTAATAATTTTAAAAATAAAATTAAAAATTATTTGATATTTTTACTTTTAAAAATAAACTGATTTCATAATTTTTAAAATAAATTTAAAAATTAAAAGTTAAAAGTTAAAATTAAAGAAGAAGAGTTTAGATCTGAAAAATATGAGAATAAATAAATTTATGACATGAACATATTTGATATTTGATATACTTTATGTGAATATATAAATAAAAAAATATATACTTTCTAAAAAATCGATATATAAAAAATAAGATGAAAAAAAAAACTCCTCTCATAAAAACTATTTTAAAATTTTTATTTATAAAAAAAATTATTGAAAAGAGAATCTATTTCATAAGATTTTTCTTTATTAAAAAAGATAAATCGAAAAAGATCTTATCAAACAAACACTAATTTACCTTTCTCAAAAACACATAAGATGGTTTGGCATTTCCTATCAATAAGACCCACTCGAGGACGGTTGCAATTTAGGAGTAAAACTACGCGAATGATAGACAAATTATAAACACCACCGAAATCATTTGATAGAATTAAAATATAATTATTATTTTTATATAAAAAGAATAATCATATCAATGATCCGTTGATCTAATAATAAAATATTAGAATTCTTTAATCAAGATCTATTATTTTATCAAGATTTTTACTTCAAGTCTTGAAAATAAAAAAAATAAACACAGATAGACTCAGTTTTTAAATTGATCTTTATAATTATTTAAATCAGATTAATTGGATTTTGAATATCTAATCAAATATAATAATATGTGATATGAAATAGAGTATTGGAATGAGTTATGAGGTCGCAAGATTGAATAAGCATTTTTTAGCCAAAAATAAAATAAAATAATAATAATAATAAAATAAAACACTGGAGGAAAAAATGCGGCAAGTGCCCCTGGAAAAAATGAGTTGTGAGGGTCTCATCCCAAAGATTGGGCGTTCAAAGCATCCAGTTTGGGACTGGGCGTTGCGACTATTTACCTCACTGCTACTTTCTCTGTTAATGTCTAATGTGGTCTTTCTTGGCACAAGGCTCAATCCGTACTCTCTCTATCTCTCTCTTGCTTATTGAAGTTTTAAGGATTTTCCAAGTGCCCCTGGAATACCCAAATAGCTCATTGTTATCTTGCTTGTGTCCTTGTTGCCTGTGCTTGTGATCTTACGCGGACTTTGATACTTACAACCCCAGTTCTTGGTTTGGCCTGGTTTGATGCAAAAAAGGGTATAAATTTGTAAGATCCAGAGAGCGTACTTATCTAAGAGGGTTTTGAGATGTCTTATACCTGTGTGAGTCGTGCGCTACTGGAGTGTTTCAACCCTATCTTTCTTATCGAGCCGATCCGAAAATCTCGAGAATTCAATATTTCGAATCAATTATGATCCTCATCTTTGGAAACTTTCGTATTCAGGGGGGAACCTTCCCTTAACTGAAAGATCCTCAGGATGTTGTTCGCCGTGAGGGATGGAAGTTAATAGATTATTTTGGTCTTCCTTTAGGGTCGTTGGAATCATTAGTTATCGATTGGTCATTCCACCAGTGAAGGGTTTTCAGGGCTCTTCGGTTGAGGAAATGATCATTGGTTACTTGATCAAGGTGGTTACCTTCACTTGATAAATTACATTCGGTTGACGGGCGACTGAGGCCCTATTGTTCGACAGGTCTGGGCGACTAAGACCCTTCAGTAGATAATCGTATTCAAGTCTAGATCGGTAGCTGTCCTTCGTGCGCTTTTCATGTAAGCTTTTTCAAAACTGACTCATAAGATCTGTTTTTAGGGCCATGTCCCATCATTTGCCCCCGACTCATGGCTTTTTTGGTAAAGAAAAGTCATGAGTAGAGACCTACGAGACGCACTTGATACGTTACAGGAGCATGGGGATGCTAGGCTCATCCTAAACCATCTTATTTTCTTGCCACGAATACAAGTGTGTCTCGACGGAAGTGACTTCTTTGTGGAGAATTGGAGACAATTTATTTCCCCATTTATGACAGAATATCTTTCCTGATCCGTTTCACCTGTCCCGAATTAATTATGGCTTACTCTCTCATTGCTATAAGTAGCTACGATGGGCGCTAATTTTTCTTCATAAAGAATCGAGTCTTTTCTTTTTCTTTGGGGATCTTGTTAAGAGTTGTTTCTTTTCAATAGAGGTGCTTCATGAGGCTTTTTGGGTGTGTGGAGTTTTATGGTTCGAGGAACTTCTACTGGAGTGAGATCTCATTAAGAAAGAGGACTGCTAGACGGAGATCTCATTATGTCGGCCGCTATTGGGCTGGCGTCATGGGATCATCCATTGCCAATGGAGGTATATTCTTGTACCGCTTTGGATGGTCCGTCTGGTTCTGTCCTCATCATCCATTTATGGTGGGGATATCTCCCGATAGTTTTTAGACGGGTAAGTCTGGCCCGGGTTGCATTGGGGGTAACAAAACCCGAGCTCGCCTCCTCTTGTCCCTAGTACTACATTTTTGTACTTTCCAGCATAGGGATTGTGTTCTTCCTCTTCGAGAATAACCCCATTGTGTATTTCTCTTGGTGTAATCAACCCTACTTAGTGGCTTGTATATATTCTTTGTGTAGCCGAATGTACTATTTTATACAGATGTAAATGAAAGATTGTACTTTACTTACTTAGATTTTGCTCCTTCTCTTTTCCAATTTCTTGTATGATTACATGACTTTCTTCGATTTTCGCCAGAGTAGATTTGTCTTTTAGGCCCTCCCCTGAGACGTTTAGTAACACCGGCCCTTCGGACTACTGGATGGGCCCTCCCAAACGTGACTTGCACGAGTGGTGGGAGTCTGGCGACTTAGGCCCTCTGAGTGATAGGGGATTTTTTGAGTATAGGGGCCGCGTTCACCCGTCTGGGGAATTACATCCCCTATAGACGATGCATACGAACGATAGAGGCTGAACAACTGAAACCCTGTGAATCATAGGAAATTTTCAAGTTGTGTGTCGCATCCACCCGTCCAGACGACGCGTACGAACGATAGAGACTGGACGATTGAGCCCCTCCGAGCAATAGAAAAATTTTTAAGTTGTGGACCGCATCCACCCATCCGGGAAGTTACAACCCCTATAAACAACGTGTACGAACGATAGATGCTGGGCGACTGAGACCCTCCGAACGATAATAAATTTTTTAAATTGTGAATCGTGTCCATCCGTCCGGAGAGTTATATTCCCTATAGACGACGCATACGAACGATAGAGGCTGGGTGACTGAAGCTCTCCGAACGATAGAAAATTTTTTAAGTTATGGGTTGCGTCCACCTATCCGGGGAGTTATATCCCCTATAGACAACGCGTACGAACGATGGAAGCTGGGCTACCGGGACCCTCCGAACGATAGGAAATTTCCATATTCTTCTCCGGGCTAAATCTTTCGGTTGTTTGATAGCGCTGAAGTTCACTGGTAGTATATGCGTAGGTTTTTCGAGTTCCAGATTCTAGCTACTGCCAATCCATCTAGATTGTTAAGGTGATAAGTTCCTGGTCGGACCATAGAACGCACTCGATATGGGGCTTCCCAATTAGGATCGAGTTTGCCTCCGGGTTGGGGCTGACCGGTAGCTTTCACCTTCCTTAGCACTAATTCTCTAGGTCTGAACGTTCGGTTTCAGACCCTGCAATTGTGATATCGTGTCATCTGTTGTTGATAGGCCGCCATTTGTGTCAATACGGATTCTTGCAACTTTGGGAGCAAGTCCAATCTTTCTCATAGGTTGCGTTTGTTTTGCCTGGCGTCGTATTGAGTTACTTGTAGTGAGTGAATACCTATCTCCAAGGGTATGACTGCTTCACTTCCGTAAGTTAAACTGAAATGTGTTTCTCCCATTGCTCTTCGGGGGGTACTGCGATATGACCAGAGGATACTGTAAAACTCTTCAACCCACTGTCCTTTGGCATCATTCAATGTCATCTTCAGCCCTTGTAAGATAGTTCAGTTGGTTACTTCAGCGAGCTCATTAGTTTGTGGGTGAGCGACTAATGAAAATCGATGTTGAATCTTGAGCTTCTCGCAGAACTCTCGGAAGCGCTGGTTGTCAAATTACTTCCCGTTGTCCGTGATAAGGATGCGCGGTATACCAAACCGGGTGACAATATGGGTCCACATAAAAGACTGGACTTTGGCTGTCGTGATCTAAGTTAAAGGCTCGGCTTCCACCCACTTAGTGAAGTAGTCGATGCTACTATAAAAAATTTTCGTTGTCTTGTGACTAGAGGAAATGGTCCGAGAATATCCATCCCCTATTGAGCAAAGGGCCAAGGGCTGGATATAGGGTTGAGTTCAGTGGAGGGCAACTACGGCACCGACAAAAAACATTGACACTTGTCGCACTGCTTAACTTAGTTGTTGGAGTCGCTTTTCATAGTTGGTCAGTAGTACCCCTGACAAAAGGCTTTATAGACCAGATTTTGGGTACCCAGGTGATTACCACAAATTCCTTTATGAATCTCTCGGATGATATAATCCATTTCTTCGGGAGTTAAGCACCGTAGATATGGGTAAGTGAATGACTTGCGGTAAAGGATCCCATCGATTATGGCATAGTGCGCTGCCTTTCGCTTCAGTTTCACCACTTCTTTCGGGGATTCTTGCAGACAATCATGCCTCAGGTATTCTTCTATGAGGTTCTTCCAACTAGGGGACCGATCGACAGAGAGGGCTTCCTTGGGTTCGTCGATGCTGGGATATGGCAAGCTCTCCTAGAAGTAACCGAATCGGAACTAGCCAACTTCGATAGAGTGTCGGCTCGTGCATTCTCCAACCGAGGGATTTACTGGATGTCAAACTTACCCAATCGTTCTATCGTCTCACGCAGCTTGCTCAAGTATTTTGCCATGATTGGATCTTTGGTTTCGTAGACCCTCTCAATTTGTTTCACAACCAACTAGCTGTTCGTAAATACTCTCACGTTCCGTGCCCCCATCTCATATGCAATTCGAAAACCTGTTAGTAAGGTTTCGTACTCCGCTTGGTTGTTGGTAGCCTAGAAATCGAACCAGAGGGCGTACTTTGCTTTGAAATCGTTCGGTCCCACCAGTATAAGTCCAGCGCCGCTTCCTGATGAATTTGATGATCTGTCGACATGGATGGTCCATTTTGGGATCGATCACTCTTCTTGATGGTTGGAAGGTTGTTCTTCGGGCGCCATAGGCAGAGTACATTCAAGGATGAAATCGGCCAGTGTTTGACCCTTTATCATGGGCCGCAGTCGATACTGGATATTGAATTCGCCCAATTCTACACTTCACTTGATAAACCGACCGGAAGTATCTCTCTTTTAGAGATCTGCTTTAGCGGTTGGTCGGTGAGTACTATGATGGTATAGGCCTGGAAATACGGTTGAAGATGCCTTGCTGAAATGACCAAAGCGTAGGCTATCTTCTCGATCGGCCGGTAGTTAATCTCGAACTCCTTCAGTATTCTGCTAATGTAATAAACCGGCTTCTGGACAGTGGATTCCTGTCTTACTATCACAGAGCAGAGTACTCGTTCAGAGACAGCCAGATATAAGTAGAGTTTTTCCCCAATGATGGGTCGCGAAAGTAGTGGTGGTTGTGTCAGGTATTCTTTCAATTGTTCGAAGGCTACCTAGCATTCGGACGTCCATTCGAACCGTCGTAATCTCTTTAATGCGTCGAATATGGGCTTGTATTTCTCGCCGACTTTGGACATGAATCGGCTTAGAGCTGTTATCCGACCAGTTAGGCGTTGTACTTCCTTTAGTGTCTGGAGAGGCGTCATATCTAATATCGCCTGTATCTTTTCGGGGTTGGTCTCTATCCCTCGAATGGTGATCATAAAGCCCAGGAACTTCCCGGAGGTGATCCCAAAGGTACACTTCGATGGGTTTAGCCGCATGTTGTATTGTTCCAAGTCTGGAAGGTCTCTTCAAGGTCAGCGACATGAGCTTCCACAACAACACTCTTGACGAGCATATCATCAATATAAGTTTCAACATTCCTACCTAACTGGTCTTTAAAGACCGAATTGACCAGTCGTTGGAAAGTTACTCTCGCATTTTTTAGGTCAAAGGGCATGACCCGATAGCAATACGTACTGAATTCGGTGATGAAGCTGCTCTTTTCTTCATCCTCGGGTGCCTTTTGATCTGATTGTAATCGGAATAGGCATCCATGAAACTCAAGAGTTGTTGTTCCGAGGAGTTGTCTACGAGTTTATCGATATTAGGAAGCGGATAACTATTGTTTGGGTATGCTTTATTGAGATCAGTAAAGTTCACACACATACTTTACTTGTCATTGGTTTGTTTCACCAAGACCACATTAGCAAACTACTCGGGATACTTAACTTCCCGGATGAACCTGGCCGTTAACAGTTTCTATACTTCCTCCTGAATGGCGCGTTGTCGTTCGAGAGCAAATACCCTCTTCTTTTGCCTCACTGTTTGAAATCGGGATTAACTGTTAGCCTATGGGTTATGACTGATGGATCTATGCCTGGCATGTCTTCCGAAACCCAGGTGAAGACTTTTGAGTGTCTTTGTGGACAGACGACTAAGGCCTCTCACAAGGAAGGTAATAGGTTAGCCATTATCCTGATGGTTTGACTGGGGTTTCCCGTTAAAGGAACCTCGATCGTGTCTTCGCCTGGTTCGAGCTTCACTTTCGGCTCAATGCCTTCTTTAGGCTCTAAGGCATCGATCGAAAAAGCCTCTTGTGCTTCTTGAGCCGCAAAGAGGATATAGGGATCCGGATCACTACGTATGGTGGCGACTCCCAGCAACGTTCTGAACTTCACCTTCATGTATCGTGTGCTTGGTAACGCTTCTAGCTCATCTAAACTAAGCTTTACGAGAATAGTGTTGTAAGGACAGTAAAGCTTCACCACATGGAACGAAACCTGAGCGGTTACATGATTAGGGGGCTTTCCGAGGGTAACGGAAAGGCAGATGATACATTCAGGATAGGTGGGCTCGTCCAAAAGTCATCTAAGGGACCCGGTAGGCGACAAGAGTCGGGACGAGTTGTGGCCCATTCTACAGAAGGCGTCTCAAGTGAGGAGATCACAATCAGCTCCCTGATCGACCAGAACTCTCTTCACAGTGTGAGATTCTATCTTCACGGTTACGACTACGGGGTCGTCGCGGCGGGGGTCTACCCCTATCAAATCATTGTCATCAAAACCTATGATCGGCCTTCTCATTTTGGCTGGTATCGCGCTAGATATAATTGTAGTAAACATCGCCATGAGTTTTTGGAGAATCAGTATGTTCCCACAGACGACACCAATCTGTTGGAGATGGGTTATGACTCTACAGATATCGACTCCTTGCTGACCTGAGTGGTTACCGTCATAGGAATGTGATACCTACAAAAACCGTAGGAGGGTGCTCCGACGGGAGGACTACAACGCTCAAATCAGAAAGAGCAATTTTCATATGAAAGGAAAACAGACTGAGAGCTCGAGAGAGTGATTCCCTATGATTAGAGTGCCTAATGTGTAAGGCTCAGAGAATGTACCTGTCTAAGAGGATTTTGAGATGTCTTATACCTGTGTGAGTCGTGCGCCCCTGGAGTGCTTTAATCCTACCTTCCTTATCAAATCGACCCGGAAATCTCAGGGATTCTATATTTCGAATCAACTGTGATCCTCATCTTTGGAAATTTTCATATTTTGGGGAAACCTTCCCTTAATTGAAAGATCCTCAGGATGTTGTTCATCGTGAGGGACGAAAGTTAATAGAATATTTTGATCTTCCTTTATGATCGTTGGAATCGTTAGCTATTAATCGGTCATTCGACTGATGAAGGGTCATCAGGGCTTTTTAGGTTGAAAAAACGACCATTGGTTACCTGATCAAGGTGGTTACCTTCACTTGATGAATTACATTCGATTGTCGGGGCGACTGAGACCCTATTGTTTGGGAGGTCTGGGCGACTAAGCCCCTTCAGTAGATAATCGTATTCGAATCTAGATCGGTAGCTATCATTCGTGAGTTTTTCATGTAGGCCTTTTCAAAACTGACTCATAAAATTTGATTTTTGGGACCATATCCCATCACTTTCTTTACAATAAACCCACCCTAATGGGTGTATAAGTTCAATATATTATTGAACCAGTTTGGGTGCCATAGTTCCAGTTAGTGCTTCAAAAGAGTAGCCTAAACAAGCTTTGGTGCTCGAGTTGACCTCAATCAAGATATGACAAGTTCAAGCTTAAGCTCGAGCCGAAGTCCAACTCTAATATTCATGTTTGAACTCCCTTTATGGGGGGGAACAACTTGAGCTCCACTCTGTTGGTTTTAAGAGAAGCAACAAAATAGACTCTTGCGTTTTATTGAAACATATGATCCTTAAATACATAAAATGTTACCAAAAAGATAACAACCAAATCAAATTCAAATTTGATAAAGGATAACAACCTAATCAACAAAAAAACAAATATCTAACAAATTTTAACCACCAAATCCTAAACAATCTTATCTGTAGTTGCTAAGGCATATTACATTTAGGTCTGACAATCGAGCTTTCTAAACCGAGCTTTGCATGACTCGAACTCAACTCGTTTAAAATTTTATGGGCTCGAGCTCGGCTCGAAAAAACTCAAAAAATCTAGACTCGAGTTCGGCTCGAAAAATTAAAAGGGTTTCGTGCCCATTTCGGGCCAGACTCGAGCTCGAATAACAATTTTTTTTTACCTACAAAAGTTTTTTAAATATACAAAAAATCAATTTTTTTTTAATTTTAATAATTTTAAATTAAACAAAATATTTTTAGATCAAATTAACTGAATTATTTTTTACTCTTGGACTTCTTTCTTCTGTGAGACAAAAAATAAAAAATGTCAAATATAAACAACTACCCAACATACACTACATACTGCTTAATGTTAAACAACCTGAGCTTTTATCGAATCGAGTCTACTTATGTCCAAACTCGGCCCGTAATTAAATCAAGCCTAAAAATTATGCTCAAGCTCGGCCCGGCTCTAAATGAGTCTCGACCCTTTAAAACGGGCCGAACTCGAGCCGAGCTCTAGCCGGCCTGGTCCAATTGCCAGTCCTAATTACATTAACAGTCCTCCTTGCCTCAGTAGCTGCAGACTCCCAACTTCTCTCTCAAGAACTCAAATCTAGTTTTGGGAGAGCTTTCGTGAATATATTGGCCAATTGGTCACACGTTTTGCAATATAGCAAACGTATTTCACCACTTTTCTAAACTTCCCTAAGGAAATAAAGTTTGATATTGAAGTGCTTGGTTTTTCCATGAAAAATAGGAATATTGGAGATTGTTATTGCTGTTTGATTGTCCAGAAACACTGCAATACCCTCATTCTGCATCATATACAAATCAACAAAAAATTTTCTAAGCCATAATACTTGATTTACAGCTGTTGTAGTAGCTATGAATTCAGCTTCAGCCGTTGATTGTGCCACTATCTCCTACTTCTTTGAGCTCCATGAAAACAAACCTAAACCAAGTGTGAAACAATACCCAGAGGTGCTTTTCATATCATTAGCAGATCCTCCCCAATCGCTATCAGAGAAACCATGAAAATTGAAGTCTTCATCACAGCTAAAGAGCACTCCATAGTCAAAAGTTCTTTTGACATATCGCAACACCCGTTTTGCTACATTAAAATGCTCTTCACTAGCACAATGCAAAAATCTTAACGGAACACTTACAGCTTGTAGAATGTCCAGCCTTGTTGTTGTGAGATATATTAAACAACCTATAAGACTTCGATAAACGACCTCATCAGCCTTTTCTTTGTCATCTTGCTTGTAAAGTTTCTCTTTCTGATTCATGGGAGTACTCATAGGCTTGCAATCTTCCATTTGAAACTTTTTTAAAATTTCCTTTGCATACTTTTTTTGAGTAATAAAAATACCTTGTTGATCTTGTTTGACATCCATTCCTAGAAAGTATGTCATTACTCGAAGGTCAGTCATCTCAAAGACCTTAAGCATCTCATGCTTGAATTGCTCAATAAGAGTAATATTGCTCACTGTCACTAACAGATCATCGACATATAGGGAAACAATTAAAATATCAGTAATAGATTGCTTGACATATAAAGTAGACCCACTTAAACTTCTTACAAAGCCAAGACTTGACAAATGCTCATCAATTCTGCCATACCAGGCCCTCGGTGCCTGTTTCAATCCATTCAAGGCCTTCTTGAGTAGGTAGACGTTATTTTCTTGACCTTTTATAAGAAATCCTTCAGGTTGTTCGATATATATCTCCTCCTGTAAATAACCATTGAGAAAGGCAGATTTGACATCTAGTCGAAACACTTTTGAACCTTTTTGTTCAGCCAATACCAGAAGCATTCTAATGGTGTCAAGACGTGTAACAGGAGCAAATGTTTTAAAAAATCCACTCCAAACACTTGTGCGTATCCTTTTACCACAAGTCTGGCCTTGTGCTTGTTAATGGAACCATCAGCATTCAGTTTGGTTCTAAAAAGCCACTTAACTCCAATTACTTTTCTATGTGAAGGTCTATCAACCAACTCCCATATTTGATTTTTTTCAATCATATTTATTTCCTCCTGCATTGCAGTTATCCATTTTGGATCCTTTTCAGCTTCATAAAAACCAGCAGGTTCATATATTGTAATGTTGCATCTCTGATAAATATCAGAGAGTAGTCTTGTTCCTTGAATAGGTTCATCATCAACATCTTCCCTGTCAACTTGAGAATAATTTGCAACCTCTCTTCCTTGTTCTCCTTCCCAACACCATTGCTGCTCCTCCACAAAATGAACATCTCTACTGACAAGGATTTTCCCAGTTTGTGGTTGAAAAATCCTGTAAGCTTTTGAGATGTTGCTGTAACCAATAAAAATACCAAATTCTGTTCTTCTATCAAACTTATCTTTTTTTGCTTGAGGTACGTGTGAGAAGCAAACACTACTAAAGACTTTTAGATTCTGAAGAGAAGGTTTGGAGCCATACCAAGCTTCAAATGGAGTTTTTCCTTTCACTACTTTGGTAGGAAGTCTGTTCAACAAGAACACAGTTGTGTTGGCAGCTTCAGCCCAAAACATTTTTGGAAGTCCTTTATCATACAACATACGTCGAACCATCTCCATTATTGTTCTATTCTTCCTTTAGCTCACCAGATTTTGTTGTGGAGTGTAAAGAGTAGTGAGTTCGTGCTCGATTCCAACTTTTTCATAGAAAATATTGAATTGTTCTGATGTGTACTCCGTTCCATTGTCAGATCTCAAGACCTATATTTTGCATCCACTTTGATTTTCTATCCATGTTTTAAATTTGAGAAAAACTTCTGCAACCTGTGATTTAAACCTCAAGAAATAAATCCAACACATTTTGGAGAAGTCATCAATAAAGATAAAGAAATATTTACTCCCCTTTAATGAGGGTTCGGGCATGGGTCCACAAAGATCTGTATGGATCAACTGCAAATTCTCTGATGCTCTCCAAGCTACTGGTGAGAATAGCAATCGAGTTTGCTTGCCATATTAACATGGTGCACAGCTTTTGAGATGCTCATCAAGTGACGATAAGCCTCACACAAGTTCCATCTTCTTCATTAGCAATAGTGCAGTATGACTGAAATGCCCCATCCTTTTGTGCCAAAGCTCAGTTGTATTGTTTGAGCTTAGAAAAACAGCTTGCTCTTTCTCCATCAGGTATAATGAGAAACTCTTGCCTCTCATATTCACTCGAAACAAGTCAAGCCCTTCAGGATCCTTAATCAAGCACATTCGATTCTCAAATAGAACGTTGAATCCTTTTTCAAGCGGCTGGCCAATGTTTAACAAATTTTGATTAATTTCAGGTACAAATAAAACATCAGTAATTAATTTTGTACTTGTGTAACATTCAATTGCAATTGTTCCTTTTCCTTTGACATCAATGCATTCTCCGTTGCCTATTCTGACTTTAGAGATAGCACTCTTATCAAGCTCTTTGAAGAGCTCCTCATCATGAGTCATATGGTTGGTGCAACCACTATCGATCAACCAGCTCTCACTTGAATTGTTGGTAGAAAAACAAGTTGCCACAAATAATTGCTCTTCCTCTGGTTGGTCAGCTTTTTGGGCCTCAATTTGTTGCTGTTGATTTTTGTATCTGCAGATCTTTGTAATGTGACCTAGTTTATGGCATTTGTTACATCTCACATCAGGCCTTTTCCAGCACTTAAAGTGAGGATGGCCCCTCCTTCTACAATGTTGACATGAAGGATAATTTGGCTTATTAGTTTCTGCATTATTGGTGGTGATAATATTGGCAACGTCAGATTGCTCGCTATTGTTTTTCTTCCACATGTTACTCTGGTTAATCTGCAATTTGGCTTTCAGAGCACTCTCAATTGAACCTTCTTGTCTCATTAATCGGCGTTGTTCCTAAGCTTGCAATGCATTCAACAATTCTGCCAAGATGATACTTGACAGATTTTTAGTATTTTTCAGAGAATAGATTGTTGATTCAAACCTCTATGGGACTGTAACAAGAATTTTCTAAACAATTCTGGAATCAAAAAATTCAATTTCAAGCAATCTTACCTGATTAACAATGCTAAAAAGTCGGTCAGAATATTCCTTCATAGTTTCTGACTCCTTCATCCTTTGCATCTCAAATTCCCTGATCAGATTCAGCACTTGTACCCCTCTGATTCTTTCATCACCTTCTTATTCTTGCTTGAGAAAATCACAGATCTTCTTAGCTAACTTCAGATTCATGATTCTGGTAAAGACTGTTGGTGAGACAGCAGTGAAAAGGCATGACTTTGCTTTTGCTTTCCTTTGCTTTCTTTCCTTGTAATTCTTCATTTGAGCAACAGTTGGATTATCAGGCAAAGGAGTAATCTCATACTCCTCCTCAACAGCTTCCCAAAGGTCATTTGCTTCTAAATAGGTCATCATTCTGATTGCCCAAACCTGATAATTCTCTCCTTCAAACATGGGTGGTGTTGGTATTGCAAAAGAATTTTCAGATTGCATGTTTGAAGTGTGAAAAACCCTCAAACTCACAAAATCTCTTAAGAAGATATGCTTTGATACTAATTGTTGGTTTTAAGAGAAGCAACAAAATAGTGCTGCAAATCACTCTTGCGTTTTATTGACACATATGATCCTTAAATACATAAAATGTTACCAAAAAGATAACAACCAAATCAAATTCAAATTTGATAAAAGATAACAAACTAATCAACAAAAAAACAAATGTCTAACAAATTCTAACCACCTAATCCAAAATAATCTTATCCGTAGTTGTTAAAACATATTACATTAACACACTCATCTGGCTTGATACCATTAAACGAGCTCGAGCTCGAGCTCACAAACTAATCAGGCTCTCTAAAAAGTTTCTCAATCTATGATCAATCAAAAGAAAGAAATGATTCCATACTTGAACAAAGACTTTTGCCAGAAATTACCCAAATAAAAGAATATCAAGTGACCAAAAATGGTCGGTGACAACCTGCGTATGTAATTGATCTTGAAATGACATCAAGAAAATTGATTTCTTAAGGGAAGAGGGAGATGGTTGAGTTGTGAGAGGACAAGTGATACATAGAAGATGTGTGTTGGTGGTAATGGATGCAGCTCTTGAGGTGATTTGACTGGAGGAGTGGAGAGTCTGGACTTCTGCAACTGCAAGTACATTTTGTCAAGGGGTTCTGATTGTGGAAGTCCTTTTTTAATTATTTATGTTTAAATAAGGTGTATTACAACACGGATGATTTTTAGTGACAAAAATTAGTGGGGGTCACAAAAAATTAGACACTATAAATGCTATTTTATGGAGGTCATTTTGGCTGTCACTAAATGTTTAATCAATAGTGAGGGCCAAAATTGTCCATCACTAAAAATATATTTTTAGTGACAACAAAAAATTTTGGCCATCACTAAATCAAACGTAAAAATAATAGTCGTCACTAAAACTATTTTTCGTTTTAAAGTACAATTTTGACCGCCACTAAATTATAATTTTTTATTATATTTTGAATTTATTTATTTATAATAATTAAAATGAAATAATTTATTAGATTGTGATATTATGAGATATATCATCATAAATAATAAACGAAATATATCATTTATTATTTAAAAAATTGTGAATTTTTTTAAAAAAAGTTACTAATTTTTTTTATTGCTTAACAAAATAATTTTAAATTTAAAATAGAGATTTAGATCTCTTTAGCAAATAAATAAATAAATAAATAAATAAGTAAATAAAGAACCCAATAACATCTATTTTCTATTTTTTCTCAAATTTATTATTTAGTGACACTAAATATGTATTAGTTAGTTCATATAATAAATGCTTAAAAATTAAAAAATATATATATTATTAATAACAAATGGGGCTTTTTTTGATAAATACAAAAATAAAAGCCTTACAACATTTTAAATAATTGATAAAGAATATATAAGAAAATATAAAAAAAAAATTAAAAATTTAAAAAATGCAAAAATTAAAAAAAAAACCCAATAAAAAATATTATTAATAATTGATAAGAAATATATAAAAAATTAAAAATTTAATAAATACAAAAATATAAAGTTTATAACATTTTAATTATAAAATTTAAATATTATTTCACCTGTTGTCGATATATATTTTTATTCTTAGATTAGATATTAGATTTCATAAATTCTAGAAAATCTATAATTATAATTTTCACTTCAAATTTGGCTTCTTAATATTAAATTGTTGGTAATAATCAACTCAATTTAAATTTTAGATTTATTATTTGAAAAGAAAATAAAATATTAAATTATAACTAAAAGTAAATTAATTTTAATAATGAACTAAATAATAATTTAAAATACATAAGATGATTGGAAAAGATAAAGAAATGATAAAGATAGGGGAAGAAAAAAGAATTTTATTATCCCACGTTGGAATTGAGTGAGAAGGTACGAGACAAAGGAGAACTATAAATAATAGAGCAAAGGGGGAAACATGGGGCAAGTTGTGGGACCCATTGTGCAATGGGGGACTAGCCCACTCAGTGTAATTTTCAAAATTTGAATTTTATTTTTTTAATTTGATAGAGTAATTTTCAAAATTATTAAAATTTATAATAGATTGATTTTAAATAGTAAAATATTTAGTGAGATTTATTTTTATTGTCACTAAATATTCATATTTAGTGAAAGGCAAATTATAATTCTATTGTCACTAAATGTTCATATTTAGTGGGAGTCAAATTATATTCTCATTAAATGTGAATGCCACTATAAAGTTCTTTAGTGACAATAGAGTGATCACAATTAAAAGTCCTATTTAGCGACGGTCATTTTATTGACCGCCACTAATATTTTTAGTGACGGACTTTTTAATGACAGTCGCTGACGACCATATGACTGTTACTATAGGATTTTAGTGGCGGCCACCAGCACATATAGTGGTGACTTTGGCCCCAATATAAATACTTTGTGTTGTATTGATTCCTAGACAAGCTTAAGTAGGCTTTTTTTTGAGTTTGTTAATGAGACTATAAACGAGCTATCTACCAAGCCTGCTCGCATGCCCCACGAGCCAAGTTTGCCTATATCTGAACTTGGCTTGTTTTTTCGTTGAGCCCAAAGTGGAGCTCAGGCTTGACTTGTTTATCAAAGAAATGAGTTCGGCCGAGCTTGTTTGTGAACAACATTTTTTTTTTTTTTTTTTTTTTTTTTTTTCATTTTGCAGTCTAATTCAGTCTAATTCCATTCCATGCCACCTACCAGTTTAACTCTACTCTCACATTCCCAAGGTGGCTATACTCACACAGGCGCCAATATGATACTGAGACCACTCTTCAAGATGAGAAGGAAAATTTGAATCGATGATTGAAAACAATTGACAGCACTGCTAAGTTCTAGTTGATGTGGTATATTAACAACTCAGATTTTAGACTTCTAGAGGATGAGATGCTAAAGATAATGAACTAGAGAAGTTAGTTCTTTTTAGTTATTTTTAGGTTCAACACATTGCTGCTGCGATTCCTAAAACAACATGCTTAACTGAGCAACAACATGGTAGCGTTAGGTTTGTAAGTCATTGATACCATCCGTAATAAAACCACAAAAACTTTAGTTTGTAGCTGACACATTTAGCTTGTTGAACAATTTGATTTTCCCTATGAACGATCAGTTCTTTTAGTTATGGTGCTTTATCTCTTTCTTAGTGCCGCAACTTTATCCTAGAATTACTTTTGTATAATTTCTATAGTGACTGGTCTACTCTTGAAAGGGGAGATGGACTTCGAGGAGGTGATTTTATGGCTTAAGGAAGGGGGGGGGGATAAGATCAGCTGAAGAATTTAAAAATAGAAGAAAGGCCTCCACTATTTCCCTATGAAGCTTCACACAGTTAAATCTCAGTCTATAAGTAATGTAGCCATTTATTTTTTATGTCCAATTCTTAAAGAGAGAATTTTATTTGCGCATACACTGCAGAATGTGAAACGCTGGATAGAGTGGGACTTCCAAATCAGATATTACGATATTTAAAACATTTGATGGATTAATTTTACCATGACACGTGATGAGATGATCTTTAAAATCTACGCAACGACATTCTTTTAAGGTTTAACTACTGGAATTTTCAGAGGTAGCAATTACTAGAGTTGATGAACTGAAAGTCTCGCAACATACCTTTATTTGAAAATGAGTCTTTATAAAAATTGTGTATCCCTTTTGGGCGGCGGCTTTTGGGGTGGGGGGGGGGGAGGGGAAGTAGGGTACATTGTGAGATGATGGTTTGAGATGTCAGTGTATGTGTGTGGTGGGAGAGGTGATGAGAATTCAAAGGGGACTGTATGTTGGAGGGCTAATGTCCTTGCTGGAATTCAGACAGGAGGCCAATGGAGAAAGAGCTCTCCTCTCCTCAAGGAAATATGCAAAGAAGGCCATATATCTTTAAGTGCGCCCTCTATAAACTAGAAACTTAATAGGTAAGACGCATTTTATCATGTTGCCTCCGAAATAAAATCTCTTGGAGCATGGTTTATTCATAATACTGCAGGTCTTCTTTGGTTTTGAAAGTGGATGGATAGAGGAAAGATGCTTCCTCTTTCTTGCCGCAAAAACTTCTAGCTAGTTTGTTTAATTGTGAGGAAGGCAAGTTTTAATGGTTTTGGAGGCAATTTGAAACCCAGGCATGCTTCGAAGAGCTCTCAATCTTGGACTGAACTTAGACTTGTACCCTAGCGAAATTCATATTCTAAATTTTGTAGATTTCCTTTCTTGTACTTTATTTGCTTGGTAAATTGTGGGGTGAGGGGAGAATCAAAACCAGTTTAGGTCTGAGTGGGTTGGTGGAAGATACCATTAGGCCAAGAGGTCTTTCATTTGTACTTGATTGCACTTCTTTGGTGCTCTTATTTATTTATTTATTTAGATACAAAAAAGAAATTGTATTATCTTTAGTAAAGAACGTTCAAAAATTTCAAGGATGATATATCCTAAGAGATCGAATAAAGAACAATACATAAATTAATAATCTTTATCAATTGTGGAGGCATGAGCTCACTCAGAAGTGTAAAATATGATCTTATCCCATAGAAGAAGGTTATTTGCTCTAACAATGCCCCATTGTTCAGTAACACAATAGAAGGAGATCAGCCTATTCTGTTGCTTATACATTTTCCTAGAATCCTGTATTTTCTGAAGACAAATGCTTCGGTGCTTTTCTATTTCTTCTTCTTGTGGATCCATTAGACACGGGAACAATCAGATTTCATCTTGTGGATCATTACATCTCAGATGCTTGGATGATATAATATTGTAATTCAGTTTACATTTTTGTTGCATATCCAAGGTCTTGTGTGAGAGCTCTGTTGCAGCTAAGCGCAACATGATATGACCATGAAAATAGGAATAGGGGGTGGAACTGCCCGAGCTCATGCACCTTGTGCCTATTTATTTTATTACGGCAGGCCTCCAAGTGGAAATGACTTAAAGTTAAAGACCACAATTGAAACTGTGAAGAGTACAAGTGCATGAACTGCTTATTTATTGCAGTGTGGGTGCAATCATTGGTATAGGTTTAGGCAGCGTTTTACCTAGGCAAGGCATCAAGATGGATCAGCAATGTTGTTGAGTAGTTTAAACATTAAAGGAGGCAACTTTTAGGTGTATAGCATTAGGAACATGCAAAGAACTATTGCTATAAGTATCACTACTGTCAACTGTAGCCGAGAAATACTTGGCCAAGCTCATTCTATCAGCTAATGGTGTGAAAAGCTAGTCTTACAATTTTGGTTACTTGCTCCTCTTTTGGAAGCTGACCTGCTGAAATAATCTTGGATTTTCAGTGCTTGTGTTGCTAGTTTATCTCCAATATTTGTAGTCTTTGTGCTTCAGCTGAACATGTAATATACAGCCTATCTCTTTAATACACACACACACACCCCCACATAATATATATACACACCCACATATGTATACATACATATATAGAAAAAAATTGCAAGTTTGGAAAGATTAATGGGTCTCTCTGTGTCCAGCAAAGTGTTAGGCACAAGGAACAGAATCTGAAATTTAGTGTCACCAGTCTTATACCAGCTGAAGCTCAAAAATATTGGTTATGGCATTTGGCATCAGCAAACTACTTACGCTTGATGTCATGTTCCCAGCCTCTCTTCTTTCTTTCTGGCAACATCTCCAAAGAGGTGAGAGAAAGATAGATGTGTGAGGGAGGGAGAGAGAGAGAGAGAGACAGAGAAGGTATTATCAAAATACAAAAGGCTGGGAGGTAGGTTAAGTTTCAAAGAATGAGCCAATGATTCTGATTCTTTCCTGTGCCCCCTTTGAGGAGTGGGCAATTTTTTGGAAGAACTATTACATGGTTATGGCCTGAACTTTCCCTGCAGGCCATAAGCAAAGTCCAGGGAAGAGCCACCACCAAAGGCCAGGGACTAGAGAGCCAAGATGCTAACCTGCCAAGCACCAAACTCACTTAAGCTTGTGCACTAGATACCTATTCTTTTGAAGCTAGGAAGAGGCACATCAAGTTCCTGATTATGGGTTTGAGTAAAGAAAAGTTTTTCGGTCTGCGCCTGAAGTTGGAGTCTTAATGACAAGCTTCATAGGCAAAAAGCTTCAACTGTGGTATTATGGATGCACTCAAGTAAAATTATCACACGTGCCACCATGGGCACATCTTTTCATGGCCACTGCCAGATCAAGAAACGTATGGCCAATATCTGCCATCTGCAGGAGATAAAAAAAAAATGTAACATGGAAAAAGAAAACCCACTTGAGTGATGAAAAAAGAAAAAAAAAAATTGACGTATATGTATTTTTTTTTGAACAACAATTTCTTTTCTTGTATATTCAAATCCCAATATCCACACTTGGACTGTGGCATTTCGGGGCTCTGCACATGTACGGCACCGAATAGCACATAATGTCCGGGAGAAGACATCTCTACATGCAGCTCATCTAGCAAAAACAAAACCACAAAAAATTAAATAAATTAGACATGGGAACTCCGACAAAGTGAACCATAGAACTACAGAAATAGGGAAGAAAAAATTAATAAATCCAATCCAGACAATTTTGGTGGAGACCAACAATATGATAGTGTTAAACAACCTACTGCTTTTGTACCCAAAATTGTTCCACTATAATATTGAGAACCAGCCAGCTAGTCTGCCTAATAAAGGTAAGTTTGAAAAGGGTGCATCTTTTGGCTCAAAAGTACAACCCTAGCAGTAAGTGCGAGCAATATTAACATTTGCCATATGTTCACTAAATTAATGCGGCTCTCAAGGACATCTTCAAAAGCTTAAATATGAATCTGGGACTACTGTATTTTGAACAGCTGGGTCCGGAAATAACATGTAAAGTTCATTCAGTCCTTAGCATTTTCCAAAATATTTCAAGTTTTTTGTCACCTTAGGATTGAACAGACATCAAGCAAACAAATGAGATGCAGAGAAAGCATGAGCAATGATTATAAGAATACATAAGCAGGTAATGAATGGAAATAACCATACCAGCTAGCCAGAAGTTGCGCAAACTAGTGAAGTCCAAATGAATTATTAGGACGTATTAATGTTTTGTGTAATTCCATTCATGGGGCCACCTGAAATGCTTCTAGAGTTGCTGTGAATTTCAGCCAAGGGATTGACTATGAATCCGCCACCCCCCTGGGATCTAAGTCTCCTCTTCTGCATATTGAGAAGTTGAGTGTTATTGCTGTTATTACCCATATCACGCATGGAACCCACTGACGGAGTTCCTCTGAAAGACGAGAATTGTGATATTGAAGGCCGGCCTTCAGCTCTCCTGCAAAGCTTGGAGCTCAAAAAATCTGCTCCAGGAAATATGCAACATGTGGTCACTGCAGATTCGGCATGTGACATTCTACCAGATGTCACAGCCAAGTCAAAAGAGATCTCATCTAGTGCCATCTCTAGCCCTTGCACCCGTGTCTCCAGAGATTGCATCCCATTTTGCGAGCTTCCCATGAATTTCTAAATCAAGAAAAGAATGAGCTATTAAGAAGAGTATAAGCTGGTGTGAATTCTGTGAGTAGTTTAGGATAAAATGGAAAGGAAAAAAAATGAGAACGAATACAAATGTCTTTCAATTGAAAAATTCCTCCATCAGTTCCTAGCATACCTGATTAGTTTGTTCAACCCAAAAAGAAAGAAAATGACTTATATACTAAAATGTCATTTATGGCACAAGACCAGTCATCTAAACAGAAATAGGGCCAACTATGTGTGGACTTCTTAATTGACAAAAAGGATAACCAAACCTTTCAGTGTATAAAACCGATCAAAGATTAACGAAACAAGTCAAAATATTTCACAAAAGATTTCTTTCTGTGTCGTCTTTTAACCACCCAAATACGGTGCTAGCCTATGTGCATTTTTAGTGACCTCATAGCTGGTGGTTGATGGTTGCATTAATTTTAGCACCCTTAAATTAGGATGAAATTTTACAAACATTACATAGATTATCAACTTAAAGTCTTGCGTCATTTGAAGTCCAGTTGATTAACAAAGTACCACATAACTATGCTGGTTTACAGCTGTCATAAGGTAAGTTGATGCTAGAAAACTTAGCAATGGAGAGGTTCCTTGGTGGAAATTCAGACAATATGATTTCATAAAGTAAGCTCCAAGAGAGGATGAAAACAAGTTGTATGAATTTCTATGGCTACATGACATTGCAAACAGTAAGAAGAAAAATCACCTGGAGGAGATCTAATAGACTTGATTGCTGGTTTTCAATCTGAACAAGCTGCTTCCGGATCAGAGAAAGTTCCTCACATTCTTTGTTGTTCCAACAGATATCCTCTGTATTATTGCTGACAACAACAGTGGATTCAGGGCCACAATCAGGACAAGGAGCTACACGAGACCCAGATCTAAAACCACCAGATTTCTGCATCTTTTCATCTGAATTTTTATTGACCTGTTTTGCTTCAGGCTTTGAAAACCTCTTTCTGCTGTCTTTACCCTTATAGTCATCTTCAAATCCCTCAGCAACAGCAGCTTCAGATTTCCGATCAGAAATCTTCTTGCAGTCCAGCTTTTGAAAGGAAGAACTTGTTTTCTCATCAGCGTTTTTTAACAAGCTTCTCTTCCCTGTTGCAGGTGAAATACTAGTTGGAGGTGGAGTCCTAGTAGAGCCACGTCTTGTCATTGTTTTAAGAGCTTCAGTACCATTGATACCAGAATTTTTGCATCCTGGTGGATACTGATCATCACTAGTTATATCTAGAGGATCACAAGTAGAGAACACAAGAAAAATTTCCAATAAGCAACTATAATCATCGTCATCAAGAACAAAAAAACATGTGAAACGATATGAAGATCTTAGACTTTTAACATCAAACAAGACCAATTTCATGGCAACAAGATAATTCAATCGTCCAGACTACGCAACCAGGGAAAAAAAAAGATCTGCTTGTGCAAATGGGCAAACTAATTTAAACCAATGTTATACATAGGAATTAAGCACTAGCTGATCAAGAGAACTAAATGCCATTGGCATGGCATCGAAAATCAATTATGAAATTCTTGATTATCGACCAATCTGAAGATCAGATTGACAATGCATTGTCTAACTATTCTTCCATGGTTGACATTGCTGAGGTGAATTACTAAATCGTCGAATTTTGTACTTAATTTTGAACTCTTATGATTAATTGGGACTTCCCCCTTCATATACGACAATTGGTAAGTTCCATGAAATTACAGAAATCTAGAATCATTTTGCTATTCTCAACATTTGGCGAAACAATGCACATGCGTTCAGTTGATACCTCTTGAAGAAGAATGAGATTGAGGAGGAGGTGAGACCTCCTCGGATTCATCAGGAACCTCCTTCCATTCCTCCAACATTTGATTCATCGACTCCCTCACAGCCTTCACCTGCGAATCATCAAAACCCAAATCCAAGAACATTAAAATTTTAAACAAAAATCACCCAGTTAAAGCAACAATTCAGCATTCATAAATTACCTTATCAAATCTCCTACTCTCAAAGAGCTTCAAACAAGAACTTTTAAACTCAGACAATGAATCTCTCTCCACAACCGCCAGTTTTGCTAGCGATTCTGAGGCCGATTTCCTCGCAGTCCAATCCTCAGAACACAAGAATTCACTCAAACAACTCACCAAATTCTTCATCACACTAGGGCTTTCACATCCAACGGCTCCGATCACACTCCCAATCAAGGTCAAAACGGCCGATTTTGCCTTGAAACTCTCACACTTCGCCAGTTTCACGATCCGCGGCAACAATTTCTCCAATTGCTCCGAATCCGGTTCCGGCGACGACTCGATCGCCGCCGCCAAACACAATGCAAATCCGGTCTGAGAATTCAAATCCTGCTCCGTGAACAGCGATTCGATTAAAGGCTTCGAGATAGCGGAAAATGGCGGTTTGGTCACGTGAGAGGCAATGGTGGAGACGGCGGCAACACAAGCCGTGCGTACGGCGGAGTCGGAATCCCTTAATCGGCGGACAACGGCGGAGAGGAGTTTGGAGATGTGAGGAGAGAGAGAGTTGCCGTAAGTTAGAGAGAGAAAGGTAACGAGTTTCACGCATTGTTGCCTGACGGGAGATTTGTCGGAGGAATCAGTAGACTGGAGGCAGGAGAGGAATGGAGAAAAGGAATCTGAAGAGAGAGTTTTAGCGATCGACTCGAGCTCTGCGGCGGCGACGGAATGTGTATCACGGTCGGAGAGCTTGCTCAGGCACGTGAAAACTCGGTGCTTCAGGTCACGTGCGGCGGTGTTCGGAGACTGTTTTGGTGGTGGTTTTCTGTTCGACATTGTGCAGAGAGAGAGGAGAGAAATTTAGAGAGAGAGAATTATGCGTGATGTACCGCCGCCTTGGACGGTGGTGGCATTGGGGCATTTGGCGGTGGCGGTTGGGGAAGTTTTGCTTCAGGCCCTTTATACAGACACAGGAAGAGAATTCAGAGACGGGTTGAATGGAAATGTGATGCCAGTAGGATTAAGCCGACAAAATATGAAACGGCGTCGTTTTTCATTCTAAGTTTTTCCTTTTTGATCCATTAATTCTAATTTTGCTGCATTTTTTTTCCCTACTTTTAATATTTGGATTCAATTCATGGTATTAAGAATATTTAAGATTATTTACTTGTACATTAATTAAATTCACAAATAGTTTTAAACCTATGAGTGTGTCGAATGCACATTATTTATGAGTTATTACTATGTATTTAATAGATTCATTGATTCATACCGATTCATATTGAGAAAAAAATTATTATTTTTTAATATTATTTAAAAAATTGATAATTTAATTCTTTTTAACTTTATGATATTTTACAATATGGTAAAAGAATTTTGATGAGATGTATTTTGCTTTCATATATTACATAAGTGTTATAGTGTCAAATATATGATATTCTGATTTGAATCGGATAGTTAAGTATATATTTATTATTTTTTATATTTCCTAAAATTCAAAACTACCAAATGAGAAGGAAACTTTGGTTAAAATATTGGGGCATGAATTTAAATCAGGGGTGTTATAATACTTGAGTCGATTTGGGTAGTGTCAATATGCGAACTCAGCTCGAATGTTATTTAGGTGAGTTTGAGCTCAAACTTGAAGTGTCATCGGATAGTGTCATTTATTTTAAAAATTATTTTTTAAAAAATATAACTATTTAAAAAAAATAAAAATTATTTTAAAAATATAATTTATTGGGCTTGTAGAACCTTCGACCTCAACACAGTTAGATTCGAGCTCGAGTTCAGTTTGATTGAGTTCAAATCGTGATTTGACCACATAATATCACAAGTACCCATGACACTACCCGTGTCTCATAGCAATCCTAATACAAACCACCAAAAAAAAAAAAAAAATAGTGTTTGATATCTTATTTTTTCATCATAAAATCCTTTTGTGAAAATACTTCCTAGTTACATGAGATTTAAAATATGGTATATATATAGTAATGTGAAAGAAATATAACACAAATCTCCCACAAATGATATAACTATGTGTTAGGTGATGAGAAAATGAAAAGTACGACTTGGAAGCAAACACAAATCCCCCAAAAAGGATCCTATTTTTCCAATTTTTTTTCTTTTTTCCTCCAAAATGTGTAGCATCAATAACAATAGTGATAGAATATCATTATTTAGACTCCTTTAAAAAAGTTAGAAATTAAATTTAATTAAAATTAAATAAAATTTTCAACTAGATAAAGATAATTAATTCTCTTTTATAGAAAATCTTAATTTTTGTTCGCTAAATCTATAGTTGCTGTCTAAAAAATAATCACTTTAATAGAAATACATTAAAAGTAAAATAAGACAAAATAGACATAAATCGAGAAAAATCTATAAAGAAGTCGAGAATTTTTGTCACCATCTTAAAACCAAAAACAAAATATATGCACAATTGATTTAAGGAGAAAAAATACAAGAAAAATTGTGGTAGCATGAGGACCAGAAAACAATGGTGGGCTATTTCTTTAAATATTGTAAAAATGAAACAAAATCTCATATTTGTGGTCTTTTTTTTTTTTATTCCCAAACTAGTGAAGTCGACATCCGTGATGTTAACTTCAAAAGTTGACCGGAACCACAAAATTTTTTTTAAAAAAAATAACTTTGAAGTCAACATGTGATTTTATTATTATTATTATTATTATTATTATTATTATTATTTGCTTTTCCACTTTCCACTCTCTCCCTCCCTCCCTCCCTCCCTCCCTCCCCTCTCTTCTGTTAACCACAAAATTATAATGTCATTTATAAAATCTATAATATTATACATTTTTATAATATTTAATATTAAAATTAGAATATAAAATTATATGTTTAATATTTTAAAAACATTAAAGAATTATAATATAATATTAAAAATATATTATATTATATTATATTATATGATAGAAACAAAAGATTAAAATAATATTAAATTATATAATCAAAAGATTTTATTAAATTTAATATAATTTTTATATTTTATAAAATAATAATCTATATTTTTTGTAAAAATTATCTAACTTGTATTTTAATATTTGAAAATAATATAAATATTTTATATTAATATAATATTATATTATATTTATATAATGTGGGTAGAGAGGGTGGCATGAACGATGCATGCTTGCGTGGAGAGGGAGGGAGGGAGAGAAAGAGAGGGGAAAGTGGAAAAGTAAATAAATAATAATAATAATTAAAAAAAAAATCACATGTTGAAGTCGGCATCATGATGTCGACTTCAAATTTTTTTTTTTTGAAAATTTTATGATTCACGAGCAATTTATCAATCAACTTTTAAAATCGATATCATGAATTTCAACTTTAAAATTGATATTACGGATATCGACTTTACTAATTTAAGAATAAAAAAAAAAATCATAAATATGAGATTTTGTTCCATTTTCATGATATTTAAAGAAATAACCCAAACAATGATGGCCCTAAAGTAAAGGGTAATTACCAATGCAGGTGAGGATCATGTACTGCAGTTATTAAAGTAGGGTAGGTTAGTCTCCATTAAATTTTACATGTGCACAGTGCAGGGGCAATGGTGATTATTAGGGCATTTACCTCTTCCAAGGATAAGGCCTCTGGTTTTTGCAGCTTATCAAATCAGCTCTCCATGTCCCAATGCTTTGGTGTGTCCATAAAATTTTGCCCATTTCAATGGCTTCATGTAAGTCAAATGACTAGACATTTTTTTATACTCGAATTCTTAAGATTTTTAATAGAAAATAAAATAATTTTTTTCCCATCCTCACGTGTGAAAGAATTTAAGAATGACATGGTCTACTAGGCTTGAGTCAAATAGGGTATCTTTCTTTTTTTTTTTTTTTTTATATAAAAAGATACAATTAAATAGAATTGAATCGGAGAAAATAAGATAAAAATAAAAAGATTTTATCACTTAAATTGTCCCTGAGCAACATCAAATGGGATATCTCCTTCCCAATAGATGGAAAAAGAAAAAAGTTGTTCATTACATACGTTATACAATTCTATTGTTAAAGCCTCACAGTCCCCACATTTGCAATTTCTCTGGACTTGGGTGTGATTCCATCATTGTTCGGCCCTAGCTTGCTCACATTGATGAAAAATTTGCATGTTTAGATAAATTTTTATGTGTTACGATAATCATGTTTTATACCAATAACTTATAACTCAACTTAATTGCATCATATGAAGAAAATAAGATAAGATTTCGAACTCTCGTTGCAGATCTGTACTATTCGGCCATATGGCCAATGGTGGTTCAGCACATAACTGCATCATGCTCAAAGATCCCTTCCAAGGCACATTGACCATTGTGATGATTGAGGAAGGGCATATAGAGTTTGGGGGTAAAAGCCCGTAATCATAGTGTTTGGAAGTTCTGACCCCCTACCTACCCAACCACCTTTAACCATATGAAGAAGAAACCAGTTGGAAGAAAAGGAGGTGAAGGAACAAATGGAGTAGGGTTTATTGAAATTCTTCAAAAGGATTACGATGGCTCTATTTTTTTATTTTTTATGATTTTTTATATCTAAAATTATATTTCGATTAATTTAATTCTAGTTATTGTCAGACTCTCTTTAAAGGAGAATTCTCGTAACATAATTTTTTTTATTCTCAAAATCTGAATTTGAATTTTGATTAAATGACTTAATTTTTTTATTAGGCTAACTGTTAGTTAGTATTACGATGACTTTCATGTGAACTGCAAAGCGAAGGAAACAAAAATTGGCCCTCCGATTTGGGTGTGGAGTCTCCACTAGTCGGTTGGATCCTAACACATAACCAAGCAAATCTTCATGCACATTGCATGGGAGATGTGAGAGAAATCAGGGCATTGAGATTTTTTTTTCTTTGGTGGGGGGGGGGAGTGGGGATGGATTTCATTACATGGGGACCCTTTTTACCTTAATGGTATAGAAAAGGATGCCAGATGCACTTTAAGTCGGTCTCAAGGGATCTCAAGTAAAATTATGGATATGGTGAGTGACTTGTTGGTTGAGTGAGAGTCCAGTACTTTGAAACTCGGACCAGATTGGTCAATCTAACTAATTCAATTGGGAATCAAACCAATAATTAGTTTAGATTTTATAAAATAATCAGATTTTAAAAAAATAATCAAATCCGGATTGAACCGAAAACTAACCGATTCAACTCGGGTTTTTTTCCCTTCTCTCTTTTGTGCAAAAATTGTAAGCGCACAAATTTCCAACCTAGGCATGTCATGAACGCTTGAGTGGTGACAACCACTGGATCACCATTATGTCTCTTCCTCTATTTTTCTTATCTTTTTTATCTCACTATCACTTTTTTTTTTTAACTCGGGGTCATTTTTTTTTTCATTTTTTTTTATTTAAATTAGGCTTTGATATACTAAATCTATATTTAAATTAAATTTTGATATATTTAAATAATATTTCATATATGATGTGTGATATTTAAATTAATGAATTGTGTCTTATATTATATTTTTTTTAACATAATTTTATATATATATATATGTGAGTAGATATATAAATTTGTTAGATTATTAATATATTATAATTTAAATTTATTTATGATATTTTGATGACGTCATACGTATTTTTTGTTTGGTCCAACCAATTCAATCCAGTGAGTCATCGATCCATTAATACAACCGATTCATACTCTGATCTAGATTTCAAAACATTGTGAGAGACATAGCTCCCTTTTAATAATGCTCCTCTTCCAAAGGGTGCATTGTCATACGGAGAGGATAACATCTCTCTCTCTATCTTTTTTTTTTACACGAAATTTGAATTTTGGATTACGAAATTGGAGAAGGGGATTGTGACTATTAAACTATTTTTGAGAATAAAAATAATGACAATAATTTAGCTCCATCACTCCATGTCCATATTCTTAACATGTCACAACACATGAATCTAGATCTATGAGAAGACTGGACACAGAAATGGTGACAATAGATGATTAAGGAATGAAGAACAAGATGAATCTCCTAAAAAGGATATTCTTTAGGTTGGCTATTCTTATAATTCTCCTTTCTCAAAAATAAAAACTGGGAACTATAAAAAAAAAAGGTAAATTACTTTACATATTTCAATGGAATAATTGTATCAAATTAAGAAATTCTACAATACTAATAAATAACGGATAAGTAAATTTTAATATGTATATGTTTAAAACATTTATTCAAACATTTTAAATCGAAGACTTTCTTTTCAATTTGGGTTTTCTTTTCCTTTATCACTTTCTCCTCCATTGTTGGGGTAACTTGGTACAAAAGAAAAGCAAAGAAACATAGATTTTTCTACTCCTTTGGAACCCTAGGACCATGTGGAAGGGGAGTGGTGGACCCTAGAGTCCCAATGTACATATATTTTCTGCCATGACCATTGTGTACCATGTTATGTGCATAATGGCATGCAAGGAAGAGGGTAATCATATTTTTGTCAATGGTTTCATCTCTTAGTGTTTGATGGTTAATCATACATCATTTCTCCAGAGAAAAAATCCTTTCCCTGTTTACTTTAGAGTGAAATCAAAATTTTATTTATTTATTTATTTATTTTACAATGAGATGTAATAAAACACGATAAAACGAAAAAGATATGATGAAAGTGAAAAAATTCTATGTCATTGAGGGACGTGAAATCAAAAATTTATGTAAGAACTAATATATAAAGTATATTCAGGATTGCAATAATCACAAAGAATGAGAGTTTTAAATTTTTTCAAAAACGCCATCTTGACCCCTCGACTAGTCTGTGTTTATCCTGGTATATATTTTATAAATAGATTATTTGTAATCAACCGATCTTGCCCAAGCATTGTGTGGCTCTTTAAGGAGTTGGTTCTCTCAAATCCTATTTCTTTATTCTCATGACTCAAAAACTATGATTAAGGAAATACAGCGAGACCATTATATCCATAGGAGTTTGATTGTTTTTATCCTGATATGAATCTCACCATCAAAAGATCTACCAAAACTATAGAACCCCACCTGGATCCATCATGAGTATAGTCATTCCTTAGTCTTTGTTTGTTCTTCCCATTTGTATTAGTTGAAACACAAATAGAATTTTCTTTTCTTTTTTCTTTTTCCTTTTTCCTTTTATTCTGTAGCAAAATATTTAAACTAACCTCTGATTGATTCTTTCTTTGAACATGATACTGCTTGTAGAGTGATGGGGTTAATGAAGTTAAAAAGTAATTTTATAAAATTTTGGTATATGATGAAAGAAGTACAGTGCATGGTAGACCCCAATAGATTTTGCCACGTTGTGAGCTTCACAGTGTTCTTTTTTCTCACAGTTTTGATCACAAAAATGAAGCAAATTTGGACCAATGACTTGATGGGTCAAAGAGATCACACAGAAGTCATTGTTGGGTCTGTGTCAGATTAGGAGGGTCGGCTTTGTTGTTGGGTCAGATGGGGAGAGGTGAACTAATTTGAGACATGACATTTTAGAGTCCTCATTTTGCATTAACCACATACCTGCAATTTTTTGATCTTAAACAAAACAAATCTCTATTAGCATAGGAAGCTGGATTCTTCTGTTTTCATAAAGCTGACAAAGGTTTTATTGTGGGGTTAGACCCATGTTGTCAAGACATCAAGAGCCTTAGGGTTGCCGACAACCAATATTAAGACCGTATTTTTGTTATTTCAGTTGGGCCTATACATGTTCAAGCACTAAACTCGCTCAACGAAGGCTTATAGGAGCCTTCCCAAGGGGACAGCCTACTAGTAAAAGTTTCCTCCTCCGATCTTATGATTTGGGATTCGATTTTTATTATAACAAAAAAAAGGAACGGAAAGAGTCAACCTCTAAATTAAACTTTACAGTAATTTAATCAAATTAATCAGGTAATTCGAATACCGATTGATTTCAAAAAAAAAAAAAATAGATTTTTCTTTAGATTTCGTTGGGGCCGAGCCCACAGAGCATATCCACAATACTCTTCTTAGGTCGAACCAGGCCTAGCTTGAGCTCAGGCTTAGCCCATCTAGTCCAAGCCCGCCCAAATTATTAATTCGGGCCATATTTCAATTCTAATCCCAGTCGAGCCAGGATCTGAGCCTCAAAGCTGCCAAAACATGCTGGGCCCAATCAGTCAGGAGGCCCATTCCTCATTTCCACCCAAAAACCAAGGCTCACCGCCTGCGGATCATATATATATATAAATATATATTTATATTTACACACACACACACGCGCGTATCTCTCTAAAGGAATAATCTGGTGGTTATAACTCTTTTTCTCCGATCTAGAGATCCCAAATTTAAATCCATATATAACAATATAAGTATATATATATATATATATATATATATATATATATTTATATATAAAATGAATTATTGTATCTAGTAATCATATTGAATTTGGTTAAATTTAATTTAAGTTGGATTGGATCCTTCAAAAGCTCTCGGCATCTTTTTTTTCATTTTTATTTGTAAAATTTAAATTTAAAATTTTATTTAAAAGATATTAATGTCAAGCCATTAAATCAACTAAGTGTTTAATGTGAACCATAATATTCATAGGTTGGCCCAAAGAAGGACAAGTGAATTCATATTTATAATTCTAATATTTGAAAATTTCACACCATTTTTCACTTAAATCTATAATTGTCTATTAGATTCAAGAATAAAATATTATTCTTTTAATTGGAATTTGAAATTTGAGAACATCAAACTCCAAAAACCAATGGTTTAGTTTTTCTGTGTGTTGGAAAAAGAAAATAAATATTGCATAAATTTATTCAATTCTAATATTTAGTTTTTCTGGAGTGGGAAATTTATACGTGTCAATGCAAAAGAAAGATCAAAGAGATCACAAATCGAAGCTCTAATAACTTATAAGAGAATGTGAGCATGAAAAGCAATATAAAAAATATGAAATTCTATTAAAGAAATTCATATAAAAAACTTATTATTATAAATATGAAAAATAAAATTAAATAAAGTCAAATATTTTTAAAAATAAATTAATTATTGATTTATTATAATACACAATATTTTGTAACATCAATTTTTAACTCAATATAATATGATAAAAAAATTTAAAAAATATAATTTAAAAAATACAAGGCGAAGATTGCGTACATATGTGTCGTACTCCAAATTCGATCCCGATTGTTGAGATTAAGATTCTGATTATTATTGTTGTAATCTTATCCTTGCACAGAATCAAAATTTTGTAAATATATTAATTAAATATATATATGTGACAATTTTTTTTTTTCATTTAACTACAACACATGTTCAACCAAAAACTTGATAAATACATTATTCTTAAATCAATGTAATTTTAGAGATTATTCAATACGATGATTTAGTAGGAGTACAATTAAGGGAATAAATTTATTTAAACCAAATCAAGAATTTGGGATTGGATTATTCCTGTTAAATAATAGCTTTACCAAAAACAAAAAAATTACGGGTATAATATATATAAAATATATAATATTACACACACACACACACACACACACACACATATATATATATATATTTTAGTCGAGCAAGAAACGTCAAAAAAGTATCCACAAAAAATTACCGATCTATAATATATTTATTCCTTTTATTAATTTTTTTTTGTTTTAAGAAAATTAAATAATTCTGAAATATTAACACACCCTCTATCGATTAAATATGAAATATTAACTCTCTCTCTCTCTCTCTCTCCCCCTCCCTCCCTATCTTATATTTATAATCATCTCATGGAGTTTGATCTTTTTGGATAAACAACTAGTATCCGACTCGAGCCAAATTGGGTCACAAAGGGAGGAAACTTTTCTGACATTTGTTTTCTTTATACGTAATATTTGAAATCAAAATTTTACTTAAAAAGTATCAATATCTAACTAGAGTTTGTGACTGCATAGAGTTTGATATGGCGACCAATAAAAGTGTTTTAGTTAACTATTATTCTTCAATTATACATAACAATTGATTGAGCAATCAAAACTAAATTATATAATCTTTAAAATTAAATATAAAACCATTGAGTTTGGATATAGAAATTTAAAATAAGTTATAAGTAAAACTTTATATTGAGAAATATGTTTGTCAACTTTATATTGAGAAATGTGTTTGTCTCGGTCGAGTTCTAGTCATTCTAACAGGAGAACAGTTATAGGAAGCTAGTCTTGACCCTATGATGAACAGCTATAGTGAGCTAGTAATGCTTTTGGTCAGTACTATGTCTATACAACAAATGCAAGAACAATTTGCACCAGTTTTCACATTATTAATTTTGATTAATTGGATATTAATCTTCGTTTCTCTCCCCTTTTTTCTTTGGCTATCAGTTGTTTCATTGTTGTTGGAACTTGGAGTGGACAATGACATCCGTAGAAGCATGCCCGCGGAAAAATTGAACTATGAAGAAACATGGGAGAATGAACCTTGAGCCGACTCTAAACTTAGAGTTACTCTGTGTTTGTGAATGGAAAGCTTCTCTCAAAGACCATAGGCATCTAGTTTTAGTTAGCTATCCCTCAACTGGTTGCCAAGTTGGAGAAGAGGATTTTTCCTTTTGTGATCAATCCTTTTTTCTAGTGTGTAGAGGTAGAATAATCTAGGGAGAAAAAAGTTGCCTATGGAGCTGATGCTGGTGGTGTCTGGCATAGTGGTGGTGATGGAGGTGAGGTTGTTGTAGAGCTGGTTCACAATTGAGTTTTGGATGGTCTTTTCATAGTGAATGTTGCTTATGGCTGTGGCAGAGAGTTTTGTAGCAACTAAGGGTGCCTGTTTCCTTGGATGGAAAAGAATTAAGTACAATGATTACATCAATTCAAGTTTGGAGAACCTATTGAGTACTCTACATTCCTTGATGCGTTTTCAAAACCAGAGAAGATAGCATGGAAATTTGAAGCTAATGAGGTCAATTTTTCTTCCCGTATACATTCAACACCCCCGAGGCGATCCTTGCTTTTGAACCTATGACACTAGTCACCAGTAACCTTCATTGTGGTACAAAAGCGACATCACATCCGGCTCTTTGCAAACAATCACTGGGACAAAAGTAGCACTGGTAAGAGTGGGAATTTTTTGCCTGGTATCATATTATTCCACAATCTCTCTCTCTCTCTCTCTCTCTCTCTGAAAGTGTATGTGTGGGTAGGTGTCTTGTGCATTCTGCTCGTAAATGAATTTTCTTATGTTTGACACTAGCATACTTGCATTTCAGGCGCTGTGGTTGATTCTAAAATTTGTCATCCAACGGAATTTGATTTTTACCTCTGCAGCCATGCTGGTATCCAGGTGAAGCATTCCCTCCTTTATTCTTGACACGAACCAAATGGAACCAGCTTGTAACTTGCACGTATAGGAAATTTAACTTTTGAAAAGAGAGGCCATTGTTCTGTTTGTTCATACCTGAGATTCAAGAGTTATATGTTTTTATCTGAGTTCTGGATTAAGTTTATAACCAGTGGCTATCTTTATCTAGGATGAAAAATGTTCTTGGTTCCTTTTTATTTCACATATGCCATCTGCCATTTGTCCTTATACCCTTTATTTGGGCTAAACTCAATCAATGGTGGATGATGATAAAATATGTGAAGAATCCACTATTCTGTCATTGCTAAAAAAAGGGCGAGCATGCTTTTACCACAAGTTATCATAGAACATAGTCCATGCCCTTGCACAAGAACATGAAGATCATTGATAGTATATATTTATGTACTAATACTAAGGTAATCTTTTCAGTTGCTTGTTGAGTGGAATTATTATTAGAAAAGTGCTTCAATCATATTTTAGGAGTAACATTGGGCTGAAAAAGCTTTAAAATCTTCAATATGGAAAAATTAATATACACAGTTTTGTTGATGAATGCATGACAATTAATTTTTCTTGTTTTCTTTTCTAGCTAGAAACATCACAGCATGTAACAAGTACTTTGATTTTTTACTCAATTTTACTGACCTACAGAATGGTTTCACTTTGTTTACTTGGATACAGCTTGATGCAACTTTTCTCCGATTATACGATGGTTTGAGTGCAATATCCTTGATTTCTAATTTTTTGGTGGGCCGACATGAGCTGCCACCACGACTACTTCAAGAACACAAGTGCAGCAACTGAACGAAGAATTGAAACGCCTCAAAGAGCAACTCAGGCAGAAAGATAAAGAAATCAGAGAGCTTAAGCAAGGGTACGAATCATTTAAATTAACGCAACGGCTCATCTTGTAGCACCTCAAATTGAATCCGAGTCAGTTTGCCCCTCACAGAGTCAGGTTTATCGCTAAATTCGTCGGTAAACACACTGTTTTCGTGGCTAGTTTCAAGATTCATCGCTAAATGTTTACGTCACGTATTTAGTGACAAAAAAATTTCATCATTAAAATCGTGGCTAAACAATTTAGTAATAATTTTTTTTAAAATTTTCATCACTAAATCCATCACTAAAATCTTTTTTTTTAGTGATTAATTTTTAATATATTAAGAAATGTCATTTTAAGATTAAAAAAATGAAAAAAATTTAAATTTTACCTTTATAATTTTTTGTTCAATATTTTCTTAATAAAAATCGATAAATAAAAATTAAATTAAAATCTCTCAACTCAATAGTTGATACATTATCCTAAATTAATATTTAATTTTGATATATATATATATATATATATATATTTATATATATTTGGTTTTGATCCTATAAACCACATATACAACGCTTATGCAGTTCAAAACTAGTTTATAGAGAGAGAGAGGGGGGGGGGATGAGAATACTAAATTGGGACATGAGCATATCATAAAAACGAATCAAAATCTGAAATTATCTAAAAGTACTTTTAAATATCTCCAAATATCATTATCATGCCTTCTTAACATTGCCAAAATAAGAAATTATCCTGTCTCTGAGGTTCTAGGCTTTTCACCATTGTAAGGTTGTATTTAAAAAATTTGAGTTGAACTTAACTTTTCTCATATAAATTAAATTTTCTTATAAAAAATATTTGAATTATCATTATATTTATATATATTTATTTTAAAAATATCATTTAATTTCAATTAAATTAATTTCAACCCATTTAGATAGATCCTTGTAAAACTTTTACCAAACCATATATCCTTATAGCACTTTGTCTAAACATGGAATACCCCCAACAATCATAGAACATGAGACCATCTTATAACATTTGGTTTCCAATACGAGAAAGAAAAGGTAAGAAAAAATATTATATTTGTTTTGCACAAATACCAACAAAACTAAGGGGGTGTTTGGTAAGAGAGTATCGGAATGAGGAATCGGAATGAAACCAAAAGATGATATTTTGATTAGTACTATAAGAATGAATATTATGGAATCATACCAAAAAATTTAGGAATACACAAAACCCAAGTAAAGTGATGGGTTTTATTGGAAACCCACATTTGATTCCCAAATAACAATTTACTCTCACACTTGCCCAAAATTATTCATTATTCATCACTCTTACACTTCATTTTTTTATTTTATTTTTTAAAAAAATTATCCATTACTCGTGTGTGTGTGTGTGTATATATAACTAAATAAGTAAAAAATATATATATAAAATTTTCATTATTAAGTTTTTTTTTTTTGAAAAAGATATAAAGTTTACTTGATAAACTCATATAATATTTATTTTTTTGCATTATAAAATTTCTCATTATCCATTACTCATATAATATTTTTATAAAATTATTCATTACTCATATATATATATATATATATATATAAATTAAACGAATGAAAAAATATAAATTTTCATTATTAAGTTATTTTCTATTTTTCTTTTATTTTTGAAAAAATATAAAATTTATTTAATGAATTCATATAATATTTATCTTTTTTATTATAAAATGACCCATTACTCATATATATATATATATATATATATATTTAAAAAAACTAAAAAAGTAAAAAAAATAAAATTTTTATTATTAATTTACTTTATTTTTAGTTTTGAAAAGAATATAAAATTTACTTGATGAATTTATGTAATATTTATTTTTTCATTATAAAATTACTCATTATTCATTATTCATACAATTTTTATTTTAAAATTACTCATTACTCATATATATATATAAAAACTAAACAAGTGAAAAAATATAAAATTTTCATTTATAAGTTATTTTTTTTAATTTTTTAAAATGATAAAAAGTTTATTTGGTAAATTCATATAATATTTATTTTTTTCAAGTGAAATTAATTCATATAATATTTTTAAATAGTTTATTTTAAATTATTTATAATTTTTATTGTATATTAGAATAAGAGTAAAATTGAAAAATTATTAATTACTATTCCCAAAAAAAAAAACCAAATACTAGATATAATAATAATACCTATTCCAGTGTACTGAACCAAACAGATGATTTAGAATGATTCCGTCCATTCTGATTCCAGAAGATATGATTCCGATTCCGATTCCGATTCCCACAACTGAATCAAACGCCCCCTAAAACTTATCTATCTTGCATATAAAAATAAGTCAAATTTCTATATTTCAAAATTTTAATATATTTTTTCATTTTTAATATATTTTTAAAATTCACTTCCTACCCTATATTATGTACTGTATTTACTGTCTGCTGCGTACTTTAAACCAAACACCATCTTATTCTTTTTTCTCTTTTTTTTTTATAATAAAAATCAAATTTTAAATAATAAGGTCAAGGACGAAAAAATATTATCACTGAACTGTTCTCTTGGAGACAAACACCATCTTATTCAACATAATCGATACTTAGTCTAATAATTGAATACTGAGATCTCTTAAACAAGGTTTTTGATTTAAATCTTACGGATGATAAAAGCAGACGTTAGACAGTTTTGCTCTTTAAAAATTTAATCTAACTCGAATAAAATTTAATCAAATATTATCAAATATCGATAGTTTATTAAAAAGATAAACACTTTTCTTACATAAAGTCATGGTAACTTTTTACCAGAGGTTTCAAATTCAAGTTATGGAAATAAAAAAAAAAAAAAAAGAATTTGAGAGAAATAACTCTATAATAAGTCTCACGATACTCAGATTAGATTAATCAATATAATTCGGATATCGGTCGATAAAAAAAATAAAATAAAATAAAGTCATAGTAAATTAAATATAGGCTTATTAATACCTTAAATAGTGATAATATCATTTCTTTTTTTCTTTTTTTTTTAATAGTCCTTCTAACGACATCTAAGGGGTAAAAGGTATTTTTCTTGAGATCTAAAGGTTTGTGTTTGAATTTTGGTAAACATGTTTAATTTTATAATTTTTTATGTAAAAAAATTAAAACTGAGGACTAATATTAGGTGATAAGCAAATAATATTTTTAATTAAATCCACATAAAATTAATTTTGGATGCCTTATCGGTTCCAACAATTTATTAGAATTTATTTAAAGTCTATAATTAATGCTAGTAAATCACAACAGGATTACACTCGGACAGAAGCACATAGAAGGAAAATTCTTGCCCATGGAGGCAAACGACGTCGTCCTTCTCGCTGCTGCGCCACATTTCCACTTTCACCCCTACATTTTTTCCGAAAATAATCGCTTCGTATATGTTGGTCGGCACGAAAATTCTCAAAAAATCTAGGGTATAATCGTAACTGAGCTCCTATATATTGAGGGAAGATCGAGGGTTGGTGTCGAGTCTGACACACCGAGAGGCAAATTGATCGAGTTGGAGCGAGCGAGCGGACGGACCAGAGGAGTTTCCGTTATCCATTCAATCTCTCTGTTTCTCTCTCCTAGCTTTCTCTCTCTACAATATTTTTGAAAAAAGAAAAATTAGGGTTTTGTTTGAAATTCATCACCAAGAAGCCATGGTTTCTGATTCGATCATGAACGCTTCAATTCCTGCTGTTGCCAAAGATTTCAACAAGAAGAAGAGAGTAAGTCTCTTTCTCTCTATATCTCTCTGTCTCCTCTCTGTCTTTCTCTCTCTAAAACTGGTTGAATTTTTGTTTTCAGGCGAATAGGTCGGCGAAATTGAAGCAGTGTAAACTCGATGCTCGTCGTGAGCAATGGCTTTCTCAAGGTAATTTTTTTTTCCTTGATGTATATTTGTTTTTGATTTTTTTTTTTTTTTTTGAGATTTATATCTCATTTGTAAAGTTAGGGTTTTTGCTTTGAATTGATTAATTGGGGTTTTATTTATTAAATATAGTGAAAAACAAGGGAGGAAAAGAGGAGACGAATGGGGTTAATGACAGTAATAACCGTAATTTGGAGACGAGGGAGAGGAGGAGGAGAGAGGAGAATGAGAATAACAATGGATCTATTATGATTCAGCATGATAGCGATTCAGAGTTAACGCCTACCAATAGCCCGACCAGTTGTTTGTTGGGAAATAGCGACTCAAGGAAGAATTATCAGGGGAGTAGTAGCAGTAGCATTGCTAGTAGCAGCGGTGGGTGTTGTTCTGGAAGCATTACGGAGGAGGACGAGGAAGATGATGGATGCTTGGATGATTGGGAGGCCGTGGCGGATGCATTGGCGGCCGATGATAAGCAGCCACAGCGCAAACCTAGTATGGAGCAAAGCGAAGTTATGGTGGATAAGGCTGTTCCTGCTCCAGAATTGGGAAGCGGAGAATTGGGTTTGGGGGTTGAGATTCTGAAGCAGGAGAATTTGGGGGTAGGGCAGACGGGTACGAGAGCATGGAGTCCGGATGATGTTTTTCGGCCTCAGAGTCTTCCGAATTTGTCAAAGCAGAATAGTTTTCCGATGAATGCCGAGCGGCGATGTGGTGGAGGAGTACGAGTTGTTCCATGGGCTGCTTTTAGTGCTCCTTCAACTTGTCCCATTTGCTATGAGGATTTGGATTTGACGGATACGAGTTTCCTCCCATGTTTGTGTGGGTTCCGGCTCTGTCTTTTCTGCCACAAGCGAATTCTGGAGGAGGATGGCCGCTGTCCTGGATGCAGAAAGCCATATACACCAATTGATGGTGATGCAGGTTCAGCTGGAGGTAATGGTAATGGCAACATGATGCTTCGGCTGGCTCGGTCTTGTAGCTTGATCACAAGGTCTTAAAGGGTCTGTTTTTCTTCAGTCGTGTATGTTGGGGCTCTTTTCTTGTGTGTCTTTGGTGTTCGGTTACTTTTAAACTTTTAATTTTCATAGGGGTAGATGTGGGTATAGCATTATGGTTTTAATGCACCCGGGAATTGAGCTAGTTCTTCTATGGGTTTGGTTCTTATCTGTATGGTGCATGTGGTTATGTAGAGAACTCATGTTGGTATGTGAATACATAAGGTGGTATAGAAAATTGAATACATGAGGTCATTTACAATGTGTTTACTTTATCTTCATCATCCATGTTTTTGAATCTCTTGATGAATGAAGAAAAATAAATTCTCTCTTTCTACTTTATACTTGTGGTGCTTCATTGAAATGCAATCAAGATACATTCAGGTTGAACTTTGTCTCTTGACTGCTGCTTTATTTCTACTTGTACAAAATGGTTGTGATTGCTAATGTAACTGTTGACATAGATTCGCTCAATGAGCAGCACTGCATCACTTTTATCCACTTGTTGGTTCTTTAAGGATCAGTGCAGCTGCAGCGCATTATCTGGACTATCGGCTAATTATGGCTCTCTAGTAGGATTTTATTTGGTACACGTATGTAAGAAAATGTTGAGCTATTGCATTTAATGGATTTAAACTACCATCATTGAATTAGTAATTTCTGCAGGTTGTTCTGAGTGGCAGCTTTTACCGGCAAGAGTTCATTCTTAAATCTCATTGACGCAATTATGTACTAGTTGTCTCCCGATGTTGTTGACTCTCCTCTATGATGCAAGTTTGACTGCTATAACATCATTAATACCTTGCTCGGAAGAAGTTTGCTTTATTACTAATTATCATTGTAAAGGACCACAAAGATTATGCTTTTTCCAAGCTTTTTTCTGGCTTTTTGTGGTTTATCACAGTTTTCTCTTGCTTTTGAAGTTTTTCTTTTCTACTTTATGGACTTGTTTTTCTTTAGGATATGGCTTTTCTTGCATACAACAGTATTTGACTATTTATGCTATTGGTGGCTTTTTGTTGAGATAGGCTGATTATCTATAAGCCCCCGGAGAATAATTTCACTATATTTTGGTGCAATTCATGGGATTAATAATCTTGCAATGCAATGGGGAATGGTTATTACCCATCAAGGTCGAGACTTTGGGTAATAGTTTGGCGTTTGTTTATGCTGTTTAATTACGAATTGCCAGGCACCATGCTGTTTACTGGGGTCCTTATTTTGTTGATGTGATTTTTTGAGAGACAATGACCTCGACTTTATTTGGGTAAAATAAGTTCTTGGTGATATCATTTGTCTTGTAAAAAGCTAGTGCAATTATGTTCTCTAGTCACTATTTATGGTAAATGACTATGGGACCATGATAAAGAGCATCAAGTAACTTGTAATATAAGGGGCTTTTCAGAACGAGGCTTGCATGATTAGTGTTGCTGGTTTTTGGGAAGGTCAAAGATCTGTTGTCTTGCCTTCGGAAGCAAGGAGGTCAATGTTGTGATGTTTTCGATTCAGGCAATACTCTACAGTTACTTCTTGTTGGATCTCTCATTTACTTGCAGTCTCTGAGCATCTTGTAGATGTGGTAATTATACTCTAATATTTTTATTAAAACATTGCTATGTTGATGTATATGTATTTGTTGAATTTAACAAGTGGAACTGGTTGATGTTTGAATGTGCAACATATTTTCCCATTCTTGTTTTCCTTGCCATGGAATGCAGAGACTATAGGAGTTGGACTATGTAATAACATTTCACCAAGTTTTAATGAATTAGATTTGCATTTCTGGTTTTCTAGTAAATCATGTTTTCATTGCTAGAAAGTTAGGTAACAGAGAGAGAGTTTTGAACTTTTGGTCTCTCAAGTGTTTTCTCCCCATGGCTGTGAACATGGTTAAAAAGACCAGTTTCATAGTGGTTGTGGATGGAAACATTAACTCATTGACCGTCTCCAAGGTGATTAGGGCATGAGGCTTTGTTGTATTGAGAATTTAGAAAAATTAGGTGGTTTTTTAAGAGAGAGACAATGTATGTTCACAAATTTTTGCTGTATTAGAGGTGCATTTCCAGTTTCCTTCAAAATCATGTTTCCTTACTGGAAGCTCAAGTCACAAACTTAGGTTTGGCTTGTATGCATTTTCAAATCATGGTTTTGAACATGTGCGGCTCACCAGTTATGTTAGTGACAAAAGGCTTTGACTAAAATAGTCTCATCTCAAAGATTCATGGTCATTACCTGTGTTACGGGTCCCCAGTTTGAGTCTAGCCCCTCCCCATTGCCAAGAAAGAAGGGGTACACCGGTTTATGTTGGTACATGGAGATCTGAAGAATGAAGAACAAGTTAATTAGCCAGCTTCAGATTATGAGGATCTATTTTCTGTCCTCCCCCCCCCCCCCCCAAAAAAAAAAAGACTATGAGGATCTGTTTGATAGGAGACTCAGATAAATGCTGAAGTTGGGAAAATACTTGGTCAGAAGCAAATTTATTCTTTGATGCAGCAGATTCATGTACTTTTGAGAGTGAGAAGTACAGAAAATTTTATTCCTTGCAAAGTGATTGATGGAGCTGTTGGGAGAGGAATATAATGGTAGAGGATTAGGGTGGCTGTGAAAACAATTTTACATTTTGAGGGAGTTACCCTGGGCTGCTAGGACTGGCATTAGAGTGATTTGGCCGTGTTTCATTTGTGGTGGATGATTCATGCGATACACTGTTATTCATCTGAGTCGTCCAATATTTTTGGTAGAGGGAGTTTCATCAGGAAAAGTTACACAGGAAAAGGGCCCACAAAGAAGGGAGATACCATGGGCTGCGGGTCTTCAAAAATGTAACAAAGGCCCATTTGAGACTAAGTTACTTATTTTGAAAAGGAAAACCATGTTGGGTATGGTATCTTAGAAAATGGGAAGTTGTAAAGATGATGTACTCCTTTTTCTCTTCAAAGAAAGAAAGTTTATTGAATTATTTTTCTTTTTTTTTCTTGTTTCCTTTTTCCTTCTCATAGAAGTGCAACAAAACTTGAAGTATGAATCTCTTCACAAATAGTGATATCAGGCATGGGCTTTGAGCCACCAACTTCGTCTGTGTGTATGGGGCATCGGCTTTGGGCCACCAAATCCTCTCCTATTTTCTTTTTAACCATTAACAAGCCATTAAAATAAAAGATACTGAGAAAAAGTGAGGAGAAAAAGTTCACAATTTCATTATAAATGCAATAGTAAGAATTTGATAAAATCTTTCAATTGCCCAAGAATAGGAAAAATATTGCTTTTAAATGTAATAAAATGTGATAAAAAGTTAATGTTGTTAAAAAATAAAGTAAAATTAATACATATATGCAAATAATAAAATGAGTTGATCATTTTTTAATAAATTATCGGTATTTGATAGCTACATTAGATTTGACTAAATATTTTTTGAATCAGATTGGACTCGTATTTTAAGGGACAAAACTCTCTCGATATCTGTTTTTTCTATGCACAAGACTTGTATCCAAAATTTTTTGATCTTTTCCTTCTAAACAAAAAACAATTTTTTATTGAAATATGTAAACCCTGAACTGCATTTTCATGTGGGCTCTCGAGCTTCCTTTTTTCATTTTTACATTTTGAGAATTTGTTTTTTTTTTTTTTGTTATATTAGAATTTGAACCCGAAATCATCGGGTTGAGAAAGAGGAGTTGTGACCACTGGGCTGTTCTCCGGACCTTTTTGAGAATTTGTGCTTCCTTATCTTAACTCACTCTTGTCATGGTTTGCCAATGGAAAAGGCTCAAATGAGATATTGTTACCACCAAAATTAATATAAAGTGCTTTGGGCAAACTTTATTGCAAGATTTTAATAGATTTCATTTAATGCAAACCATTTGTTATATGTCTGCTACATATTTATTTGCAGAAAAATTTTATTTTATTTTATTTTCTTGAAAATTTTCATGCCTCATGAAAGATTTCTGTGAATTTTATCTTTGTGAGAAATAGGAGCTCAAGGGGTGGTGGCGCAGTTGGCTAGCGCGTAGGTCTCATAGCTTCTGAGTTATCCTGAGGTCGAGAGTTCGAGCCTCTCTCACCCCACATATGCTTTTTTGACTTTTTATTTGTTCCACTCTGAGTATATCTTTCTAGCGGGTCTAAACTTGTCCATTCTTCAATTATCTCATTTATTTTTATTGATCCCTACGTGAATGATACTACCTAAGACATTTGAATAGGACTAGGTTCTAGTAGATGCTCTACCTTTAGGGCCTTGCTTTCATGACAAGTTCAAAAGATATTAGATCCCCATAGAATGACTTGGAATGGTCCCCAGTTTTATCATGTCATAAACAAGTGAGATGCATGAGCTTAGCAATAGCATTTGCTGATATTAAGTAAACAGAGGTTGGTAACAGGCAAGACGAGACTGTCTGAAACTTGTTACAGCTTGTGACTATGAGAGGTCCCTTTCTGTCTATTTGGACTTGCATTTGTATTGCCCACCTTAAGCTTAATTCGAACACAATGGATGTATTTTATATCTGTCAATTTTGGATCAGACTGGTAGGAAAGAAAACCAACTCACAAGAAGGCAGTTCTAAGCTGAAGCATCCATGTCAGTTTACATGTTTCCACTTTTCTTTCGGGTTTAGTTACATCGAAGATCCTCTTCAAACTGAAAAATCCATCCTGCCCATACATCTGCTTCTAAAGGCTCTAGATTTATCTAAAAGAGCACTTGTTTCTTATTTCCTTTTTGTCTTGAGGCATTGCATAATCTATGGACATTCTCATGCTCTTTTAAGTAGGACATAATGAAAGAAAGAAATCCAGCCAGCTGAAAAACAAGAAGGAGCAATTGCTGAGTGAATAGATTCAGTCTTATCCAGAATGCAACTCGATAATTGTATGCCTCTTGAGTTGAGTTGTATCAGTTTTTTGGCACAGGTCTGCATAAAGGGGGGGCATATCCTAGCATCTTTCCTGATTGATGATGTTATGCAGGATATCCAGTTGCATTCTTAGATACTAATATCGGGTCATGATGGATTAATTTCATACTGCCTATTAGGTAAGTGCAACATAGATCTATGCAACTTGAATAGATACCATGTCCAAGTAAATCAAAGCAATCCAATGATATAGCATATGAAACACGCATGCATAGTTCTGAATATTTGAGGAATTGTTCTTGAATCGTTCATCCAGAGGCCACAGCCAACAAACCTGCCGCGCCAAGCCTTGATAATGCATTGCAAATCAAATTTGGAGATGCAGTATCTAAAAAACACTAAGAATCATCAAACAGTGATAGTTGGCTTTCAGAGATCTCCTCCACTAGTTCTGCTTTTGGTTGTTGATCAGCCAGATGAAAAACATTTCTCAAATATCATCATCAGAGTTACTGGAGGATGCTGTCCTATTAGACACGATATTTGGCATCAAATTTGGGAATTTCACCACGATCCTTGGGTGTGGTGACTGCGGGGGTGATGATCCTACACTTACTGAAACATTTCTCTTCTGTAGCTTCTGTCTAATATCAAGGCAGGCTTGGTCAACCGTGGTAAGAAAATCCTTAACTATAACAAACAGTTGCAGAGGATTTGGCCATCTATCCTTGGCACCTGCTTGGTAATATTCTGTTGTTCTCTTCACAAGTTCCATTACTCTTATATGCTCGCCTTTCACTGCCTTCAGTTCCTCATCGGACTCCTCTAAGAATCCCTTCATTTCCTGCACAAAGCTGCCTCGCTCTCCACTGCCACAAAGTGTCACAAGATGACAAATTTCAGAAACACGAGCTTTCAGAGTTGTGCACATGTTTATGAAGGTGTCATAGTCCACCGTGGCTGCTTTCTTTACATTAGAAAATTCGCTACTTAGGCCTTCTAATACTGGTAAACCTAGCATGGTATACTCTCTTTCTCTCTTTCTTCTTCTGCAATTGTACTTTCTGAACTTGGATACATACTAACAATTTTCTTACCTTTGCCTTTTCCAAGGCTATGGTCCCTATTGATGACACATCGTTTTCCCTCAGATCGAACTACTTGTTCTACAACAAAATGAAGCAAAGTTGTCTTCCCATCGGTGCTTTTCACATCAGAGACTTTTCTCAGAGCGGTAAGACTAAAGGCTTGTGCATTGCCTCTGGCAGTTCCAGCATTCATTCTGTTGCCAGCTTTGAGAATGGCTTCAAGGAGTTTCAAGAAAAGACCTCGACTTCTTAGTTCCTTACAAGCCAATTCAAGTGTTTGCAAGGACTCTTTAAGATGAAGGATTTCAGGGTCATAATTTGATCTAAAAAGCATTGCATTGAGACGGGTAAATGCAGACGGAACAGCATTTAGTATGCGGTGGAGGAAAGATTCTGCATCTGCTAGTTTTTTAGGGTTGCCATTGAATTGTTGGATCTTGGATTCTTCTTCTTGGTTTGGGGCAATTTTGTTCAGTTTTTCAAGGGTATCAGTGTCAAGTCCCCGACCATCAAGAAGTGCGTCAAGGATCTCTTTTCGTGAAACAGCCAGAGATTTAAGTACAATTGCAGTGTTTTGAGACTTACGAGGCTCAAGAATGAGGGTTTGAGAAGGTGTGCCTGGTTTGGAACTTCTTGCACTTGATGGGCTGCTGCCAGTTTCTGAGGCTTTTTGGTTGTTGGCAGAGTAACCAAACAATGTTACCATCATGAAATCTGAGGGACATACATAAATCAGCATCAAGAAATGGAAAGTGACTGCAGACGAAAAAAAATTAAAAGATGTAGAGATTTAAAGATGCGGTACCTGAAAGATCCATCATTGATCTCATCCCAGACCATGGAGTGATCAGCATTAGCTGTAACCTTATCCCAATGCAGAGGTTTCAGTTTTGTTGGACTAGCATCAGCTTCTTTTATGCTTTCCTCGATGGGCGCCTCTACCCCGCTATTGCTCCTTGCTTTCCTTCTTGGTGCTGGTGGGGGTTTCAAAGATGATGCCAAGGCACCTTTCTGAGGTGGTGGAGGTGGTGGTGCAGGGTTTTTCTTTGCAGGAATTGGCGGTGGAGGAGGTGGTGCAGGAACCTTCTTTGGTGGAGTTGGAGGTGGACTTGGTGGTGGAGATGGAGGAGGGGGAGCAGGTGGAGGTGGAGGTGGAGACCTTGCAGCAGGAGGCTGTGGATTTGGAATTTGTATAACTTCTTTACTCTTCTTCTCAGGAATACTTTTTGAGTGATGGATCATGAAGCAAAAGAGTCCCCTGAATCAAATCAGACCTTCTAGGTTTTTCTTCTCTATCAATCCTCTTGTCTTCAACATCTTCCTCATAATTAGGATTAAACATAACCTTGCAAAAACCCCTCCCAATTTGTCCATCATATTTTCTCCAGTAAAGAACATCCAACCCATTCTTATCAACTACGATACCTTTTAGCGCACCATCAACTTAATTGAATTCTTCATGAATTACTGCACCCTCTTCTCTCCGAAAACTCGAGTCAATTTTCTTTCTTTGCCATCCTCTAGCTCTTGCACGTCTCCATCTCCGATAGAGCAAGAAGAAGAAGAGAACCGCAGAAATAACTAGAGCAGCTCCAACAGAAGCAGCCACAGCCACAACAACTACGCGACTACTTGAAGATGGAGAGGGAGATGATGGGATTGATTGTCCAATTTGTGATGTGGGTGTAAAATTTTGTGGAAAATTTGGTTGAGAAAATGAAAGAGAAGCAACAGAGAAGAGCAAGAAGAATGCAAATGAAGGAAGAAATGGATGCTGAACTGTGACACCCATGAAAAAGGCTGCAGAAAAAACTGGATTCAAAACTAAAGGAGACAGTGAAAGAAGAAAGAAAATATCCTCTTCTTGTTCATTTTTACAGTCCCTTACTTTTGGGCAATGCACTGCAACAGTGGCTTTTGAATTTTGGTTGCTGAGAGTTTCAAAGAAGGTGGTGGTTGATGGCTGGCAATATTTTAAACTCTTTGTTGGGGCTATTCTGAATTGTGAATCAACTACAATGTCCTTGCAGAGACTTCGATAAAAAAATCCTATCACATGATAGAGGGTGAATCGCAACAATTGAGTTACTCTTGATGATCTCTCGAGATCACGAATTCAAAGTATAAAAATGAATTCTTTACAAAAATATAAAAAAAATACTATATATATATATATATATATATATATATGCTCATCCCATTTAATTCCTCACTAAGTTGGAAAACACTTTATACTCAGTTGAATCCTTACCGGTCATGTGCCGGTCATTGTAGTTTACTCCGCTTTTTCCCCCTCTCATGAGAAATAATTACAATCGATTTGGGGGGTGAGCCTTTACCAAGCTTGCACGGATAGAAAATAAAATTGTGTGAAAACACGTAAATATAAAAATTATATTTTTATATAAATATTAATTATTTTATAAAAATAATAAAATATCATATTTTATAATAAAAAATTACAATTATTAAATATATAATTATTAATCATAAGATAAATAATATAAAAATAAATTATGTAAACCAACAAATAAAAAAAAAAATGAAAGAGTCTACCTGTATTCTTTATTTTGATCCGGACAATGTATGGTACCTTAGAAGTAATTATGCAGCTAAAATATTTTTCATTAAGTTCTTTTTTCTTCTGTCCCACCACACCAAAAACAATAAATTTGGATATACCCTATGCTACCAAAATAACACAATGTGATCACCAAACTTCAATACCAACTGGCCTTTTTTAAAAAATAAAAAAAGCCCCTCTATAATTTAAAGTGTTATATCAACTGTCTTCCAAAAATCTTACATTTGAGTCTGGTGTACGGAAAAAACAAATACGTAGAGAACTTTGTCCCTTAAAAGCTGACTTGACTCGAAATGGATTTAATCAAACCAACGTGAGCATTATTTGTCTTGAAAATTATCGAAAATTAAATTTTCTAGGAATAATGAATTCATGCAATCTTTTTTTTTTTTTTTGGTATTTGTTGATATGAATTATTTATTGGGTATTGTTCATATTTGTCATTATGGTATGGTCGCATGCCTTTACAACATAGAGCAACGTAGAAGTGCAGTACACCATAAGGAATGCATTTATTATTTCAAAATAGTGACACAAAATCCTAATGTTGGAGTTGCCATTGAAATCTTTGCACAATATATGATCTAAAAGGTGTGTCTGCAAGTGGGTACTGAGAGCAACCATCCAATTTATAGCTCGGTGATAATTGAAGAAGATTAGGCCCTGTATTGAATATTTGATAGCTGTGTGCTTTATTTATTTATTTATTGATTTTCAGTAATTGGTATTTGGATTTTATTTAACTAATTCAATCCGAATACCGTAGATCCATTAAGAGATTAATTCTTTTAAATTCTATTTTTCTATTCCCATATCTAAATTTGAGACCGAATCTTTATATCTACAGGAATTTGGTAGGAGCCTGCTTTATATTTGGCAAACAGATTTCAGTGTTGAATTGGTTTAACCACATTTAGATGGTCTACTCGATGAGCCTGTGGTCCCTTGAAAATAAAGAGCCAAAAACACCCAAAAAGAAAAGAAAAAATATGGATCCCGCGGATCTTCTAGCCAAACAGCATTCAATCTATTTCATTTCACCATTGTCAAAAGGAGATGACAGTGTGAACTATTAATTTCAGTAGAAAGAAGCTCTCGTGCTATTCGGATGTCGGGTATAAATAGAGTTGATGACAGTTAAATCTTCGTCAATTATCTCGTTTCATGAGAGAGAGAGAATTTGACGGTTAATCTAATTAGACAAGATATTATCTCTTAATTAAATCGTTATCAAATATCTCATTTCACAAGATATAGAGAGAGAACTAATAGACTGTCGACCTAATAAGATGAGATATTATATCCCTTAATTGCCCCTTAGAGATAACTCAAGTGATAGTCTCCTCACTTTTATTTTTATTTACCTAATTTGATTCTGTTTGATTATATCTATTTGTATCAAAAAAAAATTATATCCCTCAACTAAATCTTAGTGTTAAAATTTGAGAATGAAAAAAACTATGCAAGAATGCTCTTTATAGACACTCAAATCGAATTAATTATAATATCACTCTAAATACTAACGATGAAAACAATAGAAAGAGAGAGAGAGAGAGGGGACCTCCCACGACCATATACGAAAAAACAGATCAAATTGCAGAAAAATCGTGTTAGAAACCATTTGAAAAACAATGCATTAGAAAGTTGAAAAACAAATCTACAAACCAAAAAGAAGATATCATTTGACCTGTGCCAAAAATTTTCAAGCTTAATGGGCTACAAAATAAACCATGTAATTCAAGTATATTTGTCACTTTTGCGTTGGCATTTTTGGAATGACATTGATCATGTTAGCATCTGCGGATGAATACAAATGCATAACAAATAACAAAATCCAAACCCACCCAAAAAACAATAAATCGTAGACAAAGGTACATAGAGATAGCAGAGAAAAAATTCAACATGCATGTGTTGAACCTCGGACAGGAAGTTCACAGGACGAAGAAGAGTCAGCCTTGCAATCTAGGCCGCTTCGAACGGTGGTCTAAGAACTTGAATGGGGATGAAGATGATGTTGAGGAGGAAGCTAGATCATGAGATGACAAAGGCAACGACAGTAATGGATCTTCTTCATTTTGTCCCTTATCTCCTTTAGTCAGGATATTTTTCAAGCGTTTCACATCTGAGAGTTTCACCGGCTTCACTATAAATTCTTCTGCTCCTTCCTCCAAACACCTGATATTCACCGTTGTCTTATTCAAAACAAAATTTTCTTGACATGGCAGGATGTAATCTTACTTGGATGATAATGATGAAATAAGAGAACAGACAGCATAAAAGATAAATGCAACAACTGTAAACCTCAACAGATAAATTTGGCAATCTTCTTAAAATACACAACATAGTAGTGACATACTATAAAGACGATATCTACGAGGGGATTCAATCCAGATAGCAATGATGTCACAAAAAGGTCTTCACAATAATAATTTACCAGTCTCTCATCATCAATGACATGTAACATATGCACTTCAAAAGCATCACAAATGCAGTTGATGGAATAGCAATGACACCATGGATTTGGACATGTTAAGATCTATAAAGAATTGCACTTGTGCATGCTTATCATCATTCCATGTAGACAAAGATGATTCTGGGTATAAACATCATATGAGCGACATTCAGCAGGTCTTTATTGTTGCAGTTTAGTGACTTTCACACTCGTTTATAATCACTAGGAAAAATGATTTTTCTTTCTTTGGTACATGAAAACACAGTGCTTTTTGGCTAATAAAAATACTAAGGATCTTTTATTGTAGTGCCTGAAGAGAAGGCTCAATTGTATGATGGACAAAATAGACCCATTAGTAATGGAGAGTGACACATCATTTTGTAAGGTCTATAGATGTAATGAATCAAACAAAAAATAAAATAAAATAAAACAGAAAACTAGTGTTGGTCATGCTAAGAGAAAGGATTTTACACACCTCATAGAAGAAAAAAGCTATTAATGTTCACATTTATTCTAGGGCATTTGGTCTGGTGGCATAATTCTCACTTAGGGTGCAACACATCCCAAGTTCAACACTCTGGATGCCCCATATTGTTATTTTTAATCTCCACATTCATTCTAAGTCTGTCATCCTAATAAGAGTCGCAGATGGGTCTGAATACAGAAATTAAGGATGTCTAAACAGATCAAATTTAAATCCAAAATAGTAACTAAGCAACAAGCTTAACCAAGTCTTGTCAATAGACCACAATCTTAAATATTCCCCAACGACCGACAAGTATATGAATCTTTTTAGGTCAAGTTCAATTCACCATCACTATTAAATCATCTCTGTCTTCATTGAAGACAAATTCATATAAAGAGCACCCATCAAGCAGATTCAAACTGTGAGGAATGCCCCGTTTCCAAACTATTATTTCAACATCCAAGGATAATCTCGATCTTTCATTCCATTTTGTCCGTTAAAAGTTATTCTAATTGAAATGATCAAAAACCTATCTTGCACATATACTTCTAAAAGTGAGGATTCTCATGTCATATCTTTGAAAATTACAATTTGAGTACTGTCTCCTATGCCATTTTCTAGATAGAAATTTCATGAACCGCTGGTCCTACAAGGCCAATCTGCATACATAATGATAAATAACTGAAAATAGTAATGCAACTGCTACAGACACCGAAGTAATTGAGCGGTGAGGACTAGTACCTATCAACACGAGTTAAAATGTTCTCAGAGGACATGATCACTACCGGTATCTCCTTCAAAGTGGATGATTCCTGCCAAAGAGACCCATAATTAGAATTTGAATAGAGAGAGAGGGGGGGGAGGGAGGGAGGGAGGGAGGAAACCTTGATTTTCTTAAGCAATTCAAATCCATTCATTCCGGGCATAGAATAATCCGTCATTATCAAATTCACCTTCAAACCCTTCAATCAAACCAACAAATTCAATTATTTAAAAAAAAAAAAAAAACCACTAAAATTCAGAAAACAGAACTTTCTTCAAAATTTCATGTAAATTAAATAGTCATACATCGAACCCTGCAGTCTCTTTCTTCTCCCCATCAAGTCCAAGAAACTGCAAAGCCCTTATCCCACTTTCCACCGCGGTAACTGCCCAAAAAAATGAAAATTAACAAAAGATGGCCCAGATAACCAAAATCAAACCTTTTTTTTCTTAGTATGAATCAAAGGGAAACCTTTGCAAGAAGAGATTTTGAGCAAACGTTCGACGAATTTCCGATCAACAACCGAATCATCGACAGCGAGGACATGAAGTTGATGCGAGCAATCTCGGCGGGAAACTAATCCGGCGGTTGACATCGGATACGGAGAGAGGTTTTAAGAGAGAGAAAATTGAAATAGAATATGGAATTGGAAAACATAGGTTTGAAATATATGGACGCAGAAAGAGAGAGGGGATGATTATGGTTGTCGGGGAGTCAAAAATCTAAGATCTGACGAAGACTTGAGGTCTTGGATTTTGGGGGGAGTGACAGCAACGTGAGATCAAGGAAAAATCTGAGAGATTACGAGAATCGACTTTTGTGCGATCTGCAAAATCCCCACGAATTTTCTCTCTCTTGTCCTTTTTCTGCTTTCTCGCTCTCTCTCTTTCTTATTCATCACCCACTCACTCACTAGTCCCACGTCCAATCAACTGTATCTTCTCTCTCTCTCCACATGAAACCATGTCGTTTCGTTCGCGGAAATTCATGTGGCATAATGAAACTACGTCGTTTCTTCGTGGTAGTGCGCGTGAGCGGATTGTCTAGCAGCCTTTTTTTTTTTTTGACCTTGACAATTTTCTCCCGCTATTATATACCATGAATCGATTAATAAAATAAGTCTAATATTGAAATATAAACTAAATATTATTTGATTTTTAAGTCAAATAAGATCTGATCAAAGATTTGATTGTTTATTATTTTTTATTTGGTAGATATGTTCTTGATTTTATTAAAATCGAATTTGAAATACTTCCTATATCATTAAAATTTGGCTTAAATACTAAGGAAGTCGAAAATTTATATTAAAAGTGAAGTATATTATGTCTTTTGATTATAAATATACGAGGAAAATGATATAATTTGGGAAAAATAAACGGGATTTAAAATTATACAAATCTAATTTTTTTCTTTAATTGCAAGGATTATTTTTTCTGTATTAACGTATTTGATAAATATATTAAATTTGATTATATCTGATTCTTAAAAATAACTTCCGACATCTATTTTTATTATATACAAAAGTCAAATTTAAAATTTTATTTAAAAACTATCGATATAATGCTACTAAACTGAGCTCTTCCCTCACTTTACTTGTTGATCCAGCCACACTTCCACAGTCCAAAAACAATTATATCGTATTACATGTAAGTATTAAATATTTTTCTATACAGTCATCTTCTCGAAAGTCCATTGGTGAGATGGTACCTTTTTCATCAATAGATAGTAGGATTAATGAGATGAAATGTTAAATCTTTTGATCAAATTTTAAATTTAAAATTTAAAAATATAAAATATTATACTAGAAGAACTACTCCCTGAGACCCTATAGATGATAAAAAATATTATTTTGTTGTAATAGCTTACGGGTGACGCCGCACCTCCAAAAATTTTATGTGGCAAGAAAAAAAAAAGTTCTCATGCTTTACTTGCATTTATCATAATTAAGCAAATCTTGATACTCATTTGACACTTCAGATTTTTGATTTATGGGCTTAGAAGGGCTCTAAAACCCTAACAAAATACAGATTTGGGGATGCATGCCTGCTGAATCCAACATCATGGATCTACTCATTCGATTCTTTTGATACAAAAAGATACAATTAAGTGGAATCAAATTGAAGAAAAGAAAAATAAAAGTGAAAAAATTTTACCACTTGAACTTGGATATATTTATTTGTTAGTATCCCTAATTGAGCATATTTTGCACTAGAGAGGGTGGTGCCCTTAAAAAGTAGTGCTTGTTCCTCTTCCTTGGCTTTCAACAATGCAATATTGCCAAATTGCATACTATTATTGATATAGTTGTTAAAATAATAATTATGAAATTCATATAACATTTCTTTTCTAATTAATCTTTTAGTATAATAAATTTTAAAATTATTAATTTGTATTAATTATCAAATTATCGATCAAGAATAAATGACAGTATTTTTTATGTTTTATTTATTTATTTTCATAAAATGGGTAAATAATATTGGGAAAAACAAAAAGTTTGAAGTTCATTTTTGTATTATTTAAACTCGAAACGCTGCGTCTCACATGGCGAAATAAAGAGGAGAAGTCCGTCTCCGTCCTGCGTTTTGGAGCTCGAAAGCAACAATGGAGGAAGAGAAAGCCGCGGCGTACTACGACGAGCTGACACGCAAAGGCGAAGGGGCCGCAAGATTCAAACAAGGCCTCGGCTTCTCTTCTTCTCATTCTTCAGACTCCAACAAGCCCTTGGCTTCTTCATCTACACTGTCGTCTTCTTCGTTTCTCAGCACATTCGTCAAAGCCTCAAGCCCTAATTCCTCTTCAGACCTTCAGAAACAATCTCAACTTCAATCCATCCAGAACAAGCTCAAGAAAAAGCCTGAATCATCTTCAGACTCGCATTATAGGGTTTCGGAATCGCGAAGTCGGAGATCGTCGAGTAGGGAGAGAGATAGAGAGAGGAGAGAGAGAAGTGGAAGGAGTAGGAGTAGAGAAAGGAGAGAGAGAAGGAGGGAGCGGTCGAGAAGCAGAGAAAGAAGAAGTAGGAGTAGAGAAAGGAGAGAGAGAAGGCGGGAGCGGTCGAGTAGTAGAGAAAGAAGAAGTAGGAGTAGAGAAAAGAGAGAGAGAAGGCGGGAGCGATCAAGAAGCAGAGAGAGAAGACATGAGAGAGAGGAGAGAAGGCATGAGAGAGACAGGAGTAGAGAAAGAAGAAGAGATGAGAAAGAGAAGAGCAAAGGAGGGATTGATTTCTCAAAACTGATTGAAGGATATGCAGACATGGTATCCTCTGTCCGAGTCCTTAACTGCAATTTTTCATTATTTGAATTTCTCTGAAATTTTGGGGTTATGGGGTTTTGAATTGGAAATAAATTGTAATGATCGTTCTCAGCTGCTTATGAAATCAAGTACAAGGTTAAAGACTATTAAGAGGTGTTTACATCGTACTTATGTAACAAAATCGATCTCTTAATTGGTTGTGTACGAAGAAAGCCAAAAATTTATATTAGGGGGGACAATGCATTTGAGGTTGTAATTTCAGAGGGTGGGAGCTCAAATTTCCAAGGTGCAGTTCCCCCCTCCTTTTGCCCCTGGTTTTGTGTATGTTGCAGACACACAGTATGTCCATGTAAGCCCCTTTCGACACAACAGAGTATGCCATAATATAACTTGGACTGGTTTAGTTCTATGACTTCGTTGTGTTGCTGCGTTTATGTCGTGTAGTGTCATGTCTTGTCTGTGCTAGATAGCTGACTGAGCAGTGCTTATATTTAGGAAATTTGCTTAAGATTCTTGCTTGGTGGTGGTTGATTAGAAAATTTTCTTTGCAATTTGTGGAAGTACAAGCATTTGCATGGAATTGTTACATATGTAGTGAAATTGGATGCAGTGCTTGATCTTTGTTGTGTTGCATATGAATTTGAGAAGTGCTCCTTGAGTATGAGAGGATCAGTGTTGCTTCTAGTACGTGAAAATCCAATGTTTTGTTTGTCAGTTGTCATGCTTCAAAATTTTGGTAACCCTACATCAGTATATTTGGTTGTTCGAAGGAATTTGATCTGGAGTTCTAGACATTCTCATAAAGTTCACACGTAGTGGTTGGTGGTATTGGAACATATTACTTAGCCATTCAAAAACAGTATAGGAGTTTGTATCACTTGTCGCACTAAATTGCACGAAACTTCTAAAAATGAGCATATCCTATGCTTTCCCTCGTGAAACCCAAGAAGAAGAGAGAGAAAAACTTGTCATCACTGGAAAATAAAATTGAGTTGTAGGCATCAAGGTAAGTGACCAAGATTACATATTGTTGGGATTGGTTGGAAGATTAAAAAAGCATGATTGGCCGAGTGGTTGGAAATAAAGAAAAAATTGATCAACTGGTTGCAGGTCCCTTGGATCATGGGCAAGAGCTACTTGGTGGAGACCATTGAATATCATTTGGACAGACCACGCTCTTTGACATGACATGATACAAAACTTGTAACTTAAGATGGTGCAAAATTTTACAACTTTGCCCATGTCACTTTGTTCATGTCATGTCCATGCTTCATACTGGCACTGCATGTAACTGCTATTGCCTCATAGTTCTTATATTATGCTGTTGATTGTTTGGTTATACTCCGTTCAATGTGCAATGTCATGAGTTTCCTTCTGGTTTAAACAGACAGCAGCTGAAAGAGTTAAAGCCAAGATGAAATTTCAACTTTCTGAGACAGGTAAGTCTCAGATGCTTCTGAAAATATTATCCAATCTCCTGGTCTTCAATACTCTGGTGCTTGCTTTTAGTAGTTTTACTATCACTGACTTTTTAATAGCAGAGCAATTGATTTCTTGTTTAGAATTTTATGAAAAATTAAAATGAACTAACAATAATAGCAAGTGGTTGAGAATTGTTTGAGAGGTCTTCGGAATTGGAGGACCCAAGTGGTAGTAAGAAAGTACTTCCTAGACCATAATTCAAACTGGTTATTTATTATTATTATTATTATTATTATTATTTGTCTGAGCACGCAGCAGAGAATGCTAGATTCTGTTATATGACATCATGAACCTGAATTGGTGAAATGATTTTGTGTTATCTTTCTTTTTGTGAAGCTGCGAAAGAGACAACAAAGAGTATGGGCTCCGGATGGGAAAGATTTGAGTTTAATAAGGATGCTCCACTTGATGATGAGGAAGTTGAAGGTAAGATGAATTCTGAAGTCCTAGAAAAAGTAAACAAAATAACAATATATGCCCATATGGTCTTTATTTGGCCCCTTTTTGTACTTCGAACAAAATTGTACATGTGCAGGGGAAGATGGAAATGTTATTTTGTGGCAATGTATGTATCTCTATGAGAACTAGGAAAAGAAGATGTTCAATCCACATATTGAATGTGCATATGTATTATCGTGCAGAGAAGAAACCAATTTTAAAGGTGATTGAGCCATAAAATAGACGATCTCACCCTTTACCCAGGAAGCCCCAACCTAGTGCAGGCAGGATTTGATCTCAAGAATTCTTCTTTCCAACTCAACAATCTTTACCGAATAATTAAAATTAATTGTTTACTCTATTGCAAAAGTAATCATCCTTAAAACCAATATGGGTAGTGAAGATTGTTGAGTTAGGTATTTCATTGTTGAGTAAATAAGTTGTTTTTAATCATTTTTGGTAAAGATTGCAAAAGTAGTCATCCATAACAGTACTCCTTGCAAAAGTAACAATTTGAGAATTAAAATTTACTCTTAAGATACTCCTGTAGCAATCCTTAAACCAATATGGTTCTGGTGAGATTACCCTCTTTTCCATTTCAAGTATGCCATAAATATTGGCACTGACCATACATCCTCCCTTTGTTTACAGTGGCAGAAGACGATGCCACACTAGTAAAGCACATTGGTCGGACTTTCCGGTTTTCAGCAGTTGAGGTATGATGGACGACCTTTACTATGCGATAGTAATTCTAGTTTTGAGGACATGGCAAGTTGAAATTACATAATACATGAGATAAAACTGCAACAAAAAATGGTTCAGTTTCTGGAAGATGTCAAGAGTAAACAACAGTTTCTGATATAGTTTGTTTCTGATCTGCACAGTCACGTAGGGAAGAGGATATACAGGCTGCTCATGATGAAGCTATGTTTGGAGCCCCAAAGCCTTCGACTATCATGTCAGCTTTTCATTCTGACAATGAACCAGAACGGGGGGATTGTACAAAGGATGGAAATGAAAGCTTAACAACAAGTCTAATTAGTGATAAGGTGAGAGTTGCGGGGAGTCTCTCTCTCTCCCTCCCCCCCCCCCCCCAATGGAATTTGTATTTTAAGCATTATTTGACCATATCTGCAGGTATTTGCAAAGCAACAAGGTTCTTGGCGGGATCGAGCTCGGAAACTGTAGTTGGAGTGGATTGTGGAGTTTAGGGTTGGATGGAGAGGACTCGCCACTTGAGAGAGAGAGAGAGGTGAGAGAAGAATTTGTGTTAAATTTAAATCTTAATGTAATATTAATTTTACCCTCATCAAAATTTTGAATAATTGGCTTTTGTAAAGGGATGTTATAGTGTATAACGGTCCCATTTGAAAAAGTCGAGACTAGCTTATCGATACAATGATAATTTCAATTCATTTTTTTAGAGAAGTTTAATTTTAATTTGCAGAATCTTATATTTTATGTAAAAAAATTTTATTTTAGTTGAAAATATTATAAGTAAAATAAGAGATAATAGATATATGTTGAGCCGAGATGAGAGAAATTAAGATTCTCTCTTTACACCTATGGCATAATCCTAGTAGTACATAAACTTAGTAAGATAAAATGGAAGGTTTAGATCAGATCAGGCAGAAAAGGCAGCAAGTGTCATTCAGTAGATGGCTGGGGATGGACTTATCGGACGGCTAAAAATACATTTGGCTTTTGGAATTTTAAATATATTTACCCTCATTAAGATATAACTACTATGTAAGCATTTCTCGTATTTTTCTATCAACACCATGGAAGATGAGGAAGACTACCATTGGAAAAGCAACTAAAACCTTTGCACATTCATATTTTTTGGGAATTTAAGTTCTTCTAAAATTATAATTCCAAATATATATTGTATTTTCATTATCATTTTTATTACATTTTCATATAATTAGAAATTCCCATTCATTTTGAAAACCCAATAAATTTTGCTAAAATTGTGAATACGAAGTTGTCATGGATGACGATATCATATAAATAAAGATGATTATTATTATTATTTTGTTGTTATATAGGCATTTGAATCCTGGTTCATGGGTTTCTGGAGAGGGATTATCATCATTAGGTTGTCGTCGCCTTGAAGACAAAGAAAGATGATTGTACCAAGGACAAGGAGAGGAGAAGCCCCATCCTTGTTTTGCCTTTTTTGACGACTCAAATGCCAAATAAACATCAAATACATACAATGGTTAATGTCTACATGTAAATTAGCATAATGTGCAAGATATTTTGAATTCTTTCTCAAAATTTCACGCAAAATACATAATTCAATTTCAACGTCTTATCAAGAGTAGTGCTACAAAATCTGCCAGTGAACCAAGTGTAAAGAATTGCCTACAAAGGCTGGAGCCATGGATCACACCATTTCAACGGAAGATGCTTGTGCTGCACCTGCATAGCCTCTTTTTTTTTTGGTGACTACCTGCATTGCCTCTATCAGTGTCTTTGCAGTTTAAGTGCTTTATCCAGAAATCATATCCTAATTCATCCCTTCGAAGCCCCGGAGTGATGTTATGGCACATGGTGGAAAAGAGCAATCGGGTGAACAACCTAGGGCCCAATTAGTTGTCATCAAATTTGCTCAATTACCGATATTGGTTGGTCTAGTTGGAAGAGAGTTGAGTTCCCTTAATCATAGTCGTGAGTTTAACTTGGGAATCGAAAAAATCACGTTAGGACACCTCCCAAAAAAGACGATCGATCTAGATTAGTCGGAAAAAAATTCCAAATACCAAATAAAACCAAAAAAAAAAAATCAAATTTGCTCAATTAAACCAAAAACAGATCTCTTGGCATCTCTACTAGAAAAGTTTGATGAAAACTAGGAGTACAGTGTTTATTGGATTACTAAATTTCAGAAAGTCCACCATCTTGAAGTTACAGTAGAAGGACGACAGTCCATAAATGCCTTCGGTATGGTCAGCTTTCCAAGATTCTTTAGGAGGGGAGCGCAAGTCACATTTTCTTGAAGCACTTCATATTATAAAGACGTTCAAAATTTTCTATGATTCCTTCCCCAAAACATCAGTTTGCATAACCGAAGCATTGCAATGCAATGACCGCTTGCTTGATTCTAGCTCAGGTGCAAAACCAGTTAGCGTACAATTCCTCACATGGCAGGGCGCCTCAGTCTGGCTGCCTTGCCACATGAGCAAAAGGACAAGACTGCTTTGCTCCAACCGAATCAAAAGTGTCCCTATAGTTTTGTGCAGCTTGGCTTGCCCGTCCCTTTATGGACTAGAAGTCCTTGTAAAACCATCTCTACATGGCTCAAATCATGAAGTAGAAGAGCATATGTGAAGCTGAAACTATATCATTCCCATTATAACAGAAAATACATAGTCTCAAGCAGACAAACATTTAAAGCATCCCCTTAGTTGTTCATCCAATGCTTATTTCATAAGTTCAACCCCGTCCAGAAAAATAAATCACATCCTTAACCACAATTACAATGCCAAACGGTAATGGTGCTAGAAGTTCGTTAAAGGACTCAAACGTGTTACACATGATTGAAGTTTGCACATGCGAGATATTTTAGCTTCGTTCTGGGTCAGCGAAGAAGCTATTGAGGGTTGGCATGATTTCTGGACGCTTTCCACGAACAAATTTTCTGAGGAAATGTTCAGCATACTTCTCTCCCTCTGCTTGGTTTTCCAACACTCCAGCAGCCCTATTTTCTTTGGACACCCTGGTACACATTATCAAACAGACCATGGTAAGAAAAAGCAGGTAAGTAAATCAAACCATCAAAATGGCTGGAGTATCGGCTATCCATTTTTCCTATATATAGTCAAAAAGATACTCTCAAATTTGTACTGACTGTGACAAATGATAAATTTTGAGGTGTGATATATGGTATAGTCTTAACACTGGTATCCATTACTATTACCACCATAGTTTTCACACAAAGTGTGTGAGGCAAATTTTAGAATATATAAAGTGAAGAAAGATTTTAAAAAAAAAAAAAAAACCCACACACACACACACATCCATCTTTACAGCCTACTTTTATTGCTTCAACAGAATTCAATAGGATCTTAAAAACATATTGTCCACAAGGAGACGCTAATTTAATATGACTGGGAAGATATAACAATAATGGAGGTTACAATGTTATAACAAGCTTTGCAAACAAACATATATAAGAGAAATTTAACTTCCATAGTGATGGGACGTGGTCTTAGGCCCAGCTAGAGGGGTCAGCTCTTGAAAGGCCCACAAAGGACGGCTACCTGTCGATGTTCGAATATGATTATCTACCGAATAGTTTTAGTCATCCAGATCTCCCAAACGATAGGGTCTCAGTCGCCCCGCCAGCCGAACATGATTCATCAAGCAAAGGTAACCGCCCCGATCGGGCATTCAACCGTCGACCCTTCAAGCGAGCGAGTTCTGAAGACCCTCCATCAGACAACGACTCTAACGATTCTAAGGGAAGGTCAAAGTATGCTAATGACTCCTACTTCCTATTTGAGAGCAGCATCTTTAGGAACCTCCAGTTAAGGAAATGATCCCTCCAACAAAAAATGAAAGTTTCCCAAAAGATGAGGGTCACAATCAATTCGAAATATTGAATCCCTAAAATTTTCGAATTGATCGATAAGGAAAGTAGGGCTGAAACACTTCAATGGCGCATGACTCTCACGTCTATAAAATATCTCAAAACCCTACAAAACAGGTACGCTCTCTTGTTCTCACACGTTGGGCACTCTAATCACAGAAAATCACTCTCTTGAACTTTGAGTTTGTTTCTTTCATTCAGAAACCGCTCTTTCTGACTTTTGCAGATATTACGTCCCTTCGATGACAACCGTTCGAGTCTACAATGAGTCTGTATCTATGAAGCCATAACCCACCTCCAATACATAGAATCATAAACAGCCCTTTTGTATGTAAAGATACCCTTTAGCACAATCATGGAAAAAAGATAGTAAGAACAATCAAGCTTTTTGACGTGTAACATGGAAGCCACAAAAAATGGTTGGTTTTCATAATCTTTTAGACTTGTTGAGGCACTGAATTACACGATATACCTAAATACTAAGAGGAATTACACTTTCCAGGATATACAAACGACTTCCAAGTGCAAGCCAAGAAAAGTGTAGTTAATGGCCCCAATATTACCCTTTATAGAAGTTGGCCTTTAGCTTCATTAACTTTCGGCTATTAAATGTTTCAATTACTTGGGAAAACCTTCATCATCCAAAACTTGTACTTCAAGAATTTTACACGTAAGTCTCGGGAAAGATAAACGTATAGAGTGCATCAGAATTAGTCCAAAAACAAACATAACCATCATAAAGCAATATTAGTTTGAATCCATAAAACCAAGAAGCTGTACATCATGCTTTTTTTTTTTCTTTTAATTCTCTATAACTTGGTCCAGAATTCGAAATTAATCTCCACCTCAAGATTTTCAGAAAGTCAAATCCAAAACCATTGGAAAGTAAATAAATAAACTACTGACATCCCATTTGGGGAAGTTGAAACTTATCTCCAATGAAGTTAGGTGGGGTGAATACAATCACAATTTTAGTGATTTCTAATTGCAAACCCCATATCATATACCAAAAATTTTTTACCTTAGTGGGAAAAGGTTACAAGTAGAATAAGAAAGTTGAGCCCGGTTGAAGCAAGTTGAGGTTTCTCAAACAGGCCTAGGAAATCCAGTAACCAATACATCCAAATCCCCTAGACATACGTTAAAATGACATGACAAAAATTCAATCTAACCATGTATATTTTAAAAAAATCCAAAATTATGGTATAAATAATATGCCAAAAATCCAAAACAACCATTTATATTAAAAAAAGAAAAACCAATTCAAATCTAGTCAAAATCAGACCTAATACAGTAAGATCATAATAAGTAAGTCCAAAATCACATGACCCAGATTCAACATAGGAAAAAATAGTTAGACTCACTTAACAAATTTAATTTTTTTTTCTTTTAGGGTTACATCACGGTTGGTTGGGGGAGGGGTTGTGACCACCAGGCTCTCAGGACACTTAACAAATTTAATTACAAAATGAAGACACAACCTTTGACATAAAACCCAAACAAGCAGATCAAATGAACGTAAAAAAGCACCAAAATTTTAGGGAGAAAAATAGGGTTCAGACCTGACTTCAGGGTTGATGCATACATTTCGGACTAACTGAAATCCGCAGATCCCGATTGCAACTCCAACGGCCGCAAACAATGGATACACCTACACATCATCTCCCCACACAAATTAGATATAAATTTGAGAGAGAGAGAGAGAGAGAGAGACCGAGAAAGCGAGGAAGAGGTAGAGAGACAGAGAAAAGATCTGAATAAAACCTCAGGCCTGAACCAGCGATTGCCTGCCATTAATCAGGATTTGGGTCGAGATCGGAGAAGAGAGAGAAACAGAGAGAGAGAGAGAGAGAGAGAGTTGCGATGAATTTTATCGTGTGCAGACAACTAGGGTTTGGGGATTTTAATAATTTATTTATTAATTTATTTTATTTTTTGGTAATTAGTTCGAACATCACGAGGTCTTAACCTTAATGGCTTATCGAAGCTGAAAGCGATCGTCAGTTGGCGGACCCACAGTGAAATGGCGGAAGAAACTAGCCAATCAACTGTCGACACGTACACAAAAGAAGAATATACCATCGTTTAATTCCATATGCTCTTCCCAACTTTTCTTCCTTTTCTTACTTTTGTTTTTTATTTAATTCTATTTTTCCTCTATAAATTAGAATGCATGCAAACGTCAGCCCAAATAAGTTAAATCTTCATCCTAAATTTTAAACTCAATCATTTGAGATTGATAGCGAGAATTTCCTATTTAACTCTCTCATAATTTTAATAAAATTTTTACCTACAAATATAAAACTCTACAAAAATAATTATTAAAAATTAAAATTTTGTATTTTTAATAATTCATCAATTTAGTTTGTAATTACCAACGTTAGCTATTGATACTTTTGAATAAATTATTGATTCAAACTTTATGTAAATTTGTTTTTTTAAAATTTTAATTTGATTCGAATTAAATTTAGTAAGATTTAATATTATTAATAAATAATTTTTTATTATTTTTTGCCTCTTTTAATTCTTTCCATTTATTTAGAAAATGATTGACATACAAAATATTTTCTCAAGAGAATTATTGTGGGTTGTTTTTCAAGGAAGTTGATGACGAGAAAATTAGTGAGAATTTAATTTTGTATTTTTGGTTTATCGCTTGGTTTGTGATTTTGTTGAACACTTTTTTTCCCCCTCACAACTCTTTCCATGGTTTAGAAATTGGCCGTTTTATGTGTGTATGTGCGTGTAAAAATTGTTTAAATTTATCAACTTCCTCGAAAAAAAAAATATATGTATATATATAAAACATATAATATTCATCTCTTGAGAAAATATTTCTCAAAAAGAAAATAATTTTAATTTTGATATACTTCATATTTGACACAAGAGAGAGGTCAAAGAGCTCAGACAACAATGTCAACACTTTGATATTGCATTTTTTTTTTCTTTTTTAACATAAAATTGCTATTTGAATATGATTAAGTGACAAACATCAATTCTTTTTTGTGATTAACAATTTTTTTTTTAAAATGAGGTGGTAGGGTTTTTACAATGCAGTACTCCCCGGAATGTTGGCCATCTACCATAGAAGAAAATGGAGGCAGAGTCCATGATGAATTATGGGAAAATCAGACCAAATCCTCATGAACTAGAAGCCCCAAGTTTGCAGTACTTGAGAAGACCATATGTCATATCAACGCACAAAAAACCCTTCTAAAACACCAAAGGACTCCCCCCCCCCCCAACCAAAAAGAAAAAAGAAAAAATAAGTATACTTCCTTTGCCTTGGACTATACTTCTAATCTCCCGTGCCATTAGAACTTGGACTATACTTCCTTTGGATTGACCTATCTAAAGTTCCCATCCAAATTACAATCAACTCAAAAAGTGCAGGGAAGTACCTCCTTGATGGAATTGTCTACTCATCAATTGTGTATTCAGAAGGTTAGGGAGGAAAATGTTCATCATCCATTGAATGGATCCCGGACTGTGCCACTCTCATAAATCTAAGAAGACTTTTTGCTGTTTCCTTCTCCTGCAACCAGTAATGGACAAACATGTGAAGATGCAGTGAAGCAGATCTAGAGCCTTTAAGAAGAAAGATATTTCAGTTTGCATGACGCAACTCAGCTTTGTGAGAATTCTGTAGCAACATTAAGGATAAAATAACTTACAGGACCAGTATAATCCAAAAGACGTGTACAGTAAACTTCAGCTTCCTCAAACCTTTTCTGAGCCTTGAAATGCGTAGCAAGAAACAGCAAAGCTTCAATCATGTTTGGTCCTTCCCTCTCCTCGGCTTCCATCCTCTCCAAATCTTTTTTGTAGTAGAATGCAGCCTCTTCAGAACGACCAAGCTCTGCATGAAGCTTGGCTAGTTGATGCAGGGCAATTGCTTCCCTGTCATCACAATTTGCCGCCCTTTTGTAGCACTTGATTGCCTCCTCAAGCATATGAAGCTGTTCAGTCTCGTAGCACTGAGCCATGGCTATCCACAACCTAGGATCATTTGGTTGCAAGAACATAGACTTCTTGAAATAGTGAAGTGCATACAAAGGCATACCCATCACCTCATATGCTTGTCCTAAACCATACCAGGCTCGATAATCACAGGGATTTATATCTACAGCATGCCGATAAGCATCAATTGCAGCTGCAGTATTCTTCATCTCAACATACTCATGACCCATAAGCGTCCAAGCAGATAAATAGTTTTTGTTCAACCTCAGTGCCCTCCTAAAATATATAACAGACTTTTCATGCTGCCCCTTCAAACTGTAATAGTTCCCAATAATACAGCAAGATTCAGGTCGGTACTTATCAGTCATAAATACGCTATGGGCAAGGTAACTAAGAGTCGAGAAGCATTCCTTTGCATAAAGCACATTGGAATACATATCCAGGTCTTCAATTCGATAAGGATCATTTCTTAGAAGGTCCTCAAATATCAACTCAACTTGATCAAAGTCTTTCAGACTGTATTGAGCTTTCGCAATTTGAGCCTGGATATAATTGCTAAAACTAAAAGTCCCTTGAAGGGATTCATACTTCGCCAAGGATTCATGGTGCATCCTAAGTTCTTGATAAGCATAGGCAAGAAAGAAGTCTTTCATCCAATGATTGTTGAGATTAAGGCTGTTTAAGGTTTCAACTTTTGTACAAAGTGACTGCAGCTCTGACCAGGCACTCCAGTTCCAAGGGTAGCTATTAACAGATTGCACAAGAACTGTCCGAGCAAGATTTTCTGTTCCATTCGATTTCAGCACAAGACCATATAAATACAGCCCAAAAGGATCAATTGTACCATTTTTGTGTAATGTTGATAACTCCTGTTCAAGAGAGACTAGCTCGCGATTCACAGGATCACTCTTCCCCAGAGGTCCTTCAAGTTCTATTGCCTCTTCTTCTTTCCGCTTCTCTCCATACTTCACAAGCAACAGAAACAAGATAATGACTAATTGCAACTTTTTATTATTTTCTTTGTCCTATATGCAATCATATAAACACTTATAATTTATCAACAGCATCAAAATGTCGCACAAGCAATTCCACCATGAGCAACGATGTTTTTCAATGCCATCAACATGTCACACAGGCAAACTAACCACCACAATTGATGATGTTATACAATATCTGCCACAACATAAAACCACGTGAGCAGGTTATATAAATGCCTGAAACTTTCACATGATTTTAACTAGTGGTTGATGACTGCAAACCATTGGTATACAAGAGTTAGTTGAGAGATGAAAACTGCTGCAAATATGGCATGTCCCTTGGTCTTAAATATATGATGTTGGTTGTGACTTTCCGCACAAGGCAACTACCATAAATCATATCAATTCAGAAGATTTAAAATGATAAATCTCTGATATGCAGCTGATAAGCTGCTTATCTTAATACAATTAAAAAGAACAAGGCACTGAAATCATATAACCTGATTTAATAAACATGAGCTTAAGAATTCAAAACCATGGCTTCTAAATAACTATTCTTCAACAAATGATGCCTGGGAAGAAATTACACATGAAAGCTTGGAAAGCAGATCAGATGGTAAGAATAATGCAACAGCATTAAAAAAATTTCCTATCAATCTCAGAATTGTTTATTATTTCCCATATGAGGAAATAAATTTCACAACAGACAAAAAGGATATCTGCTTTAATTCTTCCACAAGTGAGAGAACATCCTTTGTCTTGCCATCAGTCCTACCAGGACCCAAAACCTATGGATGAAAATTGACAGAATGTCTAATTTGAACCCCCATTTAACAATCAAGTTCAGACCTATGCATCAGACATTCATCTGGCCATCAGGCAAGGCTGAGATTGCACAAATGCAAACTTTTGAAGTAGAAACTATGAAAAAGGCCTTCCATTCCTAAAAGATTATATATGAAGCAAAAATATAGTGCATAGTGAATAGCATACTTCCACTGCCATGTTATTGGAACTCAGAGAGTAAAAGGGCATGAAAAGTCGTAATAAAATTTGTTTAGCTACAATGAACCCTTTCAATCCTTTAGCTCTCTGGTTTCTCCAGGGTCGTGCCCTTTAAAAATCATTTGGGAATGCTTCTGTCAATACTTGGACATGACATTATCTTAGCAACTTATTATTCATATGGCACCTTCAACACAAGCAAATTTCTCCTCATTACTACCACAATCTATATTAACACACGATGACTTCACTCTTCAAGATGCCTCCAGGCCCCAAAGAAAAAGTAAAAGAAGCCTTCTGTACTTGAAAAAAACCTCTTATCACTGAACAGTCTTGGTGATATATTTCACATCACAGAAAGATCAAATGATTACCATGTTCACGATCCCATTAAGCATTATCCATGGATCAAAAATGTGGAGTTCTATGATTTTTTCATATACAGTCAAAAATTGCAAAGTCTTACATCAAAACCTAACTAAACTCAATAGAGTCGTCTCCAGCCTTTTAAGAAAAAGAGAGATAAGCCGTGGAAGCAGTTCTGCAGCACGCAAAGTAAAGTCAATGGCAGATTTATAGCAGGTCCAAAGGTTGGGCTTTTGAATTTTTGTTTCACAACAGATTTGAAGTTGTAAACTTTCACTCATGTTCTCATGATAAAGCTAAAACATTTTTCAGAAGGTAATTTACATTAGTTTTGTAATCATTTTTTGATGCAAAAAAAATAATAATAAAAAAATAAAATAAAATAAAATCTTGCATCCAAGGTCCAAAATACCTTGCAAGTCCATTTAAGTCCTTCGTCCATGCAATATCAAAATGGTTCGATCCAATTACAGTGGTCCTGATCCTTTATACGCTGCAATAGTTTTTGACATGAGATTTTTCCCTTCTAGGTGCCAGTTGCAATAAAGCACATTGGCTGATCATATAGTGGTCCTCATTTGAACCAGGTGCGCTTAGTATCCAATTAGAATTATATCCTATACTAAAGCACTTAAGGAAAAAAAATAGATTAGAAGCGCATTTAACCTAGCAAGCAAAAGTGGCCAATCCATGTCACTATGACACTGTTAAGTTTCAATTTGACCAAGCCCAAAAAAAAATAGCAAGCTTGAAAGACTAAGACGCTCAATCCATGTAAGCAGGCAAATAAGCACATGAAATTAAATAAAATTTGATCCTCTCCCCCAACATCTTGTCCCTTAACTGATATTAACCAATCCCCATTAAGTGTCACATATTCTGATAATCGCATAACACTTATAACCTTAAAAAGCCCAGGATTGAGACTAAGCATAAAAACAGAATGTCGTAGCATTCATAATGACAAAACACATAGCTTCAAAATCACCGAATGTAACAAAACTAAATTCAAGAAAACTTGCCAAATTAAGCACCATAACACTGCAAAATTATGGATTGCAGAGTGATTATCATGGTATACTTAAAACCCCATTAGATCCATGACAAGGCATCAAAACAAAATCTCACCATATTTACAACAAGACTCCCAACTACAAAACAACAACTTTAACAACGCTGAATTTTTTAAGAAAAAAAGCACTAGTGAAATAAAAAGTGTGACACCGTAAAAACATGGGTTTCCACTAAATACCATCAAAGAGGATTTCCAAACACATTCTGATAATCACATTTTTCTAAATAAGCATCAGAATAAAATCCATAACTACACAACATATATATCATCTAACGAATCAAATGTAGCAAGCAATTAAGCTTTTAAAAGGGAAATATGTACTTAATAAGCACCAAAACACAATCTCATAAAATGTACATTCAAGTTAACAAAAGAAATAACACAGAAGACGAAAGAACTCACCAAATAAAGGGCATAACACCGGAGAAACACGGCTTTTCTTCCAGTCTGATCGCGGAGGACATGAGCAGCCCTCCTATACTCACGACAATCAAAATAGGACTTGGCAAGAAGATACCAATCACTATCAACGGAATCATCCTCCTCCAACACTGGAGTAGTCACGTAAGACACCCCAGCTACGGGAGTCGAAGAAGAAGGCTCACCCGTTTTGAACCTTCGTCGAATACTTGAACTGCCTCGCTGGAATCTCGTGTGTGACGGCGTGAACTTTTCTGGATCTTGCTCGATTCCGACTAATTGTTCTGATGCCCTAAACAAAATCAACAAAGTTGAAACTGATTCAGTAAAAGAAGGAGATTTAGGGCTTTAGAGAGAGAGAGACCATTTGGAGGCAGTGTAGAGGCAGCGATCGGAGAGTTGACGAATGGCGGTTCGTAGTTCGCATCTGCAACTTTCTCTTGCACTCATTTCTCTTTCTTTTTCACTTCATTCAATTTGAGCGGTGAACTTCTCGCGCTTCTCCTGGACGTGGGAGATGAAGGTTTAATTTCGCCGGGGGCAGAGTCTAGCGTGCGCCGCGGGTGTGACTGCTGGATTTTGGCCTTTGCTTCTGAGGAGCATTCTAGAGTCCGCGCTTGTTGTTTTAAAAATACTCTGCTTTAAAAAAAATAAAAAATAAAATAAAATTACAACAGCCTGTAGTAAATTCTTTTCATTTAATAAAAAATATTTTAATAAATTCAAAATTATATAAAATTAAAATAATTTAATTTTTTAAAATAATATGAACTATTTAACTCTTTACTCGTTAATTCATATAATATTTGTCAAAATTTTTATTATCCACTGCAAATATTTTTTATTATTGAGAAACTAATATATTTATATTGATTGTGAATGGAATATATTCATGCATATGAAATAAATATTAATTTTTTATATACTTGAAAATTGAAATTAAGATGGTTTGCCAATTTAATAAATTGAATAAATTATTATAATATGGACAAAAAGTCTTAGCTTCACTCAACTAGTTTTAAAAATAAAATAAGGTTTGAATAAAGTTGCATTTATTTGATTTGATTTGATTCATTTATGTTTTTCAATATAAAAAATATTTTTCAAAATAAAATGCATTCAAAATTTCATAGGAAAGAGTCATAAGTTTCAAAATTTTTTGTATCTTATAATAACATGCACTCTGCATATTATAATAATATGTATTAAATCGAGTTTTAAATTAAACGAATCATTTAAATTATTTAAATAAATAAATAACTTAAACTGATTTAAAATTTATTAATAAATGGCTTAATAACGCCCTCTTTTCAACCCTGACTGTTTCACTCCAATCGTTATTTTTTCTTTCAGTTACTTTAAAAGTAGATGCTTCAATTTTAACCACTCAAATTTTGGATATTCCTTTTCATTTATTATCAAACAAACGACATCTTCTTTTAGAAATCCATAGATAATGACAAAACTAGTATAAATATTTTATGCTTTCTACTTTCGCCGAGAATCGGAATGATTTTCTCCGATCTCCGATGCTTCCGAGGCTTGTCTAGTCTGTATTCCAACAGAAAAGGCCTGTCTCTTCAGATATCCAAAGTTTGTCTTGATTTTCTATAACCACAGTTTAAATCATTACTACTAATTACTTAATACTATATTTATTTCAGATGCAGAGTTTTTCATTTATTTTTCCATGTGTCCACCGTTGAAATATCAAAAAGCAACAAAAAGATTTTGATTCAATTTGATGCACCATAAAGAGATGCATCAGATTTCAAAATGCGTACTCAAGCTCACAATCTCTCTTCCATCTCACAAAACACTCACTTCCTTCTTCATCAGGTTCAGACCCTGCACACTAACCACGATTGCATCACCTGAAACAGCACAACCCCAAGAAATTCAAATTGCCAACACCGTCCTCCAATCCCACAACCTCAAAACGGTAAACCAAGAAATACTCTCTGTAGAATGGACACCAGACTTGGTTCACAGAGTTCTTAAACGTCTATGGAATCCTGGACCCAAAGCCCTCCAATTCTTCAAGTTCTTGGACCACCACCCAAACTACTCTCACTCCTCCACTGCATTCGATCATGCCATTGATCTTGCAGCTCGAATTCGCGATTACAAGACCATCTGGACTCTTTTAGCTCGCATGCAAGCTCGGCGAATTGGCCCTTCGCCAGAGACATTTGCAATTGTTGCTGAGAGATTTGTCTCTGCAGGTAAAACCCCACAAAGAAATTCAGGTTATTTTATTTTATTTTATTTTGTTAATAGGTGAATTTGGTTGTGCTTATGATTTGAACTCTTTTCATATATATAACAGTTGATGAATAAGCTATATGTGCTAAAATATTCGTTGGTCTCTGACAACACATCACTTTACAAAGTGCAATAGTTTAATCAATGAAATTATGCTAACTTGTATCCAAATACTAGATTGATCTATAGAGATGCACCTCTCTCTAGTCCAAGGTTTAACTTTTAGAAATGTTAGTAATGAGGTTTGATTAATTCGTCACTGCAGGCAAACCCCACAAAGCAATCAAGCTGTTTTTGTCGATGCATGAACGTGGTTGTCATCAGGATTTGAATTCTTTCAATACAATACTTGATATACTTTGCAAGTCCAAAAGGGTTGAGATGGCTTAAAATTTGTTTAAGGTTTTTAAGGGCAGGTTTAGGGCTGATACGGTTAGTTACAATATAATTGCAAATGGGTGGTGTTTGGTTAAACGTACTCCAAAGGCATTGGAGGTTTTGAAGGATATGGTGGAAAAGGTTTGAATCCGACACTCACTACGTATAATATATTGCTTAAAAAGGGTATTTTAGGGCTGGTCAATTGAAAGAAGCTTGGGAATTTTTCTTGCAGATGAAGAAGAGGAAATGTGAGCTTGATGTGATCTCGTATACTACTGTGGTTCATGGGTTTGGGGTCGCGGGTGAGGTTGATAAGGCTAGAGGAGTTTTTGGCGAGATGGTTAAAGATGGGGTTTTGCCATCAGTGGCAACTTATAATGCTTTGATTCAGGTATTTTGCAAGAAAGATAGTGTGGAAAATGCTATAGTGGTGTTTGAAGAGATGGTTAGGAAGGGCTACGTGCCCAATTCGGTGACATATAATTTGGTGATAAGAGGATTATGTCATGTAGGACAAATGGATAGGGCTGTGCAATTCATGGGAAGAATGAAGGATGACGAGTGTGATCCAAATGTTCAGACGTACAATCTTTTTATATGCTATTATTGCAATGAAGGAGAAATTGAGAAGGGTTTGGAAGTGTTCGAGAAGACGGGTAGTGGGAATTGCTTGCCCAATTTGGATACATATAATATACTATTAAGTTCGATGTTTGTGAGGAAGAAACCGGATGACTTACTGGTAGCAGGCAAATTGTTGATAGAGATGGTTAATAGAGGTTATTTACCCAGAAAATTTACTTTCAATCGAGTTCTAAATGGTCTTTTGCTTACTGGCAATCAAGATTTTGCGAAGGAGATTCTCAGATTGCAGAGCAAGTGTGGACGTCTTCCCCGTCATTTTAAACTATGAAGAACAAGTGTCTAGCTGAAGCTTATAAACTCTGTATCAACCTCTTGGAACTGGGAGACAGCAAAGCCGGATTACCATTAAGGGGGTCTTTGCAATTGAATCTCCTCTGCTTGACCTGATCAGAAAATTTTGCAATCTGGTCACTTAGCATCGATATGGAGATTTGAAGCCCTGTCTACTTGGCAGGTGGGGAATAGAGTTTGTATGAATAGTTTGGGGGGTAGAGTTTGTATAAAAAGTTCAACAGCCCAGTGCCTGCTGTTGCAAGTATCACGGTTTGAAGTTGCTGTGCAGGCCATGGCGGAGCACGGTGTGCTTGAGAGGTCTTGTTTTGGCTCGAAGGCCATAGAAAGGATCATAGAGACGGTAGACTATACTAGTTGGCAATGGTCAGCTTGCAGAACAAATTGAATTTGAGGGCTTGCAGATAATGCCTCATACTGTGATTTTGTCCATTTGTTTCAGTTCTACCATTTTGGTAGCTGTTGTTGCTAGCTTGCAGAACAAATTGAATTTGAGGGCTTGCAAATAATGCCTCATACTGTGATTTTGTCCATTTGTTTCAGTTCTACCATTTTGGCAGCTCTTGTTGCTAAGTAAAGCTTTGAAAGCTTGGCTCATTTGACTTCATAATTCTGTTATAAGTCAAATTTAATATCTATTTTTCTTTAGCCCGTAAACCAACTTTGTACAGTGGTATCTTAATTTTGTGGCTGAAATTTAGCAGGTAACATCCTCCAGAAGGTTATGTTCCTTTACTCATCTGTTGATGAATTATGACTATTGTATTCTGGTGCTTTGAGAATGTTTGATTTTGTGAGATACTATAAATGTGTACCCTATGCCTTTCAGTATGAACTCTTCCATGCTGATATTCTATGCCACATGACAGCAGTAGTTTAACATGTTAGAAATACATTGGATTAATGAATTCTGACATTCTATAAACTGTGTTATAACTGAGATTTGCACAGCTGATGCAAGTTATATTTCTCATTGGATCTACCTTGGTGTTTTCACTGCTCGTACTTGTTTTATGTTGGGGGAGGCACATCCTGGCTGTTGCCAGACTCATTTTTTTTGTATAATGTGAGTGAGCCACATGATGGGGGACAGGCCCCCTACCTCATAAACTCCCCAACTAGTTCCAGCAGACTTTGATTTGGAATCTCTTGATACAACATTAAGGAATTTTACCAGCTAACTAGTTGACATAGGTCTATCGCTGGTCTTTTGGTGCATCATATCGCACTTCCTTAGCATGAAAGCTGTCTTCTAGTGATCTTACAAAGGAAATTCAAAGTTAAGAGGACCTCGCCATATCTTTCATCTAAGATGGTTAGAATATTGTGTCCATGCTACTTCTTCATGGCATTGCTCTTCGCCATTCCTGCAGACCCTTTCTGTGGTTCACTCCAATCTAACATATTAAGTTTGGCAGTTCAAGTATTCTTTGCAAACTGGTCCCTTTCCTACATTCTTTTGAATCCTTTCCACGAGCAATATAGATTTTGTGTGCTTCATGGTCACTGATCTAGTTCTGCAATGCTGTATCAGAATCTGACCGTCTCCCTATTTCTACCCCTGGTGACATATGAATATCTCCATCAATCCTGTTTTCGGGTGGCATTGGTTAGAGATGGAGCAAACGCCTGTGGACTGGTTGACTGAAATTTCTAACCCCTGATGCTTTTCTTGCAGAAAGTTTTCCTGATAACCCATGCACAGAAAAGACATGTTCTCCGGTCCTGTGGCTCAGAGGCTTATGGACCTTAGTAAATATGGACTTTTTTTTCTTTTTTTTTTTTTCCCTCTTGGTAAGAGGAATACGATGAAATTCAAACCTAGAACCTCATTAGAAGAATTGATTTCAAAGTCCATTGAGTGAGCAATAGCTAGGGAATTTGGTTTCCGTATATGGTTACTTAAAAGTTTGCAACAATGTCTTCTCTTAGGTGTTTGATACCTTATGCTTTAATTTCAGAACTCAAAGTTCATTTTGAGAGCTGAGATTTTTTTTTTTTTCAAAGTTCAATATACTGAAATGTACTTAAAATGTACCATATCATCGAATAATATATTGGCAAAATCAAAATTCAGTTGATAAATTTTCTTTTTCTTTTTTAGTATTTTTTGGAGTAAATACATTCACCATGAATACTAAATAATAAACTTTTCTTTAAAATTTAATACACTAAAATATACTTAAAATACACCGTATCATCTAATATACTCACGAAATCAAATTTGAGTTTATAAATTCTCTTTTTTCTTCTTTTAGTAATTCACCAAGAATACTAAATAATAGATTTTTCTTTAAAATTTAATATATTAAAATATACTTATATTATATCGAAATCAAAATTTAGTTTATGAATTCTCTATTTTCTTATTTTAGTATCTTTTAAAGTAAATGCATTCACCATGAATACTAAATAATAAAATTTTTTCTATGTTTTATATCAAACATTCAAAGCATTGACACAATAATGTATCAATAAATTTGTGATACGCTTATTGATTTTAATTTAATTTAAAATTTAAAGGTTAGAATAAATGGGATTTATGATTATTAGATCATCTTTTTATTGAGTATAACTTATTAATTGAGATTTTTTATTGTAACTGAATATTAAATCTAAAAATTTAATTTTAAATTTAGAAATTATTTTATTTTTCAAAATATGCACCTATGACAATGAGACGCACTTAAATCATTATCTTTTATTATCACATGTTTATTATCTAACATTTAAAATATTAATTATTTTATTTTTATTTATAATTAAAATTATAACATATTTTAATCTGGTTAAATGTATTTACCAGTTTCAATTCATATCCGAGCGGGGACCAACATTCTGACCTAGATGCTAAATTTACAAACAATGTCCCTATCACGTGCGTAATGGTCACATTTAGTTGAGGACAAAACCGTGAATTCATCATGTATAACGGGCGAGGGAAACAGGTGTAGGGTCCAGATCTAATCTGAATTTTGAACTCCCGCTCCTTCGCGCTCACTCCGTTGTTCGAACTTCGAAAATCTCAAATTACATTTTTCCCTCCCTTTCTCTAAAAGCCCTAATATCGTGTCCCTTCTTCTCTTCCTTCTTCAACCAGTCTCTCTCTCTATCTGAAACCCTTATACCCTCACCTTTCTTCTTCAAACCGTCTCTCTCTCCCTCTCTCTCTCGCGTATTTTGGATAAGTAGATCTGTATGGAAATGCCTTTGGTTGAAGTGAATGCGCCCGTATCGAAGAGTCAAACATACAGTCGGAAGCAGAAATCTCTCGGTCTCTTGTGTACAAAGTACTCTCTCTCTCTCTCTCTCTCTAGATCTGCTTTCTGGGTCTTTTAATTTGTGGAAAACAATAAATGATTTTATTTTTATTATTGTTTTTTCTTTTTTCTTCTTATTTATTTATTTTTGTGATGCAGCTTCTTAAAGTTGTACAATCGTGACGATGTTCACTTGATCGGACTCGATAATGCTGCAAGTCTATTGGGTATTCCTTAAAAACCCCAATTTCTGCTCCTTTTTTTGGGGTTACATTTCTGCGCCTTTTCTTGAATCTCGATGACTGTGTGGCGTGTTTAATTTGACACTTTGGGGGGATGATTTGCAGGAGTTGAGAGGCGTCGGATTTATGACATAGTCAATGTTTTGGAGAGCATAGGAGTGAGTAGAGCTTAGATCTATGAACTTGTGTTTGTTCTAATTTTGTAATTTTCTTTTTCTTAATATTCTTTTGTTGATGATTTTAGGTTCTTTCGAGAAAGGCCAAGAATCAGTACTCTTGGAAAGGGTTTAAAGGAATTCCTGGAGCTTTGGAAGAGCTTAGGGTTAGTGAAAATCTTAACTATTAATTTGTCATTTTGTTTATGTACGTGTGTTTTGGGTTACTAAATTTGATTTTTATTCCTTTGATAGGAAGAGGGTATGAGGGAGGGTTTCATTGCCTATCAGTATCATGCAATTCGTGATGCCAAAGTAGGTTAATTGTGGCTTTTTTTTGTCTTTTTTTCTTTTTCTATTGGGTTTTGTTTTAACTTTTAATTAAACCCGGGCTTATGGTGAAGTTCTCATTAGGGTTTGTTTCTATTTAGGATTCGGATGATGATGGGGATGACTATGACGATGATGATGACGATGATAGGGGGTCAAATCCTAATAGTTCTAGTCAGCCTCATAGACCAAACCCAAGCTCTGCTCCTAAACCTCTTGGAGCATCCAAGTCAGGTATTCTTTTTCCCAACTAACCAAAGCTCAGTATCAGAATTGAAGTTATGGGAATGATATTTTTCTCTATTCAGCAGACCAAAAATGAGAATTTTTTGTTCTAAATCTGGTTGCTGGTTGTTAAAGTTATGATTCTACTTGATTGGTTTCAAGGGCAGAGTTTGTGGAATTGGGTTGGGATTTTACAAAAATTTGAATCAAATTGGTAACAAAATTGCATACTTGGGATTGTTGTTGTAACCTGAATTGTGTCTTGAAACGTGACTTGCACCCGTAAAATAATTCAGAATTCTAGAATTCAGATCGGGTTTTAATTTATGTTAATTGTCATGCTTCACAGACAACAGGAGAGAAAAGTCTCTGGGACTTCTTACACAGAATTTTGTGAAGCTTTTCGTCTGCTCTAATGTAAGTGAACTCTTGAGTATGTTGTTTCTACTGTTAATGAGGGTCATTCAAATTGACCACACTGTGTCACGGCATATTCTTTAGGTAGAGCTGATTTCCCTTGAAGAGGCTGCAAGGATTTTGCTTGGGGATGGACACCATGCATCTATAATGAGAAGTAATAATTCAAACTTTTCAATTTTGAAATTCTGTTCCAATCCAAGGAAGATTTGGTACACTTGACTAACACTCTCAACTTAAGATAATTCTGCAGCAAAAGTTAGAAGGCTATATGACATTGCTAATGTTCTGTCTTCCATGCACCTCATTGAGAAGGTAAAATAATATTGCTAGCATTTAGAACTCTTACAATATTCTTCTTACAATTGATATGAATAAGCTCACCCATTTACAAATTTTTAACTTTTCTTTTGATTTATAATAGGTCCATCACCCTGAGACGAGAAAGCCTGCATTCAGATGGTTGGGGTTGAAATTTGCAGATGTTGCGGCCACCAGTGTTGACCAGAATGAGTCTAAGAAAAGGGTGTTTGGCACTGACATTACAAACACTAGTTATAAGAGGAACAAGGTTGAGTCTGTTGAAAAGAATATATACCCAAAACTCAACACACAAATGCATGTGAAGAATGAAACTCTGGAAAATGAGGTTCAGATGAATGTGTTGGATCTGGATATGAATCAAAGTTCAAAGAGTTACAGATTTGGCCCCTTTGCTCCCAACAGCATGCCTAAACCTAAAGCCATTGTACCTCAAGGTAGCAGGATAAGAAAAGTCCATGATTTTGAAAGTCTTGCCAATATGTATCGTCCTCAGTATCAGAATCAAGGTAATCTAACACTTCCAGATTTTCTGTGAAACTTGTGTTTTAAGCTATAGTGAAAAGCTCTAGTGTTTGATGTGTTCAAGTTGGGTGATTAGTAGTCATTCAGAATCCTTATATTACACTTGCCAATAGCCCAAACCATCTCAAATGAAATACAGCGGTATTGGTGATCTTTGTGATTTAAGTGGATAAGTGCAGGAACATATAACAAATGTAGGTCTTTTTAGAAGGCATTCTCTATGTTTATTTGGAGCTAAAGACTTGGATGACCATTGAAAAATTTTTTCCTTAGGCCTTGTCCTGTTGGCTACTTATAGTCATGTCCTATGATTTCTGGGGTTCATAGATGCAGATTAACACTTTGAAGTGTATCAACTTGTCCTTTTCTGTTATTCAACTGTAGTTGTATGTTCAACCTCTTGCCATAACCATCTGGATTCTTGAAATATTTGATGCCAGGTAGGTTGATAATGGAAGGTTTTTCAATCATTTTGCAGCTTTGAAAGACCTCTTTGATCACTACGTTCAGGCATGGAAAACTTGGAATGTTGAAGTTGCTGGGACCAAACCGATACAACATTTATCCTGAAGGGTTTCCACACTACTCTCTGTGTGCTCTTCTTCATAGTTTTAGACTTGTACAGAACTATATCATTGACATACCATTTTTTTGCTGCTGGCATTGGACTATGCATCAACTTAGGATAAATACTCTTTGGAAATACCTTCTTCCAAACTCTTTTGTTCAGTCTTTTTCTGTTTGTACAATCGTGAACACCTTTGTCAGATAAAGCATATTGTATTTCATGTTCCTAAAAGTTTTAGCTGAGCAAAAAGATTGAATATAGATGTGCCCTTTGATAATTGTATTCATAATCTTTAGTTTAGTTGAAATGGGGTTGAATGATTGCCACCCAAATCATCTGATTCCCCTCTCTGGAAAGGCATCCTCTCAGCTAAGCAATAAGTTTTGAATGGGATTTGCTTCAAAATTGGGGATGGGGAGTCTATGAATATACTGAATAATCCCTCGGGTCCTAAACACCCCATTGTTCAGTCCCAGAGAATATTATCCTTAAGGGTGTTACAGGGTCAAAGATCGGTTATGTAATGAACATTGTAGGGTGAAGACAGTTTGAGATCATTTGCCTGCAAGTTTAGCAGAGAAGATTCTTTCTATCCACTCATTATCCTTAAATCCATCCACTCATTATCCACTCTTGAGGGACATTCTCTCAGAAGTTGACATGTTGGACTGTCAGGAAGTTGATTCAAAGCAATGAATATGGGGATTCTCAAATGAGAAGAAGCTTGTGGATTCTGGTAGGGTCTAAGGAGCCTATTAGGAGAGAACAGTGCGGCTTTGGAGAATCTACCATGATATCCTTCCGAGAGAGGAGAGATTAAACAGAATTTTGAAGATTCTCAAATGTTGCCTGCTGAGCTCTTTGTAATGGCCCAATCAGAACCCATAAATGCCGAAAATAAGGTTACTTGCATGATACGTCCAGGGATTGCCTCCGGACAATGGGCATACGTTTTTTCCACCAAATCAGAGTATGTCGCACTCTCTATCCGACTTCAAACAGGCAGACAAGCATAAACTTCAGAGAATTGCTTGAACACAAGCAACCAAAACATCAACTCTGCCATCACCGATATGGGCATCATCCGCAGTTCTGAATATCAATAACGAGCTTAGAAGAATTCATGTGCTTCCATAGCCACTATTGTCTTGCTTTTGAAACTTTCATGGATTTGTCTTGGGAAATTCTTTTTATTGTAGAAAATAAGATATAAATCACGTTTTTATATAATAATTGATCAGTTTTACTTAGGCAGAAACATCTATTCAATTGAATAATAGCCTCTGTGCCACTTAGAAATTTGAAAAATGCCATGAGAATTTTTCTTGTGACAAATTGTCTTTCTTGTTTGCTCGTTTTTGCTACCAGAATTGCTACTATCTACTTCTCCAGGAGCATCTATAGCTTAGGTAACCTGAGCTGTGGTAGCCGGAAATATGGCATCTGGAAATACAAGAATAAGAACAAGCACTCGGGCAAGGACTATACCCCAATGGGAATTTGCGTTGTTCTACAAAACCTATATACCTTGCAATAGCCAACATCAAGATTGTTACACTAATAGCCATGTGGATGCTCTGGGATCTGCACATGGTAGGACTTTCCCCTTATCAAGGGTTCAAAGGTGCCTCATGTGAATATGGGCTTCATGAGGCACGGATGTGTTCTATGACCATCACTGATATGGACTACTATGTAAAATTTAGTCTGATTCATTTAGTTTATACAACATTACTCGAAAAACAAATTTCACGGTAGTAAGTTAAACAATGGTATGATCTATACTTGTTACAAGAGAAAATCAAAAGTGCTCAAAAAAGAAAGTACGAGAACAAATCCAATTACCTTTATTCTCTTTCCAAAATTGAAGAGCTACACACAAATGCTCAATAGTCTATAAACTGCCCAAAACAGAATGAACTATCTGAATCGGATTGCTTGTACCTTAAATCTGATAACCAGAGTACCAACACACTAACATGTGAATAGGTGGACTAAAGAAGACATGCAACTCCATAGTTGCATTGTAGGCTTCTGCAGATGGACTAAAGAAGTCACAAAATGATCTCCTCTTGAACACTAATATTAAGAGTCTTATTAGGGAGGACAATGCTGTTGATCACCACGACTTCATCCTCGACACTTACAGCTTCCCCTGAAGCAAAAGAGGAACCATTTTTTTTTTTTAAATATTCATTAGAAGTAGTACAAGAAGCAAAGAGAGCATGATAAAAGTACCAAGGATTGTGACTCCAAGTTTTGCATTGTAGTCCCCTTCAGCCTAAAACAAGTTTGATGAATGTAAATTTCAGTTTTCAGGAATAAGCGAAGAAAACCAAGTAGAATTACAAAGGCTTCGCAGGCTTGTGCAACCATGCTTCAAGGACACCGTTCAAACACACTAATACATATACCTATAGAAGACTAGGCATCTAAAGTATGATTCTGATTATTACTGTGTTCACAGAAGCAAAAGATAACACATTTACCTGAATGCGGGACCATCTCCCAATAGAAGACTTCCATCCAACAATTGCATGTATGACAACTGCATTATCCTGTAAAGGCAAACAACAATGCCAAGTTAATGCTGTATAAAACCAAACTGATTACGTCGACTAATTTGCTACTTTACCTTGATTTCAACATCGTCAAGGATGATGCAACTTATAAGCCTTGCACCTGCTCCAATACGAGCATTTGCAGATATTGAGACATTGGGACCAATCTGCTCAAAAGGAAAATATATGAGTACTTCAGATGAAATGATCAGGCATAGAAAGTGACAATCAGGATACAGGAGGCAGTTACTGAATGATTTATTCAAATATCCAATTCCTAACTACAAAAGGAATGTAAATGTTCTGTTTGGGCGTGCCCCTATGGAAGCTGTCCCCATAACTAGAGTAGTAGCTGCTGAAATATGGAAGGTGTCACAGCATTACAAAGCCACAATGCTCTTCTAGCACCAACCAGCCCTTCATGTCCCTTCCGACCACTGAAAGAAACACCCAAGACTGGTACAGCCTGAACCACGGCCATGACCAATTTTTATTTCATCAATGGTTGCCCCCATCTGGGTGGGAAAAAATGACTAGATTATTGATTCCATAAATCATCAGTTAGGTAATCAGTTGTGGTGATCATCATGTGATACCTATTATGCCACTACAGGTCAGAATGCTTACATACCAAAAAATGTGCGCGGATCATGTACTAAGAAGTTTACACAAATACAAATAAATATAAAAGTTGAGAACTAAGCAAATAAAATGGGTGAACAATGCTGTATTGAAGAAAGAGAAGCCTCAGAATTTTATACTGTGCACATAGAAAACAAACAAAAAATCAGGTACTATATATAGAAACCCATCATAACAATTAAAGTGATAAAGTATATATGTGTGGTTTTTTTGGATTTATGTTAGAACGATCCATCACTGATGCAATTCACTTGCTAAGACAGTTGACGGAGACATTTAGAACGCAAAAGAGAGATCTACATATGGTATTTATTGACCTTGAGAAAGCATATGATAGGGTCCCAAGAGATGTGTTGTGGTGGACGCTGATGAAGAAAGGGATCTTTTTGAAATACATTAACCTTATTAGGGATATGTATGAAAGAGTTGTGATCAATGTAAGAACTTACGGGAGGCTGAGCGATAGCTTCTCTATTAACATTGGGTTCCATCAAGATTCGGCATTGAATCCCATAGTATTTGCAATAGTTATAGATGAAATTACAAAAAATATTCAAAATAAAATATCATGGTGTATGCTCTTCGCAAATGATATAGTTTTGGTTGATGAAACTAGAGAGTGTATCGGTACTAAATTAGAGTTATGGAGGGACACGTTAAAATTTAAATGATTTAGATTGAGTAGATCTGAAACTGAGTATATGAGATGTAAGTTTAGTGACAACCATTAGAAAAATGAAGAAACGATTATGTTAGAAGGAAGAGAAGTTTCAAAAAGCAAACGATTTAGATGTCTTGATTCCATCATTCAAAATGATGGCAATATAGATGGGGATGTGAACAATAGAATTCAAGCGGGTTGGATGAAATAGAGAAAGACATCCGGAGTTCTCTATAATCATACGATACCATTATATTTAAAGAGAAAATTCTATAGAATCACAGTAAAACCTACTGTATTGTATGACACCGAGTGTTGGGTCATTAAACAGCAACAAGAGCAAAAAATTGTTGTAACTGAAATGAAAATATTTAGGTAGATGTGTGATAAAACTAGAAACACGTCATAAATTAGGAGTTAATTCAATTGTAGATAAGATGTGAGAGTACAGTCTGAGATGGTTTGAACATATGCAGCGAAGGCCTAAGAACGCACCTGTTAGTAAGGCAGAGAACTTAAATATATGACATTTAATAAAACGTAGAGATAGACCGTTGAAAACTTGGATGCAATGCATTTGTAAAGATATGATAGTTATGGATTTAGTTGAGAAGATGATCTTAGATAGGAATGAGTGACATAGGAGAACTCGCACAAACTAAATCAATTTTTTTTTTTTTCGATTTCGATATTTGTCTCTCGGCCAACCCCAAATTTTAGGATAAAAGGTCTAAATTATTGTTGTTGTTGTTGTAGTATATATGTGTTTTTCATAGTAAAAAATAAAAACACATTTACCTTGGCTGTTGGGTGTACTTTTGCAGATGGATGAATGTAGACATCACCAATGATGGCAGCACTCTTGGTACCATTACCACTAGTAAGAAGATGGTGGGAGGTATGTCGGAATTGGGCAAGATACAGAGCTGAACATTTTAATGACATCCTGGAGAATATTTGACCATAAGTCACTTTTAGGTTTTGAAAAATGTGGAATGTAAATGTACAACAAGCACTTTGGGACATTAGGCATACCCCGGAGTCTTTATCTGTTCCCAGAAGTCCATGGTCTCATAGGTATATAACTGCTTCTTTCCTGCAAGAGGTGTCAGGATATCTTGATCTAGTCTTACAAAATTTGAAGGAAGAGCCCTGTTGAGAGAACTTTTATCAGAATGGCTAAGAGGAATCACTGGCACATAGGAAAAAATCATCTAGTTTCTTAAGATATGGAAATATAGTGGATAGGTAAAATAACACAAGGAACATTACAGTAAATGTTGCAGCTGCTCAGAGTCGAATTTGGCTCCATCAATTTTCTAATAGTAACAGGGATACCACAACTTGCAAGAATGAGTAACAGGTCCCATGAAAATTCAAACTTTCAATTATGTTAAACTTGTTAGTGTTTTCAGGGACTTATGTTTGCCTAAAAATGTTAGGAGCAAATGGCTCTCCACAGATCAATTCGCTGGACAGCTCATAGATTGTAACAGTTTAACCATCATGTAACATCATATGTTTCAATGGGAATGGCAAAGATTCCAAAACACACATATAGAGAGCAGCAAGATGTTTTCTTCCGTGAGTACCCCTAAATGAAGTGGCTCGGTCAACATTTCAAGGTTAAAATATGAAAGTTCTCCAACTGTAAGCTGACACTCATTTTGGTATGAAAGGCATTTGAAAGTCAAATTGGCTTTTGAGGGAGTAAGATGAAACACTATTAACATTTCGCCAGATCCTTTGATTCCAGAATCTACAACAAGTACTCCTAGAGTTTCTTGCAGTGGGCTAAATGTCCAAATAGATTCAAGCCCAAGTGATGGAAAATACCATCTTCCTACCAACTGATCAACATTTAGATAAGCTGGTGAACTTTAAGTTTACCATTTTGATTTGAACCTTTCATGCCTCCCTAGGTACAATTCTACTCAAGTCTTAAATGGAAGTAGTATGTTTGCATTTTTCAGCTATAAGCTCCCTTATCTCTATCTTCATTTAATTAAATTTAATGGCACTCATGCATTATTGATATTGGATTAGGTAAAAACTTTAGATCATCACAAGTCAAAACTAATTAAGAGATGGGACTACTATAAGTTGAGAGCCAGGAGAGAGGCTATACCTCGTTGGAGATTGAAGGACATCAAAGCTGGACATCCGTCTTAGATTAGCTGCAGATATCAAAGAGTTCAGATCAAGAGGTTGCCGATGTAAACTTAAACACCACTTGATTTGTGCTCTACTACACTATTGTGAACATCAAACTTATGTAATAAACAGTTGGCAATTAATTCAAGTAAATTTGTAAATGAATATTTCCACCACAGCCACCAAAAACTGAAGATTCTAAAAGAACACAGTATTTATTGGTTAAAAAACTCATGTCATTCCAAGGCTTAAGGGAGTTTAGTCAGCAAAAGGTAAGAGTTTTTCGCTGGACACCTAGGAGCTTCGTTATTCCAAGCATAAAATACGAAGCAAACCATACAAAACTAAAACTATATTTCACAAAGACAAAGTCAACTATACTTTGTTTCATATATTTGAACCAATTTGAGAGGACAAGAATCAAAGATATTGAACAAAACTGCCGACTTTCAATTCTTTAAACACAAACGGAAACAGAAAACTGAGTTTGTATATGTCATGAAATTCTTGAAAACTAGAGGACTGTGTAAATGACATTGAAAACCAAGTACTAGAGGTAGAAATTTTGTAGGATATGCATCACAGATCTTTACAAGGTGGTGATATGGTCTGCAAATTTTCATCCCCTGCCTAACCATCGGCATCACATTGTCCCATGAAATATGGAATAGGAATGAATAGTGATACATCCTCTGTAGCACTTTATGGTTCAAAACAATCAAATTTATACTTCTAGATTACCTGTAAAGAAATCTGCAATTTGAATGCTCAAGAGTTACTCATTAGGAATCTAATGCTATGGGAAGATAACTCTGTACTACTTGAATGCTACAGGATGATAATTCTACATTACATAGAGTTTTGAGAAGATGCATATGTTGCTCAGTCAAAACAGAAGAAGCAAGCATTGCTCAACCCCAGACTATTAAAATTGAAAATAACACAGATTTGCACTGTGCAAACTTCTTTTATGATAAATCATTAATAGAACATGAATTTGATGGATACTTTTGCTCCTCTAACCTCCTAATTATTCATATTCACCATGGTAAGCACAACCTAACAGTACATGTTGGAAACATATAGACCTATTGAAAGAATCTGAGTCAATTACCTCTATCTTTACGCTGTGTAGAAACACCCTGAATAGCAGTAAATATCTCTGGTGTAAACACATAGACACCGCAATTTATGCGTTCGCTAACCTGAATGACATGATAAGTTGGTATTTGATTACTACACTGATCAACATTGCACTGATTGAGCATTAAAAGCAACAAAAGACGGAAGTGTAAAATTCTCTTATTCTGTTCTCACAAAAGTTTCAGGTTTCTCAGTGTAGTGCAACAGTTCATTAGTGATCGGATCAGCCACCAGTTCCCCAAACTGACTGGCAGATTCGGCAGAAACCTGACAAGACCAAGAAAAGACATCCCAATTAAGCCATGATCCAACAAACACAGACACAAGTTATAAAGATAAACACAAAAAGGAAAAGCAAATGCCTTGACTAACCCTAATTACAAGGATTGTCCCCATCCCACCATATCTTTTGTGAGCATCTGCAAGAATGAATAAGAAATGGCAGCAATTAACTTCAGATCTTACTCAAGAAATACGTTTGCTAAATTGCAAATATCATGATTGCTTTTGCATGTAATGAGAAAAGAGAATTACCAAGCATCTCAGGCAGTGGAAAACTGCAGCAAACATCACAATTAAGAAGGAAAATATGAGACTGCAGTAGGGAAGATACATGAAGCAAATTACACTCCAATCATGAGTGAAAAACGAAAACCAGCAAGAAAATGGCAATTGAGGACCAAGTAGCTGAATGAATTACTGGGTTGTCTTCCATGATCAGATCTCGGAAGTTATAAAGCCCGCCAGCAGAACCATGTGGCTTATCCTCCCTCAGGTATCTAAAGCAACAAGTACAACAAAGAAAGCACCAAAATTCTGGGTCATGAAAAAGTAGAACAATCACATAAATGAAGGCACAAGTAGACTAGGAAAGTCACCTCACAGGGACTTTAAGCTCATTTGATATTGAAGATACATATAATGCAAATTCACGCTCCTCATAGAATCCAACAAGATAGATCTGTGCTAAGTTTGGAATCTATCCCCACAAAATTACTTTCAATGAGAGTGACTTCAACAAAACAGAAATTAGAATAAACTCAACAACACAAGAATATAGTCCTAAACATACCCTTTTACAAGCAGAAATCGGATGATGAACCATAGGTTGTCCTGCTAGAGGGAACAAAGGCTTCGGTATATTCAATGACAATGGCCGAAACCGAGTACCTGCAAAAGAAATCAAATCATGATTCAAAATTCATAAACCCATTTGACCATTTCTTTTTCTGATTCAGCGAGACATTAAGATCTCGATAAAAATTGAACAGAATTCCACAAACCCAATTGTATGATTTTGCGAATATGGAAGCTCTATACGAGAATTAGGAAATGCAGTTACATTATTCATGCGAAAATGGACAAGATTTCCACAAAGCCAGTTGAATTATGGATGTGATCATCATCGTTTAAGCTGAGAATTTGAATTGGGAACTACAATTCTAATTGAAGCTGCTGAGCAAAATCTGACAAACCCAGTTGAATTTATAATATGATTAACTAAATAATTAAGCTCTCCAAAAGAATTGAGGAATGTAACTACTTTTTCAGATGGAAATTAGAAAAAGTGGTACCTTTAGTCGGACCACCGACCATGATCACAGCAACAACTTTTTCCTCAGATGCTCCCATTATCAATGAAGAAAAGCAAAACCCGGATCTCAAAAGTAACTACTGATTGAGATTTTGCTGTTTAGAATTTGTAATTTCCACTCTTAACAACTGGTGAACTTAATGGAATGTTTTTATTTATAGGAGTAAAAAAGATTACGAGAATTTCAGTGCTTGCGGTTGTACAGTTTCACATGACGAGAGAGAGAGAGAGACAACAAAGGTGGAAACTTCGCATTCGCATAAAGCATTTGCCTCGGTGGCTGTGTCAGCGTGTGTACCTATCGCAAGCGAGAGGTCCATCTCAAAGGTGAATTGAAATATTACATTAATTAAAGACGGGAAGGGAACTAATCTACATTATTTTGAAAAAAATAAAAAGTATTCGTGCAACAATGGATCAGCCATGGACTTGAGTATTGATTTTGAATTTTGAGTGAATGAAGTGATGATGGCATGAAAGCTAAGCAATGGGCTATTTTTGTTTGTTGGTATTTTTCTTTTTCTATTCTTGTGGTTGGCTTATTGATTCAATTCTCTCAATTCTCTAATATTCATGATCATATATCCTACTTACACTAGACTTTTGGTGCCAATGGCATGCAAAACGTGAAGGTACTTTGTTTGTTTGCGTGCGTTAGTGTCTTGTTTTTTCGTTTAAAATGGTTTTTTTTTCTTCTTAAAAGATAAATATTGCTTTATGTTACAAATAAAATAATTTTTAAGTTAAATAATAAATGTATTAAATTAAATTATCATATAAAATTCAATTTATTTACAATAGTTTGATTGATTCCACTTTCATCTGGCATCCAATTTTATTCTACTTGAGGTCACCTTTTTCATTGTCAAGAACAACAAAGTTATAATACTAGCTTAATTGGCTACATTTTTTTTTTTAACCGATATCTAATTATCTGAATAATCTGATTCGAGTATTACAGAGTTAAGTTAGTTTTTCTAATATTTATTTTTTCATTCTCAAAATTAGAATTCAAAATTTTATTTAAAAAAGTTTAATGTTCTGATATTAGATCAAAGAATGCTTTTCAAGGATTTGTTTTGCGTTTTTGAGTGCATCATGAAGGATATCCTAAAATTCTTTTGCATTTGCATGCATAAGCATACCCCCACATGGAAAATTATAGCTCACTTTTTATGCCTTCTTTTGGGTCAAGTCTATCTCTCCATGATGTGATTTACCTTTTTTTTGGGGGGGGCAATTTCCTTAGATTTAAAGTATATAGGAAGCAATCAAAGAAATGTTTTAAGGGCAAGAGAGAAGAGAGTGAGTTGCAAGGTAAATGACCACTTGATTTAGAAGGAATTATAAAGGAGGCAAGGGAGTGAGTTTCCATTATCCTCACCTATACTCTTCCTAGGGTGAGGTGTCCAAATGGATTCCCTTAGATCATAATTTGTTGATTAATTTTCTAAGTAATTCTCTTTTCATTCTTCTATTAATTAATAGAAAGTGAATATAAATTAATGTAGTAATATATCATTTCAAACGAGCAATTAAGATTATTTATTGGGAGTTATTTTACCATTGTTGTGGGCATTAATCCATGAGAGATTAGCTGGCTTTATAAAGTCATCACATATGACAATCAGCTCCATATGTAAACATGAAGGTGATTAATATTTATATTTGGCAGTCCCATGAATCCATGATAGCCTTTATGTTTCTTGTTTGATTAACTTACTTTTCTAAGGGGGGAAAAAACATCCATAAAAGTATAATATACATTCATTGATTAGAGAATAATCAGTTTAATAAATAAAAATATTAAAATTTTTAATTAAATTTTAAATTTTAAATTTTAAATTTGAGAATGATAAATTTTATATTTAGAAATTTTTTTGTTAAATTAAGTTTTATAATATTCGTATCAAATTAATTTAAATATAATTTCAAACATAAATAAGATATTAAAATAAATATATGTATATCAAATAGTCAAAATCAAAATAATCAAATTTAAAAGGACAATGATTCCATTATTTGAAAAGTTCCATTCATGAATGCACATCATGAGTCCTTGTACTGTCAAAATCTACAAAAGGCATCGTGTGATTCACCTTTTAAATAAATTACCCATGTTATTAGCCATTTGCCCTAATAATTTATTTCATCCAAATTAGTGAGAGGCTCAATGTGGAAACCTTTCTTTAGTTTGATGCAATTCATTCTTAAAGAAGGTCTATTGTTTAGCAGATATTCTTGCCATACTGCTATTTGTTTTAGAGTTGATAAGTAGGGAAATTAGATAAATAAGCTCCATCACACCCATATCTCATTCGTCAATGATAAGACTATTGAATTTTTTTAATCAAAATCTCTAATTTGAGATTTAAAAATTAAGAAAAGAAGGTATCGGGAGAGGTTGATTCTCAATGGGCATGACATTTAACTCAAACCGAAATAATGAAGATTAATAAAATTGATTATCGGATACCGATCGATCAAATAGTAAAAAAAAAGAATGATTGTACCTTTGCTCTCCTCCCTTGAAATTAGCTTCAATATTTTCGGATTGGAAAGAATTAAAAAAAAAAAAAAATTAGAACGAGCAATAAGAGAGACAAGAATGAGAAATATTGGTACCCTTTCTTGAGTAATTAACATATAACTTGCCAAGGAATTGAATATCATAAACATGTGTCAACTACCATACCAATTCATAATGTCTCAGGTCATCTGTGGAATGCAATGGTTGCAGCCATGCTAATGAATTACAAGATGGTACTGACTTGAAGGCCAGGATCCCCAAGTTGGGGTTTTGGGGTTTTCATGGGAAGCTCTATCTGGAACACTAATGGAAGTTAACAATCAAGAACCGAAGAATAACAATTCATTGCAAGTCCAATGTGTGAGAAATAGCTCACATGGTCAAAAGATTTGCTTATTTTAATTAAGTTTAATAAATATTAAACTTACATTCATCCAACCATGATAAAGGTCCCACAATACCATATCAACCCTTATCTACTTAATCATATACTACGTAAAATCATTCCCTCAAACATTTTGTACCCTACAATACAATATTCCTCCAAGAATTTGGACATTTGTTTGTAATTATGCCTAACGTATTCAAGTGACTCAAAAATGATTGTTTTAGTGAATTGAATAGATTCAATCATTATCATGTCTATAATACAATATTTGTTTGCAGATTATGTCTGAAAGCTTCTAAACAACTTAAAATTGATAACTTGGATTATATAGATCAACAGTCATTATCACCATTTTGTATATGTAAGGTGCCTCCTCCAAGAAGTGCATATTTGTCTACAGATTAATCTATGATGTGAGGAGGAGATTTCAGCTAACTAGGTCTACAGAGAAGAATTGAGCATTTGTCTGCTGATTGACTCCATTTTGCTCATGGGAATAGGTCCTGGAATAGGTCTACCCGTAAGCATCTGTCTGGGCTACACTAGATCCCTACCTAGTAGAATTGTTTCTCTCTCCCCGGTCTGGATGCCATTGTCATTTTGCACATGGCTGAACAAGTAGATTCAAAAAGACCGTTGGTACTTAAGCCCTCCAAATACGTATCCTTTAGAGGAGGAGATTTCAGCTGACTTGGTCTTCTTCACTCGTATTAACCTTACACCTCTAATATGAAGAAGAAAAGAACAAAAAATCTGTATTTTCCCCTCACCGCCTTCTCTCATACGTGCTGCTTCTGCTGCAAATCAAAATCTAAAAAACAACATTCCGATCAAATCCCAGAAAACCCTTTTCTCCTTGGACTCGATCCTAGAAGCCCACATTTCATCTTCCTCAATTTCGCCTTCAAAATATTCACATTCATCTAAGACATGAATAGGCTATAAAGATGGCTAATCTTCGCGTTCTTCTTCTTTTCTTTTACAACCAATATCAAATCTCAAGATACTGTTGAAGGTGGTGATGAAACACAATCAGAAGTAGATTCCCGCAGTGGCATTTTCCTGTTTTATGACTTTGTTTCTTGAAGGAAAGGATATCCCCGTGTCAAGAACGCGTCTGCACAATCTTGGGCGTTCAATTCCACAGCCAAAGTGCTGAATACCGGAACAAATGAGCTCAGATCTTGGAAGATCTTTGTCGGGTTTCAACACCAGGAGATTTTAGTCTCGGTTAGTGGAGGGTTTGCTATTGATGATGACAATTTACCTGCCACTGTTGGCAATGGGACTGACTTTTCAGGGTACCCTCAAACGGATTTGAAAACATCCATTGATACAGCTGGAGATCTAGACCGACCAAATCCAAACCAAACTTGAGATTAAAGGAACTCAATTTGGGGTTAAGCCACCGGGTAATCCCATGCCCAAAACAATTAAGCTTGTAAATGATGGAAACAAATGTCCTGCTCCAAAAGTTAATAGTAAGTAGCAAGTCTATTTCTTTGAATTTGTTCTGGTTAAGAGAATAAGTGCATGAATGAATATATCATTGTAGATCAGGTTAAAATTTTGGGGCAGTTGGTAGTTCAATTCTTCATTTACATTTTTTCTCTTCTTTTATTGAGAGTTCGAAGCATGTATGTTGTACAAGAAATCCAAAATTAAAGTCAAAGAGACAAAAAGAATCTGCCAAGGCAAGACGGAGACTTACTACTTATTGATCTAACATATAAAGATAACTATCTCGCCCAAGTGACAATGGAGAATAATCACCCTTTAAGGCGTCTCAATCGATGGAACTTGACATGGGAGTGGATGAGGGGGGAGTTTATAAACACATGAGAGGAGCATGCACTCATGAAAAAGATTGTACCGATTGCATCAATGGTCCTGCTGCAGAATACTATATGTCACTGGATTTCTCCAAGGTCATGAATTGCCAAAAGCATCCAATCATATGGGATTTACCACCCGACAGAGCCAATGATGAGCAAATTGAGAACTTGCCCTACTGTTGTAAGAATGGATCTCTTTCGCCAACAACACTGAATGAAACCAAATCCATGGCAATATTCCAGGTCCAAGTTTTCAAGATTCCACCGGATTTGAACATAACTACAATCTATCCACCGCAAAAATGGAAAGTAGTCGGAATTCTCAATCCGGATGACAAATGCGGGGCACCTATAAGAGTAGTCAATGCAAAATTTCCTGACAAAAGTGGCTTAGATGCAACCGTTTCCGCCATTGCAAGCTGGCAAGTGGTTTTCAACTTCACAAAACGAAAGTCTGGGAACTCTAGAAATTGTGTTTCCTTCTCTGCATACTACAATCAATCTGTTATCCTCTGTGACACGTGCCTGTGGAAGTAAAGATACCGATCAATGCAACCCTAATGCAAAGGCAATGCTTCTTCCTTCTGAGGCACTTCTTGTCCCATTTGTGAATAGAACTGAGAAGGCTCTAGCGTGGGCTAAGATGAAGCACTTTGAAATTCCAAGGCCATTACCTTGCGGTGACAATTGTGGAGTTAGTATAAATTGGCATCTCAATTCGGACTATAGTAGTGGCTGGACCGCTCGAATGACTATATTTAATTGGAAACAATTAAATTTTGAGGTTTGGTTTGCTACAGTTCAGATTCCAAAAGCTTATCCCGGGTATATGAAAATGTTTACTCTTTCAATGGAACAAAGATGTCTAGTCCTAATAATACAATATAATTCCAAGGCTTGAAAGGCTCGAATTAGTTGATGGGTAGTACAAATTCATCAAAACCAGAAAAAGAACCAATGGTACCAGGTAAGCAGGAATCAATCATTTTGTCCAGAAAAAAGTTAAATTGAGGTATAAACGTAGAAAAGGGAGATGGATTTCCAACTAAGGTGTATTTTAATGGTGAAGAATGCACACATCCTTCGCAATTGCCATCGAGTGGTGAATGCAGATCTCATGTGAATATGGTACGAGTAGTCACTCTTGCAGTCATGAACTTTTTGCGCATGACCTTGTAAAGAAGGAAAAATCCTTTGTACGAAGATGCCGAATAGAGTCAGTTAAATAGCCAGGTGAGGTAGCATTAGTTAGATGTTCCACTTGCTAATTGTAACTCCAACATAGTTTTGGTTGGTCCTGTTTTTTAGGTTTTCTTGAATCTCTACTGTCATATATACAAAGAAAGTGTTGCCATAGATAGCAAAGATTGACTTCATTACAGGAATCAAGTCCGTAGACCTCTTTCCTCAAACTACTTGTCTTCATTCATCTTATAATTTTCGATCAGGACTCCGTATATTACACTATGGGGGCATGGATCATTCCCAAATCTCTCTCTAAATCATTACCAAGGACTCGTAAAATCGCTCTGTGATTCCACTAGACCGCAAATTGTTCTGAATAGTGCAGATGATGTTGATTGAGAAAGTGAAAGTGTGAAGGGTCAGTGAGGATGTGCACATGATTATAACTTTTCATCTGACGATAGCGAAATTCAGAACAATGACTAGAAATTAGGTCTATTAGAGAAGTCGGAAAGATCATTTTGCATTTGCCTCATTTGTTCTTTAAGAAAAATAAGAGTAACCCCCCTTATTTTGAGACATCCATGTAATTTTGTGCAATACTCCTGAAGAAAAGAAGATTGGTGATTAATGTGTATAGAGAAAAATTGAGTTTATCGCTGTCTTGCTATGAAATTAGTGCGAAGTCAACTCATCTTTATGCAGACTTTGTTGTTTCCCTTTGGCAGCTCAGTGTCAACCACAATGCCTTTTGGGTTGCGCCATGTCAATGGATGCATACCAACTCATAAGCTACTGCTTTACCTCCCTCTTTTATTTCAATGGAAAATGACAAGCCAAACAAATGTCAGGCAACAATAACCAGAATCAAAAGAGAACTCCCATGACCAGCTAAATCAATTAAGAAAAAGAAAGAACATTTTGTTACTTCCATCACCAAGCATCAGTCATTTCCCATAGGACGATCCTCACTTTCTCCCTTGAAACAATCTCCATATTTTCCTTCTACTTCACTGTCTTTACCTCATTGCTAAATACATTAAATTTCCTTAAATAGTAACCTTTGTTTTCGTCAACACTTCCCGCCTGTCAATCTCCCTGAACCCTGCAATCAGGGGCACAAGCAAAACTTCTTGCAAAGGCCTTAAAATTTGATGCGTGATTTCTGCACTGCAAAGTTGACATTAGTCCAAAAGTAGCCGAAGGGAGTCCACTGGAGCAGTGGAATGATTGAGAGACACAAGTGAGCACTGATAACAGCATAAACTCGGTTACTCTTGTCAAAAGAGATCTTGTTCAAGTAACAAAAGCTTCTCTGTCAGAAAATCTTTAATTCAAAAAGCTCTCCTCATGCTAAGAATCCAATATAGAGTCTGGCAGCTATCACCCAAGGGTTATGTTTCAGAAGCCACCAACCCTTGTCAACATCCTCACAGATTGAAACCAATCTTGAGTGCTATGGCCACGGATGGAACTTCGATAGAAATATTCAAGCTACAGAAGATGGTGGATGTGGTTGATCAGACATCGATGATCATCCATGCATTTTCGTAGCTTGAACAACCCTGCCGTTGTTCCATCCATGCCAGTTCTCCATTTGATTGAATACATTACTCTCTCTGGGTCATTATACTGATTCCATATAGTTGTTCAAAGACAATGAGTATGATACTGATAGCAACCAAGTAAAAGATGATAGAAATTCTGAGATCAGTAAAAAGGGAAGGAAGAGCACATTTTGCCATAAACATTCATGAACAGGAGCACATTCTCATAGTTACCCGCATGTAAAATTTCTGTTCATGTACTCTACTTTTGTGCATTGAAAATGAGTTGCATTGGACCTTCCAAAATGGGGTCAATCCAATAATGGTCCAATAAACTAAAATTAGCAACGGGGCAACGGAAACAAAATCATACCAAATCAAGAATCTAAGTTTCATTATCATTTCCTCTCATAGTTTTTCCAACATTAATTTATACATGTTAATTTGGTCTCTTTTGGTCCTTGAGGGGGCACCGCAGTCAATATGGCCTCAACTTCCCCCATTATTTCAGAAAGAGAGGATATATTGAGAATGTGGTACTTGGCTTGAACTTTTTACAACTTTGATGGAGGAGTATACCAACCCCATGGTTCATCTGAGAGGTACCTTGTGACCTGCTTCACTGTTAAATAATTATCAAGTCCCCTGCAAAAATGACAGCAACCGATTATGTTGAATTGTGATCCCAATAGAGACCATGTAAAGCAGGAAAAAATAGGAGAAATTATATGTGAAAAACCAAACAAAAATATATAAATGGCCCAATAGTCGGTCCATGTTTAGCCCTTTGGGCAATCTTGTCTAGCATGGTTGGATTCAAATAATACAAAGGGTCTTACCATTCTCCTAATTCACGTCCGAAACCGCTACGTTTATTTCCTCCCCAAGGAGCTTGACAGAAACATGGCTGCGAGCAATTGATCCACACAATTCCGGCCTGAACAGCCTGTGCAACATATATTACTTTAGAACCAACATAGAGTTCATGAATAAGAAAATTTAAAATTGTCAGTTTTTCTAGTATTTCATGGCATTTCAAATTACTTAAATCTACACGGCATCATCAAAGCAAGGGGGAAGGGGATGCAAGGAAGGATCTTCTAAGTATATGTGAAAAGTCATAGAACTAACGAGTAACATATCAAACTCACCTTTGTTATCCTGTCACATCTGTCAAGATCTCTAGATATCACAGCAGCCCCTAGGCCAAATCTGAAAAAATGCACAACCAATGTCAGGAAACTATGGAACATAATGGTAGCAAAACAATTTGCAATATGAAATCTTCTCCAAACAAGTCAATCAAGTTCAACTCACTGAGTATCATTTGCCAGTTCGATAGCCTCATCTTCAGTACTAAATGTTTTAACACATAGAACTGGTCCAAAAACCTCCTCTCTCCAAACTTGCATAGAGGTAGTCACGTCGGTTATGATAGTAGGCTCAATGTAGAATCCTTTCTTCAGATGCTGCAATTCATTACGAAAGAAATTCTCATTAGAAGATATTCATCTCACACTAGTATTTGTCTTGGGTTCAATAAGCAGAGAATTTACCTGGGGACGACCTCCACCACACAAAATGGTTGCACCTTCACTCTTTGCCGTTGAGATAAACTTCAATATTTTCTCATACTGAATGGGAGAAGAAGAAGAAAATTAGAAACACACATCAATTGGGTATACCCCCCAGAAATTAGCTCATGAAAAAAAGAATAGAACTACTTTTCACATGTAAATTACTATAAAGTATCAACTCCAGTCACCTGTTGATATCCTCAGTGGTTGTCACCTTGTAATTCTTTGACAAATTGAATAACATAAACATCTATTAATTACCATACCAATTCATAATGTCTCATGCCATCTAATCTGTGGAATGCAATGGTTGTGGTCATGTTACGGGATTACAAGCTACTACTTTCATAAAGGCCAACATCTCCAAGTTGTATGTAGTGGCAAGTATACAGTGGGACACCACTAAAGCAGTTTCCATGGGAAGCTTCATTTAGAAAACTAACTAACATTAGCTTCAAATGATAATTCACTCCTTGGTGTAGACAAACTACATAACAAACTAAAATGTAAAATGCTTCAAAAGTTATATGGACTCTAATGAACGTTAACAATCAAGACCTACAGATCAAAGAATAAAAAATTCATGCATGCTATGCAACATGGATATCTTGTGAAGACATTCTGAAGAACCGACTGACAAAAAAAAAACCTCTATTTTAAATTTAAATCCAAACAATAATTTTTATTTTCCAAAATATTACTAGTTGATAGGAATGCAACCACGACAAAGAACTTCATTTCATTTATGATGATGGAGCAAGACCATACATAACACTTCATTTTATTTAGTTTCAAGAAAATTTTCTAAAATTCATTATAAAGTTTGAACAAATACAATTTTTGCATAAATTGTGAAAAAGTTGCCAATGAAGACCATAATTAAGTAATTTTTTTCAAGAGATATATAGATATATTACCAACTATTGAAAATTGTTTAAAAAGACATTCTGAAAAATCCAACAAAATAGTTGGTCAGTACTAATAGGTATTTCTCTTTAATACATAAACACATTGAGCATGATTCAAGAAAATAAAGATGTTCCTTTTCATGATGTCCTCGTAGAGGGGATGTTGATATCCTAGAGAATGTCCAAAACTACATGTGCAAAAAAAATTATACTTCAATCAATTCATAACCAGCAGTATACCTCATCAAGAAATGAACATTTATTTGTAGAATATGTCTAACACATCCAAGTTACTCAAAATTGATAGCTCTAGCGGATTGAATAGGTCAACAATGATTATGTCACTTAGATTATACGTGTAGGCTGAGATGAATGGATATCACTATCCATGTCCTAATGAAGTATTATATTTTGTACTTGTGTAGCATTGGCAGAAAAAAAGAGACAAATGCACAATATTTACAGTGCCACTGCATAAAATTGTTCATTTTAAGCATAGATGTAATACGTTCCAACAAGCTTTGGAAAAAGGAGAAAAAAGGGAAGAAAATCCCTAAATTAAAACAGCTCTACCTGCCCTCCACTAACAACAGGACCAAGCCTGCAACCATCTTCCAAAGGATCTGAAATCTTGATGTTTTTGCACCATTTCACAAGTTTGTCCAGAAACTCTTTAGCAATACTTTCCTGAAAAAAAGAAATATCTTAATTCATGATTATGAGAAAGAATACTAGCTAGAAAAGTTGGATCACTAGAGGCGCGTGTGTGTTTGGGTCAAAGGGACATTAATCAAAGCTGGTAGACTAAAAGGTTCTGCAAGTTTTGATTTAATATTGTCAAAAGTGTATTTGAGCTTCTGTCAGTCCACAAGAGATGTGATTCTTTGACCCTTCAAAGTTACATATAACATAAAGAAGAAGAGGAGTCAGGATACTATTCTTCCAAAATGGATATATATGTAAGGTACAAATATATTCAAATGCAAACAAAGTTGATTTACTAAACAATCAGATATTCAACTGTAATGGAAACATATTGCCAACAGGCAGCAAAGAATTTACTGGCATCCCATACAAAAAATGTTGATTGTCTAGAAAAGCAACTGGGAAGGCAAGAGAAATGCAAAACAAAGGGCAACATAGATGTGTCTTGAAGACTTTAGTTTAGCCAGTTCAAAATATGGACGGCAATTTCACATGAGTAAAGACAAGACACTTTACAGCTAATCTTAATCAATTTCTATCCTAGGGAAAAATAGAACACCAAGTCTGATATCTTTGCAAAGTATGAAATCTTACTGTCATATTCCAATTAGGTAAAATGAGACAAGGGGCTGAAAGCAATTCATTGCATTAATTTGATATTCACAACCCAACCAAACTTCACAACATTTATGCAATCTTATGATGTTTTGATGCAAAAAATCATCTGACAGTCATAGTGCAACACAAAAAAGCCACATACTTTTTGACTTAGCCAAGAAGTGCACCCAACGCCTAGCACAACTGTTCATATGCAAAGGGCCACAACTTGTCTCAAAAAAGATAGACAAAAGAAAGGAATATTCCAGATGAATCGTCAGACCAAGATCTACTTGCGTGTGCACTAGGTAATAACCTTTTTCAAGAACAGTATTTAAAAGAAATTAAAATGTGAGGAGGGAGTAGATGATGAAATAAAAGATACCAACGGAGATCCAAAAAAATAATTACAGTATTTCGCACTATAGAATTGCCACAACTAAAACTAAGAAAAAAAATGGTATAGCCGATAAAATTTTAATAAATGAACCAGGTAAATACTTAATTAAACAGTGACAAAAGTTCTCACTAATATGTTATCACACACTTTACTGTTAACACTTAGACTTAAACATTAATATTCAAAGAAACATGTGTTGCATATATATTGGAAAAAGAGAGACAGGCACAAGTTTGGGTGATCAAGTGTAGCAAGATTAAAGGCCACAAAAGAATCCAGAAAATCTACCAAAATGCCTATAAATACTTTCTCCAACACTTTATATACCCAAGGGGGCTTCAAATAAAATGACATTAAATATTAAGTCTTTTCTTTACATCATGAAAGCATTCTATTTCTCTCAAAAGGCAAATAACTTCCCTCTCACTACACAAGCTATACATCTAGAGAACACCCTAGATTGCAAAGATCCCCAACCAAGAATATACCTAACATTAAAGCTTCCTTATTAATTGGCACAAAAACAAAACCCTCTCTTCTGCACGTTGCTCATTAGTAAGAATTTTAGCCATATCAACTTCCTCAAAAGACATATTTGGCTTCATTGCACATCTAACTTCCTGTTCTCCTTTCAACAATCCATAAATCTCAATAGTAAGATTTCACCTAAACAAGCTGTTTTCAAAGCCCTTTCTTCAAACTTAATTGTTGAACTATTCAAGTAGTATACAATTTTTGATGATCCAATAAAACACCTAGCAGTTTAAGATAAATTCCATCAGCTACTAAGTACACAAAGTTCATATACCTGAAGGGGTAATTGAATGATTTTTGCAACCTAAGGACACAAAGGTCATCTTATAAAGCATCATTGTTCAACCGAAATTCCAATGGTATACCACACCTTTATAATCAACAAGGAAGGTTAAAAAAATTAAGGAAGACAATAATTCAGAAGATGAGCAATAATCAGGGCAAACAATTGCACTCAACTCTTAAAATATTATGGTTGTAAGCATATATAATTACTGGTTCATCAATAACAACACAATGTTTGTTTGTATAAGTTATGGCAAGAAGAAGAAAAATTCACCCCCTAAAAAGCAATTCCCAAAAATTTGCAAATTGATGTAACATGATTAATTTGTTAATAGAATATGATTTTCCAACTATCAAACTCACATGAACAATGAGACGAGATGTTGCACTGCATATCTGACCATTAGTCCAAAAGCATCCAAAAAGAGTCCACTCAACGGCTACAAAATGATTGAGAGACTGAAGTGAGTGGTGATAATAGCATAAACTCAGTTACTTTGTCCCAAAAAAAAAAAAAAAATCTTGTTTCAAGTAACAAAAGGTTCTCTGTTAGAAAATCGTTAATTGTAAAAGGTTTCTCCTAATGCTAATGCTAAGAATCCAATACAGAACGCGGCAGCTCTTAATGCAGGGTTATGTTTTGGAAGCTACTAACCCTTATAAAGGTCCACATCTTCAAACACAAGAATTGGACTTTTCCCTCCAAGTTCCAATGAGACTGGCTGCAGGAATCCAACATATAAGTTCAATCATAAATACTAGTACAAATGAAGCCAAAGCATATACTATTAGCTTTTAATGCTTAAACATGCCTTGACCCGTTGAGCTGCAGCTTGCATGATCTTGCTCCCTGTAGCACTGCTTCCAGTAAATGCAATCTGTGAAAATGCAATATATGATCATATCACACACTGGATTACATGAGGATGAACAAAAAGTTAAAATGGTGAATATCTAAATGAGAAAAAAGATCTCTGCTAAATATTTTGAGTGAAAAAGTTTTACCTTATCAACATTGGGATGAGCTGCCAAAGGAGCACCAGCTTCTGGGCCTAGTCCAGTTAGAATATTAAGTACACCTGCAGGAAGACCAACCTCTTTACATACATCTGCAAGCTCCAAACATGTCCTGAAATACAAAACATGGCATCACTAAACAAGTTATTGCAAATAAAGAATGATTGTTACAACAAAATAAAAGTAAGCATAATAGAGTTATTATAAGTAAAGCGAGACGCACACAGATGCTAATTCAGAAGGCTTCAATATTGCAGCACATCCAGCGGCTAGGGCAGGAGCCACTTTCCAGGTAGCCATCAGAAGGGGGTAATTCCTGTGGAGTAAAAGGTAAGCAGATCAGTCACCCCCCCCCCCCCAAAAAAAAAAAAAAAAAAAGAAAAGATCACGAACGCCATTCAAATGAACTACAAAAGACAATCACAAAGGTCCTTAAAACCAACTGTAGCCATTCAAGAATACAATGATACAAGAGTTTTCATGACTTCCCATCTTCCATGTCATAATCTATCACGGCATCCCAAACAACGGAACCCAATCAGCGCCTATGAATTGGATTGGCTCAAAATATCAGTTGGTGGTTAACTTAGAAATAACCAAGATGGCTTTCAGTTTCTTATACTAGTTCTTGACTCTGGAATCAATCTATATCATATGCATGTAGCAAATAGCATGTCTGATTAAATGTTGTACACTCAAGTCTTATTAATCCAGTAATAATAAATATACCAAAAAGAAAAAAAATCTACGTAACATGCACTAATATCAACATAACTAGAAGTAGTAATTTTGTGTGAAAAGCAGCAGGTATGAGTAGTAGATCTATAGAAAGAACACTGTTCGCATGTTGGAAGGCACCAAAATATGCATATAGATTTGGTGATTGTTAACTGATAAAGTAATAAACAAGGAGAAACTAAATACATGAGTAAGCATGTAGACCTAATTTCGAATTATATGTATGATAGAAGCTCATTGACTCCTTACATGCTCCAAATATCCATCCATTCATAGACAAACATGGTTTTGACCACATGAATTATTGACTTGTTATTCTAGGAGAAGTACTACAAGAGACTATAAACTACACACTGGAATTAACAAAACTAAGATTCTCAATCATTAGAAATAGAAAATACCATGGGGTGATCAATGCTACAACACCTATTGGTTCTTTAAGAACATGACATTTAAATGTCTCCATAGGAAGCGACACAGGAGTTTTTTGTTTCTTATCCAAAGCTTCCGCAAGGTCTGCATAATACTCAAAGCATGCTGCTACATCATCCTGAATACATCAAGGAAGCACACAATTCATGTAAGTTACGTGCACCACTATGGTTCATCAAAAGTAAATCTTGTGGACATGGTAAACATACTATATCCCATGCAGCTTCTTCAAGCGGTTTCCCACAATCAAGTGACTCAAGCTTCGCCAGCTTAGACTTTCTCTCCTTGATCTACAACCCCAATCAATAAATTGATGAAAACCACCAAATAAAAACAAAATATCTGTACATTGCACTTATTCTCAAAAAATGTCTAGTGGAGAACTGCACTACATGTAGTGCAGTAGGGACATCTACTCCCAAATGTGCCTACTGTCCTACGTATAACTACAAGATCTAGTATTACCCAATCCAATAATCAGGGATCACTTAGCCAAAAAAAAAAAATTAATAATAAAAATGATAAGATTAATAATATTAACAATTACAATAATGATAATATACTAATAATAATAACCGAAAAAATTCTATGGTGTTAACAGTAAAACAACAATGATGATAACAACATTTTATCCTTTATCAAATTCCAAAACCCATCTGTCAAACAATCAATTTGGAGATCCAGTATTCGAATTCCCAACTCAAAAGGGGCATTATTTCATTAAATAAAAAATTTTGCTTTGAAAAAGAAAGTTTCAACATATTCATCATGAACCAACCACTAGATTCCAAATCCGATTCCAGCATCGCCAATTCAGGGTTTTCTCTCCTTCGTCCACCCTCAAAAATCAACTTTAAAACTAGCTAAAACTAAAACTTTGCATCGATGAACTGAATAATCAATCATTCCATAGATCGACACAGAATTCACAACTCAAGAAACAAGTGTATATTATTAAATTTCCAAAACCTTGCATTCATATCCAAGTTCCAAATTTCGAAACACGAAATGGAAATACCTTCTCAGCAATAGCACGCAGGTACTTAGCACGATGAGCACCAGAAGCAGAAGCCCATTCGTTGCCTCTGTTCCTACTCAGTGCTTTACGCGCCGCATCTACCGCTCGTTCAACATCCTCCCCTGTCGCCGCCGGAATATCACCTGCAGAACCCAAAGCGGTGAATCGAAAAACCCTTGAATAACTCTGAAAAATGAAACTATTGAAGATCAAAATCAGTGATTTTGAAAAACTAACCGATGATTTCTTCGTTTGCAGGATTAATGATCGGGATGCGTTTTCCCAGAACTGGTTCGGTCCACCGACCATCGATGAAGAGTTGACGTGAAGGAATTTTAATCACCATCACTCTCTCTTTCTCTTCTCCCCTCTGTTTTTCACTCTCTCTGTATAGTGAGTGCGATGATTTGTGATCTGTTCTTGACTCTTTCGATCATTTTTCCTCAGGTTTCCTTTTTCTTCGCTGCCGTCCTAAAAAGCGTGGGACCCACTTCATCGTATCTCGGAGATAGATTAGTCCCAGAATGTCGGTTATTAATATTAACTTAATTCGAGGTTAATTGGGTTGTAAATAATCTTTGTGCCCCATCGTCGGTGTCGGATAATTTTTTTTTTTTTTTTAATTTTATTTTTATCTATCAGAATTATTTATAATTAAAACTTTACGATTAACATTTACCTTGCACGAAAATAAAAACAACAAATGAAAATATATATGAATCCATCCCAAAAAAATGACGTTTGATAAGATTACAAGAAACGAAAATATAGATAAATTTATAAATATAAAAAATTAAAATTTTTATATAAATATTAATTATTTTATAAAAATAATAAAATAGTCATATTTTATCATAAAAATTTAAAATAATGAAATATGTAATTATTAATTATAAATTAAATAATATAAAAAATAAAAATATAATTAAATAAATAATTTATTAAATATAAAAAAATATATAAATAAAATAATTTATATAAATATTAATTAATTTAAAATGTTAAAATATTTTAATAATAAAAAATATTTTGAAAATAAAATATAAATATTAATTACAATTATAAATGTAAAATTGATAGTAGTGGAAGATAAGTTTGTTCATAGGAAAGTTCATAGACGGGAAAGTTTTTTTTTTGGTATTGGTTGAAACGTTTTGAACTCTCTCTCTCTCTCTCTTCCCTCTTTTAACGTTGACAAATTTTAACATGCTAAGTTTCCCCATATTTTGGATTTTGTAAATTCTTTCCCCAATTTTTTTTTATTTCTCACCTGATATTCAGAGTTTTATCCCGATTAATCTGAATCGATCTACTGTTGAACTCTTTTTGGGAGGAGATCTTTCAATATGATTTTTTTTCACACGTATGAAGAGTCGAACTTATAATTATAATTAAAAAAACTCAATTTCCTTACGATTAAACCAACCAACAACATTGTTATTCTTTCCTCATTTTAGAAACACATTACTTGGAAAATCAAAATTAAACCAAGAATAGCTTTACCTTAGCCCAGAAGGATTTGTCCATCAACCCACCAAGAAAACCAAAATTAAACATAAAACCCATAGCAAGTTATGGATAATCAAACACATACATACCACTTTTTCTATAAATTACGTTAATTTTGATTAAATTTAATTCAATATCTCTTAAGGGATAAAATTATCCATATACCTATTATTTTTACATAACACTCGAAATCAAGATTTTATTTAAAAATAATCGGTACCCAACACTAAACCAACTAAACGTTGGTATACATTTATATATCATAAACAACATATGGTATAAAAAAGAGGTAGTCGCCCCTTGACTTACAAGAAAAGAGATCAAGAAAATTAAACAAAAAAACCAATGTAAAATAAAAAAAAAAAATTGATTATTTCTATGAAGGAAATTTGCCTGTGAAGTTTATTAATATAATTTTTAATGGTCAAAATTTGATCTTAATCTATCCAATGGCCATGAATCCTTAGAAAGAGAGATAATTTTATATCATCAATTCTTACAAAATTAATTATAAAACAATGAAATGTGAGGTTAGCTTAGCTGGGAATCTTTTAAAATCTCAAAATTTCTATTCATTTCACCTACCAAAAAGAAGAAGAGTTCTCTATATAAGTTCCAATATTTAAGGCCTTTTGAGTCACTCCCAGACCTTGTGATCTCTCATTCAAGTCCATCTTTTATCAATGGAGACTCTTTCATTGCATTATTTTATTCGAAGGTTATTGTTTTTCTCTAGAAATACTTACCTTCTCTTAAAATTGAAAAACAACAGCAAAACGAATACAAAATCACACCAAATAAAATAAAAACAAAATTTGTGATTCACCTAACATGCGTACATCCATGGGTGGAGAGAAAACACAATTTTATTATATCAAACCGGAGATACAAAATATGTGAAGATTACAAAAGTGAATAAAAGAAAATCTTCCTAAAAAGGAAAACCAATTAAACCTTAGAGTGAATCTCCAAAAAGAGAACCAACTAAGCTCTAAATGGTTATTGTGCGTGCGCATGCGTGTGCACACACACACATACACACATATATATAAATATACATATATATAAATTCAACTTATTGTAATAATTCATTAAGATAATTGAATATTAAATTTCATATTATTATATTATTTTTCATCTATCACAACCATATTCATTTATCTCTATCTTTTATATTCATATTATTTTTATATTTTTACACAAAGATTCCATACAGTCGTCGCGAACAAGGTATTGTTGAAACTTTTGTTTGTATCATTGTTTCTTTTTTTTTAGGGGGTTTGCATACATAATATATGATATTAACACTAATTGTCATTAAGTTTTAAGCTTATAAATACAAAATCAATGATGTATATATGCAAATCACTCTTCTCTCATCTCCATCATAGCTCACTCCATGTTAAGATTTAATGTTGGACTAACACGTGACTTCTAACAGGTAATTCCAAGAGGGCTTTCAGAGTATATTGCCTGCAATCCAAAACATTCTGAAATCAAATGGTTTCGATGTCAGGAGGGCCACAACTGTGGTTGATACCGAGGTTTCAGGTGCCTCTTCTCGGCCGTCAGCTGGTGCAAGACGCATCAACTGGGTTCATGACAGACATTTGTAAGTAGTGGGAGTGACAAAGTGCACTGCTTCTGGTCATTGTGTATCCTTACTTTGCGTTGAACCTATTGTTAGGGATGGAGATTTGAGCTATACCAATCTTTTTGATGCTGTCTTGGATGTATTTTTTTGGGGCCATGGAAAAAGTGGGTGTGACACTGGTGAATTTTCAGAGAGCGGATGGCCATCTGCTGGCAATGTTGACTTCACAACCGACCCACAATCAGAATTTCATGAATCATGTTCTAAGTAAGAGTGGTACCCCAAAAAACCTGGACTAGAGGCTTTATTTTTGCTATGTTTAATGAAGATCAAAAAATCTGGTTGTGCGACTGAGTTATCATTGACCCAAATAAATAAAACCCAAACCATTCCCATAATTTTTTTTTAATTTTTTTTTACAAGAGATTTGAATCACGAATTACAAAATTCTAGGAAAAGATTATGACTACTAGGCTATCTATTGGGGACAAATTATTCCCATAATTAATTCAACCCCAATGATTTTTTTTTTTTGGATAATCTTTTTATACTCAATTTTTATCTGAACAAGAACATGAGCTGGCCAAAGGACCAGATTAATTCGGTTCGAGTATTATGGTATTCAATTTAGTGATTGACTCTCCTAATTTATATCCTTTTATTTTTAAAATTCGAATTTAAGATTTTAATTAAAAAGATGTAGTGCTCTACTACTAGTCGGAGCAAAGTTTCGAAAATCAGGTGATGGATCAAGTCCAAATACCAAAAAAAAAATCTCTCTCCTCTTGTTGAACCAACCCACCAAGAACGCTTCTGGTCCTGCCAAAATAGGGACAAGGCCCCACCCAAGCGCGCCAGGGCCATGCATAAGCCTTCCCCCCCCCCCCCCCGGGCGGGGGCAGGCGTTGAACCATCCCACCTGAAAACCAGAATCGGACATAAAACTATACCAAGTATAGGATAAAAATTCATATAAAAGGCGAAATATATAAACACCAAATAATATACAAAATACGTAATCTCACATAGCCACAAAAAAAAAAAAAAATCAACAAATTGAACTCTAAAAAAAAAAAAAGAAAAGAAAACTACTTTCCGGTAGTCTTATGATACTTGTCTTTAATCCAATGAAACCCAACAGAAGCCCCAGCCATAACCTTCTTGAATCCAGTCGAGGCTAAATCCTTTGTCTTCTCAAGGCCTTCTCCCATCTTTTTGCCATATTTTTGAGTCACACCATTACTTCCGTTGCTCTTCTTGTTGGTCGCGGTAGGATGTGGGTCTGGATTGCTGTAGTCCCATTGATCAGCCCATAATGTTTCATATGAACTGTTTGATGCCATGGTTTCAACAGTCAATATGTCCCAAACATCGGAGAGAGAGAGAGAGAGACAGAGAGAGAGATAGAGAGAGTTTAATGATAAGGAGTTGGCCTTTTTTTTAAGGTTTTTATCTAATGTAAGAGTTCATTGGTCAAAATATTTGTTGTAGAGGTGACGCATGAAAACTCAGCATCCCCATTGGAGAGTTGTAGACTTACTCCAAATTACATTATTCTTTTTACCTAATGGTCAAATACCCAAAAATCAAATCTATATGATTTTTATTTTTCAGGCAGTACATCTATGGAATATGGCACTTCTCATTAGGTAAAGAGAGATTTATTTGGGATTATGTGGTTCAATCTTATTTCATTAAAAAAAAGTAAAAATTACTATGCATACTTAATCAAAATAAATAATTAAATTAGTAACTACAAAATTTGCAAACCTATTTTTTGAAAACCTTCCTCATAGATATCAATATAAATCCTCTTGTAATCTTATATATTTATACACATATACAAAAAAGAGATTTGAATTCGAGATTTCTAATGAAAAGGAAATGATATCAATTAAGTTAAATTATAAATCATCGACAATTCTCTCGTAATCTTTGCAATAAACAAGTAGTAATTAAGTTAAAAGACAAGATATATTAATAAAAAATAGATTACTTTTATCATGCCACTTACTTATTTAGAAAAATGAGTTCTCAGTGAATAGTCTAGTGGTCATTATCTCCTTCCCTAAATACAGAATTCGAGGATGAATCACGTGTAATAAAAAAAATAGAAAAATGGGAAAATTTTGATATAAGATAGATTAATTTTGTATCTAAAATTAATGAAATTACTCTAATACACAGAAACTTCCCAATAGTAATATTTCCCGTTTCTAAAACGTTTTCCATTTTTAAAATATCTTAACATACTAAATTAATTAATATTTACACAAAATCTTTATATTTTTTATATTTATATATTTTTTATATTTAATGAATTATTTACTTATTTATTTATAATTTTATTTTTATATTATTTTTATGATTAATAATTATATATTTGATTATTTTAAATCCTTATTTAATTATTTTAATAATTAAATATTTTTTTATGATTAATAATTTATGACATTTTTTTGCATGTTTTCTGTTATTATCCGGCCTTTATCCTTTTTTTTTTTTGGGTGTAAATTATTTTCAATTGAAAAAAAAAAAAACCCACTTTGAAAGTCAAAAACTTCGAGCAGGCTCTCCTTTGACTCAAAAGGAATAAAATATAAATTCGGCGACAACCCAAAAAATCAAATAAGATCTAGAAGACTTTTGACCAATACTACGATTTATTATTATTATTTTTTTAACATCGTCATTTGATTTCAAAATTATTAGATTAAGAAAAAAAAAAGATTATAATTACTAGATAAAATTTATAAAAAAAGCTCTCACCATCAAAAGCACTCGAATAAAAGAAAACACTATAAAGAGTCGACTATGTTGCTTGCGTAAGTAATTTTTTTTGATTAATTTTTTTTTCTATTATCGATATCTAGAATTATATTTCGATTAATTTGGTTTGAGTATTTATAAAGACTCTATTAGGGGACGACTCTTCCAATATTTTTTTTTTTTAAGTTTTAAATTTGAGATTTGATTAAAAAATCTAATATCTTATCCCATTAAATTGACTGTCCGTTTAGTTACGTGAATAACTTTGGTTGTACCTAAAAATAATTGGCAATGTGATATATTATTATTTTCTATTTTATATCTATCTTTTAGTCTAACATTGTAAATACTACTTTAGTCTCTTAGATTGGTCATATACCTTAGGTAGTTTTCTCTCTAATTGATGCCATCTCTAGGCCCCTAACTTCTTAATTATCCAATCAATTCTCTTTAATTCTTAACTATGTTCAGATTTTTTTATTTTAACCCATAATTGTTCCCATGATTCTCGGTATAATGGATTAACTTGAAGAATTATAAATTTGAGTGATTTCAAAATTTATTAAAAGTAAACTATAGTATCTCTTTGAGAACGAATTTTGGTTTAACAGTTGAGTTGCTCATTTGATGAACTTAAGATTATAAGTTCGAGATGTGAAAACAGTTTTTTATCAAAATATAAAGAGAAAACTGTATATATATACATCTATTCTTTTCCTATCCCCAAACTAAGGCGAAAAGTATTTTATATACTCGGTGAGCCCTTAAACTATAATAACTCTTTATTAATTTTAAAACCCTAGGAATTGGGAACGAACTTTTGCACTTTATCCCATAAATAAATTTTGATTTCACGTCTACACTTAGAAAAGGATTCGAGTTTGATCGAAGTATAGATGAGTCCATCACCCCAAGTCAAATTATCATTTTGATCATTTTCCAAAGTTATTATTATTATTATTATTTTACTATTTTATCATTTTATATTAACAATAACAAACAGATTTAAATAATTAAAAATTATTTCATGCATATTACATTTTTTACTTTTAACTATCTATTTTTATAAGATAAAATTTAAATTATTATTATGGCATGTATTTAGATAAATTTTCATTTTCTTAAATATTAAAAAAATTGTATTTTTTTATAAAGTCAAAAATATTCATATAATTTGTAAAATTTTTTATAATATGTATTTGAACTAGTTATTTTTTAAAAATTTGTTGATATTATATGTATAAATTTTAAATTTCAATATATATATCATTTAACAAATAAAATAGATTTAATTAATATAAAATTATACTATCAGAATAATAGCCGATATGAATCAAACATTCAAATACTAATATCAATTAATAATATTTATCAACCATTAACAACTAAACCAAAAAAGACCCATAATGAAATTATGTTTTTTCTTGACACTATTTTATTTTGAGTAATTTTTATGTTGACTACGCCTAATATAAGATTTGAATTCTAAATTCAATTTTTGGAAATCCCAGATTCAAGGTTCCTCGTCAATTTTAGATGTGTAATCTCGATCATTGGATTTATTTCAGATCAGTTTATTTGAGCCATTTTTTTGAAACTTGGGCCTGACCGATCGAAACCAGACTAGTTCCGAGTTTCTTTACATAATCGGATTTTAAAAAAATCTATCAAAACCTGATTTGAACCGGAAGAACTGGTCCTATTTTTTTAAGTATAAAATATACGTAGAAAAATTGCAATTGAGATTGAATCATAAAAATATATATAATCTTTTCAACTAGGCAACGACTGTTATGGTCAAAATATTTTATAATTTAAATTTATTTATAAATTTATGATAACATTACTAATTTTTTTATTCAATTCGATTGGTTTGACCAATAACTCATTAACCTCTTAGTGCGTTTGGTTCATATTCCGATCCGAATATCAAAACACTAATTTGAACCACTAGATCTATTTAATCTCTCTCTCTCTCTCTACCACCGTCAACCCACGAATGATGCCTAGGATTTTTTAGCTTCCTCCGCAATTGTAAATCGACGTTTTCTTCTTGTGTGGGTTTGAACATTATTTAATGACCAAAGGAACATATTACACGTACCTTTTTCGAGGATTTTAAGGTTAAGTGCCATCGCTCATTACACTAATTCGCAATTCTTCTTCTTCTCCTCTGTTCTCAGTGGTTTTGATCCGCAAAACTCTGGAATTCCGGGGGACGACATTTTCTTCATGACTGATCCTTGGAAGACCAAATTCTTGTAAGTATTTTACGTACAGCTCGCGCGATATGTCAAGAGCATTTCCAATGCTGCTTGTTGGGAATGCACTCCTATCATTCTGCCAGTCGGTGGTGAGTTTGATCCACTCTCTTCTCCAATCAGTCAATCGAAAACCAACCCCTTTCTCCAAACTCTCTATCAAGAATTTAAAATATATTCCAGCTCGGGGTCCGTAGTAGGTGTTCAGAAGCCCACTCCAGTATTTATTTGCTGGGAAAAAAAGGATTAGAAAGGGTAAAGTCTGGAATAATCATAGACAAGCTCCTTTCGTGGAAATTTGGTAAGTGTCCATACCATAGTCGCGCAGCAGACTTGGTTCCTCCTCCGTGTTGTCGAACCACATTGTTATTTGCGTTCTTGCATTCCATTCATACTGCAATTTTGAATGAGGGTCTGGTGAAGTAAGACAAGCGGCTAAGCAGTTTGAAATGTTTTAAACATTTGCTTGGGACCTCACCTGTTTTTTGAGTTCCTCATTGTGGCCAAGTTTCTTTGCACTCTCTAACCAAGGACCTAGGAGAAATCCTTCATGAGAGGCTAAAAGTCTATCCATATCTTGTACAAGGTCCATAAATTTCCGCGAATCAGAGATAACTCCATGCAAATCATTTGATTGGTAAGCTTTGATAATCGTCAAGAACAGTTGGTTTGCATATTTGGCCAGTGCTTGTCTTGTGAGATCAACAAGGTCATACCTGGGAATATTACCCAATTGCATAAGACTTATTATAGATAAAGGAGAAAAGAGGAAACAAGTAATCAGCAAAAAAAAGGGTTCAAACAACCTGAAAGTGTTACTTCCGGAAAGTTCATCTCCACTTGCCAGGAAAAGTTCCAAGGCGTGGATTACTTCAGCAGTTGAATACCATAGGTGAGGCGGATCATAGGAGTTGCTTTCCTCCTCCAAGAGTGCCCTCCTCACTGTTGTTCTGATAGAGGGGTAATTATCTTCACGCATGGCCAATCCAGGTATGGAGATGAAAGAAGGATCAACATCCGGGAATGCCACAATCACATCCCTGTTTTTGTTCTGTTCATAGGTCGCAAGGGTACATGTTACTAAAACATTTCCTCATTTACTTCAGACAGCCACTATCAACAACGTGGGCAGGTGAAGTGGAGAACACCAGAAACCGAATATATGGTTTCTTGATGAAGGGTATTTTCTAAACATCATTCTTGGATCTCTTTCCGAACCAGGTTTCCTTGTTCTCCTTAAAGGAACAAGTGAATTGACAAAAACCAAGTGAGCATGCCTACATACATAATGGGTGAAGAACCTAAAACATCACACTGGAATACAATGAGCACCAAACATTTGGGAACTTTGGGGTATATCAACTATAACTACATGGGACTTTCTCTCCCTTAAACTTTCCTATTTCTCTCACTTTACCTTGACTAAAAAATTAATAAATGAGTTCAAGACGGTGAATATGTGTTGGACTTGGCTACCGTAGGAACAGTGCTCTATGCCTTGGCATACAGTGTCTAGCCTATACACCGTTTCACCAAATGACATTCATATAATTATAGGTGTTTGAGTTCATAATGCAGATGAAGGCCATGGGAGCAACTCAGTTGCACAGGTTACTAATTGCGGATAAGTGATCAGCCATGTTTTGAGGCGATTCATTGATAATGTATTCATAGTGAAAGAAGATTTGGGATGTGGGCGAGACACTCCATAATCATCCGCAGCTGTAAATGATAGATTACCAAATTGAAATAAGCCTGGCATGAATATTGATCAGTGTGCTGCAATGGCAAAGTTTAATCAAATAGCCTACAAGAAGATACTACTAAGACTTGTCCTAAATTGTCTCCAAGCCTTCCAAACACTACTACACCTAGTTAGAAACAAATTAAAATCCATATCCAAAAAAAATAGAAAACATTTTTTTAACAAGATAGCATTGACTGAAGGCTTCTGGTTCACCATCGATGCTTCACACAAATGTCATCAGGGTGCTTCTTGTCTAACTTCCAAGCTCCATCTTTCAACAAAGCTTGTTATCTAAAATCAAATTAATAAAGTCCTGATTGCTAACAAGCTGACACAAGTTACAAAAATCCTCCTTTCTCATTTTGTACAATTTTAGGCCAAATTGATTTTATATCGTGAGTACATTTTGTTTTAAAATGTCCTTCATGGTTTCTCATGTCATGCCCTTGATCTCTAAGGACACCAACAATTGTATGGCATAACTTCTTCTAACTAGTGTGCTTTGTAATATGATCATCTTTAACACTTCCTTGATGTTCTCATTTTTAATCATATCTTTTCTCATCAAACCAAGAGTAAAGACGCCTGCTCATTCACCTCAGCATGCTTGTAGGGAATTGAAAATGGGACAGTAAGTTGTAAATTGTGATGTCATCTTGTAACTTGTTTATTGAACCTTACCAATACTAAATATCATTTAGTCTGATGAACCAAAAAAAAGACTTGTGCTACTTGAGAAATTAGAACCTTCAAATAACATGCTTGGAACAAGTTGGAACAATACCCCGTGCCTACAAAAATTAACTTAAAGAAGAGTACTATTCTTGTAATGTACTAAGAAACAAACTTGAGGCACTTACAAATTTGCCATCTGTACAATTGTAGAGAGTGTGGTATAATATATTCCAAGCATCTTTTACTGATGGAAGTGATCTTCCATACCGTCTTTCTGTGTAAATCTCAATCCAAGTCTAGCAAGAAAAAGAAGAACATAAGGTCAACATATAGAAAAGAAAGTAACATATTTTGGTGAATGTTCCAAGTCCACTACAAGTAATGATGTTAGAGGCAAGCTAAAACTAATAAAACACTACTACCTGAAGTATTATCTTACTTTCATACTCACAAGGATTTATAATTCAAAATTCAGGTGGTTTACCTTTATATCTCTCTTTTTATGCTGAAATGCCATTTCTGACATAAGATCGTAAACAACAGGATTCTGTTCAATAGCCTCCATTGACATTCCGACACCAACCTTTGGAGAAGAAGAAAGATTTAGCTATATGTATAGAATGATGAGAAGATATACTAGACATGAAAAAGTAACTAACTTTTTGAGGTCATTGCTGGATATCAAGATGGTTCTAACAGATTGTGCAATATGCAGACACCCATATGGGTGAGGGGTCTGGAGCTGAGGGTAGGCGAGAGAGAGAGAGAGAGAGAGAGAGAGAGAGCTACCAAATTTCAGGCAATAAATTTTTTTTGGAACGGGATGATTTTCAAGTAGGCCAAGGGAGGACCAAGAGACAGACACAAGGCTGGGGTTGTCATAGTTGATATTCTTAACGGAGTTTGCATCCGAAAATGACTAGAAAATTTAATCTATGAAAACACTCAGATGCTTGAAGAGTAGGAAGAGAATAGATCTCAGAAGAAAGGATTAAATGATAATTGCCACGTACAAGCACACAAAAGAAGAAAACAAAATGAAGTATTAACAAGTTCAACTTTCCGAAACATATTTTTAAGTAAACACCATGAACAAACTACCTTTTCTTATAGCATTGTTCTTCAGTTGTCTAACAATAAATTAGTAGTCAGTAGGTACAATAAACGAAATTTTGCCCAATCAGTGCTAATATTACATGTACTAGAAAAATGTTGTTTATAGACATCACTTTGATATACTGCCAACTGGGTTCACATAATCTGATTAAAATCACATACGCTTGAAATATATTTGCCATGATAACAGAAAATGCTGTAAGTAAACTTACCATTGTTGAATTTTTGCTAGTTCGAGCTTCTATAGGTCCAGATCCTACTGAATCCAGCAACCCATACATCTCAATGTTCCCAGCAAAATTGTGAAGCATGCACCTGTAAACCAAGCCAACAGAAAATCAAAGTTCCATTAAATCAAAATGGAAGAGAGGTAGATATTGAGGACATATACTACAAACTTTGAAAGAAAGAAAATTATATCTATTATGTTTTCATGTGAGACTTCGGATCCACATAGAATGGTGATATATTTATAATCCATACATGTCGGCCATCAGGGCATAGGGCATGATACGTATAAGGCATAATTGAACCTTGACCATGCAACTGGCCAAGATTTCCTTTTGAAAGTATTCATGCTTGAACCTTATAGACCATAACATTAAGAAAACCGGACAATTGGGGGATGCTGCTTTAAATTATTATAACAAGAATACCAAGCATAGTGTGCCAGCTGTAAGGAACACCATAAAACAGCATTCACTCACCAATATCTAGATTACGACACAGTTGAGACAATGCTAAGAATTATAACTACAAGAACATCTTACCAGATATAAGGAACTCCATAGAACTGCTCTGAAGTACTCCATACAGACTTCACTTCAGCAAACAGATCTAGGACAACTAATTTTCCCACAGGAACAGATTGCAACAGTGCCTGATAACAATGTACAGCGAATTGTTCATATCATGAGTCATTACTGATAGCTAAATGAAGTTATGTGCATTTGATGTTAGACTGTAGAAGGGACAGCTTTGATCATGATATCATATATGCCAGAGACATAAATTGAGGTAACATGTTCAATAGGTTTTTCTGACAGGATATCCATGCAAGCTGGGATTCACAATTTATATTAGAAAATTCCCTCGCATAAAGCTTATTCTTTGCATTCTAAATCCAATCTGTGCAAAGTACTCCACATGGTCACGCTAGCAGTGTAACTTAATGATTCAGATATCGTTTTTCAGGCCTGCTGCATTTTGCACACTTCATGCTTCACATGTGAAAACTAATGATCAAACTGGAGATCACGTACCACTCAACAATCAGTCACATGCATATTCTCTTTAATATGATTGTATTTTCAGAAATATACATATTTTTTTGGACAGAGGAGGAACAATAAACAAGTCCTCAAGTCAGATGTGAAAAATAATCATGCAAAGTTCTTAGAATTGGATAATAGGGGAAGCAAATTGATTTGTTACAGACTGCAACTGGGTATTACCTTCATTTGCGGAGGCCTCCAGAATGGGTCATATATGAATAGCCATCCCTACAAAAGAACCAAAATTGGATAGAAATTCTAAACAGAATGAGGAAAGCAAAACTCAGTTAAGAAGTAACTTAAAAGTAAATCATTTACCATCAACATATCAAATTTACAATTTTTTTTTCCTAATCAAAGTTGAATATAGGAACAAATTTCATTGATTGGGCTCCATTAAATTGGAAAACTAACAACCAAAATTATATGCGAGTATCCTCTCTGTCAATATGTAACAATGGCAGGATGTAACTTCAACCTGCATTAACCAGACAGCATCATTGTCACCACTTTCCATTGCTTTGAAGATTGCAGACCCTAATGAGGAGATGTACTCTGGGTCATCAACAGGTGGAGTATTCTCATCAAAGGTATCACTGCAAAACAACTAAAATAAGTAACGAGATGACAGTTTTCTTTGTGGATAAATCAAAAGGCATCTCTAAAATTCAGATATTTTTTTTGATTGAAATGCAATAAGCAGTTACAGATATACCATAACATAATTTTTGCTCCAAAATGATTTCATTATCATAAATAAAGAAATAATCCAAAGCAAATCACTTTCTTACCAGTTGTATATATGCCCAGTCCTTCCATACTCTGAAGAAGAATAAACATTGTCAGGAGCCAAATCAAAAATGAAACTTGAAATCTTGGAGTATGAAGGCAAGAAGGGAAAAGAAGAGGGGGAGAAAGAACCTTCAAGCTGTTGCTCTATGAATGCCTTTCCAATTTCAACAAACAATGGATCAGTTGCATCAAGAAGATAAGTGCAGCACCATTGGGGATTACTACCAACGGAAAACCTAGATAGGAAAGATGCAATAATACAACTTGAGACAGGGTAAGAAAAGGGCCATATAAATTAGTCAAAATGATGACTAACAAAATTAACATTCAGGATCTGCATGTATCATCTTTAAATCCCTCAAAGGACGTACCCTTTGATTGGTACAAGGATGTCTGAAACTTTTGGGGGGTGGAAAAGCCCACAAGTTAAAAGGATCAAATGAGTGTGTTTCAAAGCTTAAGAAAGGAATCCAGTTCAAAGTTAGCTTATCAACTTAGTAAATGAATCAACACTCACCAATTTCCTAAGTGCGTTATTTTAGCGGAAGTAAAGACATTTTTCAGTGCAGCAGGAACATTTCCAGAAAAGGCTGGCAGAACTGGAAAATAAGGAGAAAAGAAATAAGTATTTTCCCGATACAAGAAATATAACTAAGAAGGAAAAACTACCTTTTTCTCAAAACTGGATATTCAGTTCAAAGTATATCGTATCAGTGAAAATATTCAGCTATTCCTAGTGAAGCACCAATACGTTCCATTTCAAAAAAAAAAAAAAAAAAAAATTATACAGGAAAGAAGAAAAGGTAAATTGGAAATTAAATCCATGATAGCAAGCATCTAGCAACAAGAGGTACGTTTTAGTTTGATTTTGGCAGTCTCAGAAATGTCAATATCTGAATTGCTAAACTTCTTTTAACTGTAACTATAATTAAGCCTCACATGATTACTTAAAATAGATGCTCCTATATTATAAGATATCTGTCTATCGTGGGATATTTAAGAAGTTAAAATAATGTTTAATATCTCTCCCATGTATTTTCTTTTCCATTTTGCATGATCATCGGGTAGTGGACTCTGATTTAGAAGCAACAAATAAGCACATGAATGAAGTAGAATGTTTCTAGACACCTGGATTCATCCCAAGTTCAAACATTCTGGCAAGAATTCTTTTTTGAAGAATAAGTTGTTGATCAAGCCAACTTTGTGATAATGGTCCGCCCCATCTGCATACGTAATCACAAGTAAAAAATGGGAGTACAAAGAGAGGGTAGGAAATGAACAAAAGGGCACCAAACAGCAAGATAATGATTCTGAAACCAGAGAGTGGGAGCTCTACCGGCTGAACAATTCGGGGGGGGGGGGAGTAATCTGTAAATTTAATCAACATTAAAGTTCAAAACCAACTACCACTGAATGTTACTTGGGAATCCAGACAAATTCCAAGATGCCAGATGGTTAAAGGGTAAAAAGCAGCAGGATTCTCATAGGTCGCAAATTGAACAACAATTAATTTTCTGGATGAAGACGGTAGCTCAATGCAGTTGACTACCAAGATGAACAATATATTCATTAGTTAGCCACCTATGAGAGAAGGCAGTCCCAATAGTTATTCAGACACAATACGTTACTGGACACAGACTTTCATCTTACAGTATTGAAATAAAACTATTCTACCAATGTCGGTTGTGAATTCCTATGCACGGATTCACATATTTCTTGTGACTCATATATTTGCCCTAATTATTGAAGCCCTGATATAAATTATTTATGTTAATGTTGCTAAAAGGTTCATCTTGGCACCACAATAACGTTGCACAACTGTTTTTTACCATGGCTTCAAATTATCTGCTTACAGGAATAAGTTTGTGTAAGTCTAACCCTCTCCATACCCAGTTTGTTCACCAGTTTATCCTTTTTGATACTTATGAAGTTCCTTCCTGTGTCATTCTATTTTTGTATTCCTTATGCCTTTAAGCATTGGATTTTACATGCACTGAAGTGATTGAGAATTCTCTTGATTTTAAGAGAAGATAATTTCATTTAATGTCATCTAAGCTAAATGGTAACATCAGCTAATAAATTTGCATTCACAGATTAACCACATACTCCTAGTCACAAACAATATTAGAATTGAATTTGCACAAGAAATTAAAAAGCAACCATTACCGAGTCCAACAAAAATATTAGAAGAGGCTCACCTGTGTAAGTTCCCCATACGTGACCATGCTAGAAATGCAGGGCCCCCAAAGAAATCATTCAGATCTGAGCGGCTAATATTGAATTTCTGTTAAAGGATCCCTAGACAATTATTAAGGGCATATAATGTAGAAAATACAAAGTCTCGATTTGAGGAGTAGAACCTTCATTAAAATCACAACTAAGATCCTAGCATACAATTACCAGAATAAACATCATAACAACGGGTGCAACTTTGCTCCAATGGGAGCAAAGGTGGTCATGTCCTACTGCCCATGTTGTAACTAGATCTACGCGTCACATGGGAACTGTCAGTCCTACATGAAATATCACCTGTCTAGGACCATTGAAGCACCTCGGTCCAGCCACCACAGAGGCAACCGGACTTATTGGAGTGGGGCTTGACAAGAGCAAACCCCCCCCCCCCCCCCCCCCCCAAAAAAAAAAAAACTCCCCCTAATAATATGCGTAGACAAACAACATGGATCTATGATCAAGACAACTTGTGAAATGATATCCTTCACAAGAGTAGCATGGATCCTTACTTATCTAGATGTGTTATCATCTTGGTGAACACAAAATATATAAAGGGAGAACATACTAATGGCAATTAAAATTTTGATCTGCATAATTTTCCAATGTCTATTAAGAGAGGGTAAATACTTATTTTGCCAGTGGCAACAAATGAACAGGTGTGGTTCCATAATTAAAGATTGAACCAGTCAGAAATAACTAAACTTGATCACTTGATTTAATAAAGACAAGGCCGGAATCTCTGTCATAATTGTGAGGAATCATGTATAAACATAACCACTATATAAGGATCAGTCTCCTATGCACAATGTTATTATCTTTGTACAGCTATATTTAATATGACAATTGACTGGAGTCACTATACTCAAATTATCATAAGTTTTTGTTTCTTTAATCTACATGTCCTCTAGGGAAAACAAAACACTGGACTTTGTTGAGAAATTAATACTGAACACATGCAACCAATAACAAAGATACATCAAAACAAAGGAGAAAATACCTGAAAAACCTTTTGCCAGATTGCCTCCTGTCCAGTGAATGCTAAAGGCAAGTTTATCCCTTGGAGAGCCATCCAGTCAATTTCTTTTTCCCACCTTTCCCAGTCCCACCATGCAAAGGTATCTTAAAAAAAAAACATGGGAAAGCAACGAAGACATTGAAAAGAAAACAATAGAATCCAAAGCTAGGAGATTCCAGAAGACATTGAAAAGAAAACAGCAAGCAAATTGAGAATGTAGACTTACAGCTAGATGTGACAGCATTCTGGTAATAGTTCCAAGGGACCGGTCTTGTAACTAAGATAACACCATTTGGAACACTAGGAAGAGCTCCTGGTTTAGGTACTGAAGATAGTTGCGCACCACCAGTTTTATCCCAGGATATATGTGCTCCACAAAAATTCTTCAAATAATAGTGCAGACCAGCTGAAAGCTCTACCCCTGTAGCGCCACTAATTCTATTCACATATAACCCAAGAAACATTAGAAAAATTGTTGTTGCCTTCTAGTTCATTACAAATAAAAGGAACAATTATTAAAAAAGTATATGCAACAATAGATATCAATATTAGGTTCCTACTCATGGGTGTATAAATTCCTGAACAGAATATTCAAAAATGTGAAAGTCCATTTGAATCCATTTTTGTTTTCTTTCTGGGCACAGGTCTCCATCTTCTATGAAGATTACCACTTCTCATTAGTTAACGAGCAACCATGCAATTATATCAAAAGGAAGAAAGACAAGTATTAATATATCTTATTGAAGCAGCAATAGAGGTGGTGCCAATATTGTTAGGTTGTTCTTTCAGTTTATAATACTATCTTCAGTTAAATATAAGGAGAAATTTATGGCACTGAGGTTGGGAAGTCATATTTCTGCCCCCTTGAGTGCATTGCTCTCACTAAATTTCCCAATAATAAAACCAGTACATGAATGCTATATCCAGATATTCACACAGCCATATTATGCTTGTCAGGATTGTGGATGCGGAATTGTAAGGCTTTTTGACTATGATAATTAGAGGGAAAAAGGGCTAATGACACTTCCAAGGACAGAAAGTAGAAATTATGATTCCAAACAGTAAACTTATCCATTTGTTATTAAATAAACACCTATTTTCAAAGCAGAAAGTACTGGACATATATTCTTCTTTCCAAAAAAAAAAAGTTTGTGTCAAAACAAACGTACGACGAATTAAAGTTTCACACGGTAGGCTATCCACTCACAAAATCCTTGGATGTGCATTATCAATTATCTAAGTAGAAAACATCTGGAGAGAAATGAACACATTGTTTGGTAAAATATAACAAATACCAGATCGCAAGAAATGAAAAAAGAATCTCAACATACAGGATTTCTGGAGACCCCTGTCCAGTGTAAGAAGGATGATTACTAATCATAAAGCAAGAATCACCACCACAATTCCCCTATAAATAGAAATATTGACAAGATCAGTAAACTCTGAACAGTACAATTGACAAAAATACAAATACAAATTATAAACATAGTAAGGTAAATACAGCAAATGCAGGATTAAGGTCAACAATAATCAACTTCCATTTGCTTAGTGCCTTCAATTTACATCTGATGAAATTCCATCTAGATATCTGTTTGCATTATTCAAAAGAAATTGCATATACTTTACTGGAATTACAAACTGCAGGTAATAACAGAAAATATACGAAACATCTATTTGTCCTAGAAGTAAGATGTCCCACCAGTTCATCAAATAGAAAATAGAAATTTGTACCCCTGAAATGTTGAATGAGGCAAGAACAAATAAGGTCTCCGAAACACACATACTTTAAAAATGAATACTCCACCTATACTTGGTATTGTAACAAATACTTGTCTGAGACTCTTCTAATATGTGTTGGATACGTAGGAATCTTATGCTTAGTCACTATGGAATCATTCGGGTTCTTTTGTAACTAGTTTTGAAATACTTCCAGGAGAGAGAGAGAGAGAGAGAGAGAGAGAGAGAGAGAACTACTAATAAAATCCCAAACTCCAGATACATAAAATGACTTTAATTTGTACTAGCCTTGCCTAATCCAAAATTTTTGGAATTTCAAACTGATTCATACCTTGTAACTGTGCCCATGCTTCAGAGGATGCTTGTAACAAAATCAAAATAAAACTGACAATTGGTCTAATCTTTACTACAGAAAGGTTGCCCTCATATTGAAAAACCATTGTGGGTTTACACTTGCAATTAAACAAACTCACGTACTATAAATAAGTGCATGGATCACAATCCACAACGAGAGAGAACATGTTCCTTTTGGGTCCATTCTCATAAATTATTTAGTGTTGACCCAAATCTTAAGGTGGATTATACCCTACCAGCTGAAAGGACTATGTCTGCAGTAATTCGATTTTCTGAAGCCTGAAATCTTCATGTCACGATATGGGGGCGTACACTATCAACTCATTAAGCTTTCCAGTGAACTTTGTATTAGTGTGACGAAACCAACGACATTTCCAGGTACTAGGAAAGCTCTATTTTTTGAAAGATTAATGTTGCTTACAACTATGAATTTGTTAATATCTAATAAATATTGGCTAAATAACATAATAATCACAATGAAATAACTCTCAATCACTTGAAACATAAAACATAAACATAAAAATTTCAAACAACTAAATCAAACATATAAAACACTACCATATTAATTACAACATTAGAACGAGTCTGAGAAGCCCATCCATGAACATGTGACACGTACCCATATATAATACGAACGCAAGCATGTATTTTATATGTATTGTACATAGTAATGCAGTATAAATATTAAAAAAAAAAAAACAAATGTTTGAATAAATTAGTAAATATGATATAGCATAAATTGCAATTACTGTCCAAACAATTCAATCAAGTAGATATACAACTGAATTCATATCGAACAGATTTTGAACCTTAGAGACGATTTGGAACTCGAAGCTCGAAGAGTGCGAAGGGAGGAGCCGAGAGAGAACGCCGTAGGCGGCGGAGACCTGAACAGAAGGAGGAGCTCGCTCCCGGTCCTGGAGGTCGAGAAGGCGAGAGATGGAGCGGACTCCAGGGTTGGAGCAGAGAGAGAAAGGGAGGAGAGAGAACAAAAGGAGAGAGAAAAGATAGAGAAACGGAGGAGAAGCCATGAGAAGAGAGTGCAAGTGAGAGAGAGAGAGTGAAGAGATGGGAGAGATATAAGAGTTGACGTTGGAGATTCTGACTTGAGATTAGGTTTGATCAGTGTGGTGACAAAAAATTGCATTGCCGGCTTGAATTGAAGAAAGTAGAGGGAGAGAGAGAGAGAGAGAGAGAGAGAGAGGGAGAAGGAGGGATGAGTATTTTAAAAAATGATCGTTGGCGTTTCTTCGTTTAGAATAGTTGGGCCTGCAAATATTTTAATTTTGGATTACCTTAACGACCACTAAATTTTAATAACATAATATTATTATAATATTCATACAAGATTTGGCCTCACTCTCTCTTTTTTTTTTCTTTTTTTTTTTACACGTATCCGGAATCAATTCAGTTTAAAACTTATAGTCGTTCAAAATTACTCTTTTAATATAATATTTTTTTTATTCTCAAAACTCAAACATAAGATTTTGATTAAAAATCTAATATTATACCTATTAAATCGACTATCAATCGATTCTCATTTTTAACACAATACTCGGAGTATATTTTGAGGATATTAAGAAAACATTTGCTATATAGAATAACATATTCATTATATGCTATGGAAACTTTTTCACACTAATATTTTTCGATTTTTAAAAATTTTTTAACATATTTTAATATACTAAATTAATTAATATTTAAATAAAAATTCTTATATCTTTTATATTTCACATTTTTTATATTTAATAAATTATTTATTTATTTATTTATAATTTTTATTTTTTATATTATTTGGTTTATAATAAAATTTTAAATTTTGGACTCCGTAAGAAACATTTCTTATGCAACGAAGCCTTTTTCTTAATTTTTTTTTAAAAAAAAGATATAGTAAATAGGCAGTTACATGAGCTAGAGTCGTTATCATCTATTAGTTATCAGATTTATTAAAGGATAAGCTCTTTTGATATTTTTTTTCATTCTTAAAATTTGAGTTCAAAATATTGATTAAGAAAATTCAATACTCTTACGATTAGATAAATAAAATATTGGTATATATATGATATATGGTTAACAGAATAGTTTAATTTTTTAATTATTTTTGTACTTTTGATCAAATTATTCGTGGATATATATTAAGAGTTGGTTATTAATGAATAAAAAGGCAAAAAATAAAAATTTGAACCGTCATTGCTCCCTCTAAGTGCATTCCTTCGTGACCTAAAGTGCTCTTCTAAGAGTTTTTTTTTTTTTTTTTTTTTTTTTTTTTTTTTTATAATAATTATTCAAACAATATGATGGTTGTATGTTATATGAGTACAAATTTTTATTTAAATGTCTATTTTCTAAAGTTAAATACCATTTGCATGTCTTACAATGTGACATTTGGAAGCAGAACTCATATTTATCCATAAAATGTCAAAAAAATATTAAAAATGACCCGTATTTAAAAAAAAAATAAAAGGTTTTTTTTTAGATATCAAGTTTTATTGAAATATATTTGGATTTCTTATTTAGAAGAGATGGTTACGATTTAATTTAGATCGAACTAATGATTTTGATTTTGATTCTGATTATGATATCAAATTGGATGACGATTCTATTTATATTCTAATTTTTGTTATTAAGAAAATAGTCTAATGATCATAATTTTTTTCTCAAATCTTGAGATTTAGAGTTTAAATTACTGTATAATAAAAATATATATTCCAGTTTCTATTGCTATGATTTTCCCACCAAAAAAAAAAAAAAAAAATCCTTCCATGATTCATGCATATTTGGCCTGAAAAGAAGCAACATCAAGTATTTTGGGTTACCAGGCTGAGCCTTAGAAAAACACTGACGATTTGCTGTATTGAGATGGGCTGGTGAGCTGAGGCCCCCCCGGGGGGAGGGGGACCTACTCCAGCCCACTTTGGCTGAACACCTCAATTGGCCATCCTTTTTTTTTTTTTTTTTTAAACCTACCGATTTCCGGCGACGAATCTAAAACCCAGAGACAAAGTGTAAAAAATTTATAAAATATTTATTTAAAAAAAAATATAAGTAAAAGATACAAAATTATAATTAAGTAGGTATAAAATAAATATAAGTTATAACATTATTTGAAATTTAAAAAATTTAACGATACAATTGTTTATCCTGATCATAACCTAGGTCCGTGTTCATTAGTATCTAAAATCATACTCTAATTAATTTGATTTTAGTATTATCGAGATTGATTCAAAGGGACGCTCTCCCAACATAGTGTTTTTTTTTATTCTCAAATTTCTAATGCAAAACTTAATTAAAAGACAAAACATTATTATCTATTAGGTCGATTATCCGTTAATAACATTGGCCAACATTTCATATATATATATATTTTTTATAAACTATTTATAATCGATAATTACATTAAATTCTACTAATCCGATTTAATGTGGATTAATTTCTTAAAAAATAAAATTCTCTTATATCTATTTTTTTCGTATACTATATTTGAATTTGAAATGTTATTTAAGAGTTTCAATCTCCTACAATTGAACCAATGAGGTGTTTGTGATGCAAAAATCATTTCAAACTCATTACTCTTTAGCATTTTTCTGGACCAACATGTCCCGTGGCAGATTAAATATTTTAATGGATAATATATATATATATATATATATATATTTTTTTTTTTTTCTCTATCAATGGTGATGATGGTAGGTAGCAGTGGAAGTTTCCCCAGCATCACACTACACCAGCATCACACATGCATTTGATGAGAAGCTTTCCCGACCCAATGGCTGTTGTCTGTATTTTCGGGAGTGCCCAGTGGAGAGAGAGAGAGAGAGAGAGATGTGGGACCTCCCAACAAAATTTGGAAAAGGCCCTTCAAGTTGTGCTGGTGTTCAATTTAAATTTTACGAAATATAAAAACTTTAGTAAATAAAAATTAAATTTTAATAAAAATAATTAAAAATATTATTGTTCCAATAATTTATTATACTAAAAGCCAATCTTAATCTCAGTTAAATATAACATTAACTTTTTCAAGCAGCGTTTTATAAGCCTAGGGTCTATTTTGATTAGCAGTTTGTCTTGTATAGAGATAATCAATAAAAATTATATATACACATTTTTTTTTTGAGTAGATATTTTTTTTTATTGCTTGACCAACTGATATACGAAATTATACTTTCATTAATTCAACTTAAATTACTGTCGGATCCTTTATAGGAAGAAATTCTTTCAATATAGTTATTTTTATTTTCAAGACTTGAACTCGATTTTTTGATTAAGAGACTTAATGTCTTGTCTATTAAACTAGTGTCATTTAACGATAATACGTGCCAGCAAAGTTCATTTAGGACTAATGGAGCTAGGGGGTGCCATGATACATGGAATCTTGAACTGAACAGGGAAAAAATGTCCTAAATGGAAGATTTCTCATTAGCTTTCCTATCAAAAAACTATGGGTGACAAGTACTCACCGCCCCCTAAGGGCTATGCCCTAATACAATGGCCCCACGAAATGTCAACAAACTTGTTATCAATGATCAATTTTTTGATAATTGATTTAAAAAAAAATATTAAATTTTTTAATCTAAGAGTTTGAATCATGAAAATGAAAAGAATCATTTTGAGGAAGGTTTTGATATAAAGGATTCGATAGTAACTCAAATCAAATCAGTAGAAATTTAATTTCAGGTACCTACAGGTCAAGCCAAAAAAGAAAAAGCAATCAATCTTTTCTATCTTTTTCAATCGTCCAAAATTGGTCCTCAAGCACATTGATGATTTTGGATAAAGCCGGAGAAAAATGAAATTTTCTTGCCTGGGAAATGAAATTAGATGATGAGACATAGGCATCACATGCCCAAAACCTCCTCCATCCATTGCATTACTGGAAAGAAGCCCAACCAAAGGAAAAGTCACCTAAAACCATACGGGAGTTTCTATGAAAAAACCTAAAAAAAGCCTAAGAAAAGTCCAAAAATTATTGAACACTTAGATGATTCTCTTTTACCTCACAGATGCTTCAAGAAAGTCATTAGCTGACAAGTCATTGTCACCAAGAAATGGGGAAAGAAGTACATAGATTTGAAGCAATACCATTTCTCAAGTTACATGCAAGGGGTAAAAATGTAAACAGAACCATATGCATTTTTTCTGGAAAGCAGATGAGGAAAAATGTAATCTTCTACTCCTCCATCTACCAAAAACGTATATCTACAAACAGATTTTGATGCCCTCATGAGAAACAGGAAATTTACAAGCATCACTGATCCTCAAGCAGAGAAAATATATATGGTGATAGATGATTATGAAATGGGGAAGGCAAGAAATAGCAACAGTAAAATGCATAGATGATGGGTTTTGAGTTCGAGACTTTTTATCTACTTAAAAAGGAAAAATAAAAAAAATGCATAGATGATGGGTATTATTAACAGGGTCCATAATGGGTCCCAAAGTTCAAGTAGGAATTGAAGCGAGTCCATGTAAATGTAACCTTTTTTATATTTTCATATTATGGTCTGAAGGAGTCAGAGGCCCTACATAAAGGAAGGTGAACATTATTAGATACAGGGGAGGGGGAAGCATCCATTTGGCCAAATGGCAAGCAGCCACCTAATGTAACTTATTAAAGAGAGTTGGCCACTAAAGGGAGACAAGCAAGTTAGACCTAAAGCCATTTGGCCATTGGTGCATATGCTTAACCAACATGGTCCCAGATTCCGCCCCGTCCGACATGCTCCACTCTCACACAAAAACACAACCACTTGTTTATCATTTCCCTGCATAGTAACCCACAATTAAATCATTAAACAACAGATGATAAAGAGCTTCACAAGGGGTTCAATTTTCATGGTAATCCTGCCTTTTAGGCGCATAATCTACGTGTTCACAAAATCCTACAGGCTAAATCCTCTTGGGAAGGTCCAGAGGAATATTAGCAAAGAAAATATTACACTAGAAAGTTTTAAATATAAAAAAAAAAAATGAAAAAACTCCATTGGCTCTAAAGTAATGAATCTTAAGCAGGAACAGAATCCAAGATTCTATTTTCTAATAGTATCATCCTGCAGGTTGATTAAGAAAGACAAAGCCTAACATTGAATAAAACCCAAGTTAATTGCACCCCATTTCATGTTTTAATACAGAAGAAACCCCCCACAAATGGGACAGTAACAGGTCCAAGCTTATGAAGCAAAATTTGAATTTTCTTCTAATAATAATTAAAAAAAAGAAAAAACCTATGTAAAAGGGACAATGCTTTCCTAGATTTCCAAAATTTAGTGGTAATTTAAACCATAAATGCAGTCCAAACATACATGCAACAGTGAAAGATTATGTGATGAGTGGTGCCTTTGTTAAAGTCATGGGCTGTTTCAGAGAATATATCCTCAAAGAGCAACAAAAATACAGTGGTCAAAGTCTAGCACCTATTCTCCTTCCATAAGCGGTGACATCCTGCTACACAAGCTTCAAAATTTGAGGTCAAGATATCATCGTTTTTTAGATCCCCACCTTTCCCAGGAATTCAGAATATAGTGAATGTGGAGGGGTCATATGAAGAAAGGGAGATAGGAGTGACTTTTAAATATTGAATTCGTCAAGCATAGATTATTCCTGGTGGTTTGTTGGAGGACTATGGACAGAGCATTTTGCTCTAGCATAAAAAAGTTCAGTTCATATTCAACAAATTAGTTTTGATTTCTAAGGCAAGAATACAGACAATATTTTGCTTAAAATTTCCAATGATCGCTAACCTGCTGATCCTCATTTTAAGGTAGACAGACTCTTAAATATTGAATTCGTCAAGCATAGAGTATTCCTGGTGGTTTGTTGCAGGACTATGGACAAAGGATTTTTTGCTCTAGCATAAAAAAGTTCAATTCATATTCAACAAATTAGTTTTGATTTCTGAGGCAAGAATACAGAACAATATTTTGCATAAAATTTCCAATAACCACTAAACTGCTGACCCTCATTTTAAGGTAGATATGAAACTGATGATCCTATTTTTCATATTCAACCTTCAACCAAAAGAAAATTTTAGTTTTTTCGTACTAAAACCAAACTTCAGGTGGGTCTATCTTGGTAGATAAGCCAGATGGGTGCACAAACTGAATCCAACAACATCAAATTCCTACTAAGAAGTCATTTATGTCTTGATCTTGAACATATGCCCTTAATGCAGGACATAATGAGAGAGATCCAGATGGGGTTGTCCTCCACTACTGGGGATGGAAACAGAAAGAGCAAAGAGTTACAAGGATAACATGTATTTCTTTTCCATGATTTTCTATTCTGCACACCAACCTGCCAACAATTACATGTAATTCTTCCTAGCAATGAAAACTTTCACATTAAGTTTCTCCAAACTATATGGTTGTCCTTTAAGTACCTTGGTTGTCCTATGAACAAATGCGTCCCCACATATGAATACAAGGTACAACCCTTCATAATCAGAGTTCCCCTTTTAATTGGTAAAGTAAATCGCTGTCAACTTCAGCTTGGCCACCTACTAACACCTGTTGACATTGGCAAACTGTTCTGTCTATCAAAACAAATTATAACAGGTTTACATTAGATAACATTTATTAGCCTGATCTTGCAAATATAAATTACCGTATCCATTCGGAGAATACCCAACACTTTTCCCAAATCATGCCACGATAGTATGGTAGGCCAAAATTTGGAACTCATAAATATGAACAAACCTTACCAATCACAATAAGGCCAAATATAATATTCTATGTCCACCCTTTTCTATATGGAATTATCTAAAATATTTTGTGCAGACATGAGAGAGAGAAAGAGAGAGAGAGCATAAATTACTTCCAATCTTACTATTTTTAAATAGTTTAGCCAACAGCCTTTTGCCTCTTCACTTTTTGCTAAAATGCGCTTAATGCATCAAATCTTCCCCTATACATTAAATCCAGTCTCTCACGATCTTGTACTCTCTCTCACCATCTCTGTAAGACTATAACACGAGAATCATGACATCCCACCAACCTTGTCATTCAGATGAGGACTCTCAATCTCAGTGTAGCCACCTTCACTCATCCTAAAAATATCTCTTTTCCCAGCCAAATCTGCCATCAGTTAATTCTGCTCTCTCATATCCTTACCAGCAAGAGCACAATATTTCCGCCACCATCAGTGCCTGTTGTATCACCACTCTCACAGGCCACACATCTTATGTATCTTCTCTTGCCATAGGAGATAAATTCCTCTATACAGGCTCCTCTGACAAAGATATCCGTGCATGGATCCGAAACCCATTAAACTCTGGACAAGAAAAAGGGAATCTAACTGACAACATAGTTGCTGTAGGCAAAGGTGCAGTTAAATCCCTGGTTGTCTTGTCTGATAAACTTTTTAGCGTGCACCAAGATCATAAAATCCGAGTATGGAGAATCAATAACCATGAAAATTATCAACAAAAGTGCATACGCTTAGCCACTCTCCCCACCTGGGGTGATCGTGCTCTCAAACTTCTTATGCCAAACAGTCATGTTCAGGTCTGAAGGCACAAGAAATGCACGTGGGTCCATCATGTGGACACAGTATCAGCACTGGCCTTAGCACAGGACCAGTCCCTACTGTACTCTGCTTCATGGGATAGATCATTTAAAATTTGGCAAACATCAGACCTCAGATGTTTAGAGTCAGTAGGGAATGCACATGATGATGCCATACATGCACTAGTACTATCAGGCGATGGACATGTTTACACAGGATCAGCAGACAAAAAGATAAAGGTGTGGAGAAAAATTCCAGGTGAGAAGAAGCATTCTCTGGTGAGCACACTAGAGAAATGCAACTCGGTCATTAATGCACTAGCCCTGAGCACTGATGGGTTAGTGTTGTATTCAGGAGCATGTGATGGATCAATAGTTGTCTGGGAAAAAGAAGATGCGGGCAATATGATGGTTGCAGGTGCACTTAGTGGGCATGCCAAGGCCATATTGTGCTTAGCTGTGGTATCAGACTTGGTATTTAGTGGTTCTGCAGACAAAACTATTAGAATCTGGAGAGGTTCTCAGAAAAGTTATTCTTGTTTGACAATCTTAGAAGGGCACGGAGGACCAGTTAAATGCCTAACTGCAGCATTTGATTATTATAATTCAACCGAGAGATCATCTGGTCATCTTCTTTACAGTGGCAGCTTGGATTGTGACATCAAAGTGTGGCAGATCCAAATCCCTGTTCCTTAATGCAGTCCCCCCTCACATCCCGCAAGTCTGTATATCTTGACAAGATTGTAAGTTCTAACTTTTGTTTATCATTTTTATTATCCATTATGGATGTTACTATTTGCATTGTAACATGACCAATATTTTTAATGGCTAGGGTTTGGATACTATTATATATAAGAATATCCACATATTGAGCTCTAAGGTATTTTTAGTTTTGTCTTTCGGTTAAGAATTTTATGGATACTTTGCTTCTCACAAGTCACAAATTTGACCATGGTGTTGATCACATTGGCAATAAACCGGTGATTCTAGTGAAATTAAGGGCAACAGGTGAAGCATGGTAAGCAACCTCAAGGCCTTTGGTTTCTCTCAGTGTAACATACCCTTAGAATGCCTGTAACAGGAGGTCAAAACACTAGGAATATGTTCACCTAGTTACCTAATACTTCATATGAATTAGTTATCGTCTCTGTCAACAGGTAATGCATGAAAAGTTCTCTCTTGAGAACCTGACAAAACAGGAAGAAAGCATATGCTTTTTGTTCGGACCTTTTAAGAGACATATTTTATTGCCAATATGCTATTGATGCTACTTTATTTCTCTTCTTATTAACTATGGTTGTGGGATTCCAACAGAGAGAAGGCATAAAGAACACGCACTGGCTTTCCATAAATATATAGGTAAAGCTTAATCCACCATTAATTTTTAATAACACAATCATTTAATCTTTTGTTCATAGTGGGATTTCAAGAATTTTCCCATAATTCTTTTCCCATTGTGACTATGGCATCAGATAAACAGAAAATTATATCCATGCTTAATCAAACTAATTATTTATGCTAAATCAGATCATTCCAGAAACACAGTACAGGAAAAGGGAAGCATAAAAAAACATCTATTCTTGCATATGTACAAGCAATAGACATCATGAATAGAATTTCTCTAACGAATGGTTTCTTATTTGCACATGACTTGATTATTCAAATTAGCAAACAAAAGGTCAAAATCTATACACAATACGAAGCAGCACTGTGATTAGAACGTAAAATTCAAATTTAACTGTAGCTTGAAGGGTAAAGTGAAGCTCTAAAGGTTCAAAACAAATTTATAAAATTACCTGCGATCATTATATGGTCCAACGTTTTTTTTGCAATTCAATAAAAAAGGGGGAAAAAACATACTTTCATAAATTAACCATTAGCTGAATTTTTTAAACCTAACTGTCACAATCCCACAACACATATTCATCTAATAAGTTGTTATTTGTTATTACTAACAACTTTAATGAAATGAAAATATCTTTCACTGGGCCCGTAGGTGCCTTGTATGATGAGGCTCAAACATCAACAGATTCAATTACTCGATGGCTGGTCTTTGAATAATCTAAAAAGCAAAAGATGAAAAAAAAAAAAAAAAACCAAAATAAGATGATTATATTACATGCTTCATTTATAACCAATAAACATCAGCCTGGAAGCCCGATGTTTACAGAAAGTTAACCTTTGAATTTTACAAGTACTTAGGAAGAATTTTACGAGTGACCATTTTATGACCATCACGCAACATATCTTCAAAACCAGGCATGTATATTCCAATGAACAAAATTAACTCAACTATTAATTCATATCTCTAAAAAGTTGGGATCCATTGCGTAAATATCTCTTTCCTTCATTCAGCTTTGTCTAACATCATTATAGGAAATATCCTTTAGAATCACTCCACAGGAAAAAAGAGGTAAGCAAGAAGAATACCACTGATCTTATATGTAAACCTGCACGTTCGATGATCCAATGCAATTGACTGCATGCTCCAAAAACATGCAACGCTTTTGTTCATTGACTCTAAAGCATCCTTTTCCAACCTAACATCACAAAAACCTACCATTTTAACCATTTAAGCAACTAGTCAAAACGAAAACGAAAATTTGGGACATAGTCAAAAGATTTGTCATGTCAGGAAGATTACTTGGAAAAGCAATAGTCAAAATCAATCCGGGAAGTCCTGCACCGCTTCCAACATCAGCAAAACTAAAGATTATCAAATGAATTACCACAATGTGAGAGATAAGAGTAGTGAATCGGAGGAATTATAGCAAGTGAGTCCTCCAAATGTCTTTCCATCACTTCACTTTCCTCCGTCACTGTCATCAAATTCATTCTCTGCAAAACCAAAAAAAATTCAAATCAAATCACCCAACTGAGAGAGAGAGAGAGACAGAGAGAGAAACAAAGAGACAGAGAGAGTGACTGACTTGGTTCCAGTGAAGAAGAGTGTCGACGTAGAGATTGAATTGCTGTTGCTGATGCGAATTTAGGGTTTTCAAATGCGAGGAATCAGAGACTGATCTTGCAAAAATTAGGTTTTTCCTGCTTTTGAATTTATGGTCGAAGTGTAATTGGAGCGAATGTTGTGAATGGATGTTGTGAATGGGAAGTGTTTGATGAAACGTGGGAGCGGGAGGGAAAAAGATAGGCTTTGGCCTTTCATCGTGCTGATAAAGAACGTAAAAAATTTTGAAATATAACTAAGCGTTAGAGTTAGCCGTTGAAGGACTTGGACTTTGGACCATCTTTGATAGGTGGGCTTACATCTAGTGGGTTATATCACATCCAATGTAGCAGTCTTTCTCAGCCCGGAGGCCTCGCAGATTTTCTTTGTTACCTTTATTATTTATTTATTTTTTCTTTCTACCCAATTAATCAAATTCAAGTACTATAGGATTCATTTAGGGATTGACTCTTTCGACGTCTGTTTTTTCCATTTCCAAAGTCGAACTCAAGGTTTTGATTAAAAGAATTTAGTGTTCTACCGACCCAAATAACATTGATGATTTGCTTTGTTGCTTTGTTGGCTATTGTTAGTTGCTTGGCTAACTTTTGAATGTTCAATTCTTCAGATTGATTTATAAGAAATACAGCCGGTGAGTTTTGATAAATAAGTATAAAATAAATAAAAGTTATACCAACAAATTTTAACATTTGATGGAGGGGGGCATTCAAACACCATCTATGAGAGTTCACTCATCTTAGAAGAAAAAAGGGGTGGATTAAACGAGACTAGTCAAGGGCGAGTGGTGTAGCTCATTACAAAAACTGAAATTTGAAGGGTCACAAGCGAAAAGGGACAGTTTACAATCTAAAACTGAAATTTGAAGGTGGAACTACTCTGAACCAATCCTTCTAGGACTTCAATTGGTCAGTGTTGGAACATAAACGGCCTTACAAACAAGTTTATACAAACAAGTTTGGGTCCTTGCTAGAGAACCTGGGGTTTGGGTATTGCACATATTGTCGTCATAAACACAGAGTCTGGCCTAGGGCTGTTTGTAAGTTTCACCTAGCCACCTAGATCTACAACTTGAAGAGGTACAGGAACAGTACTTGGTCGACTATGGAAACTTGTTAGTCGACTAAACCCAAGTGAAGGAATAGTACTTGGTCGACTATGGAAATTGCAAGAATCAAAGAAGAGAGAGAGAGAGAGAGGGGAGGGAGAAGAGAAATAGAGAGAGTAGAGAGAAGCTAGGGAGACAAGAGATCACAAACTCATTTCATTTCTGTCCTTTGCATTCTGTGCATTTCCTTTTTATGCAATCCTAGTTTACCCATCTAATGATGTTTGCAACTGACTTAACAAAACTGAGTGACTTAACAAAGTTATCGGCTAGTGTTGCTCTTCTGTTTGTTACAGAGCTCCTCCAGAGTCTTTGAATTTGAACTCAATGCATGGTGCATTAACATCCAAATTTTTCTATTAATTGCCTGGAAGTAATGACACTTAAGTCCAGCCATGACACAAAAAGTTCATTTTTGTTTTTGATTTTTCATATATATTAATTGTTGAACCCTAATGGCCCATTACTTTTATCTCTCATATGATATCAAATCCATCTTCAAATATTTTTAATATAGAATCATATTCAAATATTTTTTAATATGATATCATAATTATATTCAAATTTATTCTCATATTCTTATTTTGTTCAAATGTTTTCTAACAGTGAGCAATTCCTTACTTGGGGACACTTTTTTTTTCCCCTACTGGTTATAAATACAGTGGTAATATGGTATGTACAAAACAAATTAAGTAAAAATTTTTTAAAATATAAATCTGAAAAAAAAAAGGTGAAAAAGAGAAGTCATCGCTGATTATAGAGAACTGGTTGGGTGGGTTTTTTTTTTTTTTTTTTTTAAAAAGAAAAAAGCATGTTAGTGACTTATTTAGATATTTAAATTCTTGTATTGCCCCCTTTATATTTTTAATTTTTTATGAAAAGAATATACTTTTAACATTTAATGGTATTAAAGAGCAAAATCAATAAATTGTGGATCACCATAACACGATGTTCTCTATATTAATAGTTAAGGATTTTTTTTTCTTTTTTTTTTTTTAATGTAAATTTTAGCTGAGGACGATTATCAGCTCAAGATATCTGGTTAATCAAAATACACAAGAATTGATCAATATCTTGCTCTTGTTCTTCTCATTCAGGCTCTTGACAATGGCTATACTTCATAATTAAAGCTAGCCCACATGTTTCTTAAGCTTATGGACCTCTAGGGGATGTAGATACTAACTTAATTTGCATTTGAATTCATGATTTAACCCAGGAAAATGATATAATAATAATAATAATAATAATAATAATAATAATAATAATAATAATAATAATAATAATAATAATAATAATAATAATAATAATAATAATAATAATAATAAGAGATGTATATAAATTTACATTTATCTATACGATCAAAATAAGATGTCTGGATAAAAGTTTATTATTGTATGTCAAAAAAAAAAAATCAAAATTAAGAAATTGTCGGTGTAATAGAATAAGGTATTAAATCTCTTAATTAATATTTAAGTTTAAAATTTGAAAATAAAAAATATTATGTTATGAGGGTTATTTTTTAAAATAAATTTTTATAATATTTAAATTAGATTAATCGAGTAAAATTTAAATATCGATTGATTGATGATCAGTAATAAGTCTCTACTTAAAACAAAAATGATCGAACAAAAAATTATTATTTGTTTATTTTTATATTTTCTTTTTTTTTTGGGGGGTGGGGGGGGGGGAGCATTCCCTGGGACAAGGATATAAATAATATATTTGAAAAGAAAGGGGCGAGGGAGGGATGTGGGTGAACGAAAGGAGGAAACCCATTTCCTGATTGTAATGATTAGAGACAGGTAGGGGAGGCAAAACAGGTCACAAGTACCCCAGTCAGGCTCAGGCTCAGGGGAATATACACCTTTTCTCGATTCAGTAATGTCCAAGACCCATTCCCTACCTCCTCTGCTTAGCACATGAACTAGGACCCTTTCTCTTTTCCTCCACGGGGGCAACTGGGGTGGCTGGTATGTGATTTTTTTTATTATTATATAAAAATTCAAATATAAAATATTTATATTTAAAGAAAAAATTAAGTAAAAATCTTTATGATTTCCTTATCTAAGATGTGGGGTGATCTTTCCTTTCTTTTGCCCATTAAAAAATTGTGTGTGGAAGTGAGTTAAAATTGATATTAGCTTTTTCTTTTTTCTTTTATTTTTCGAATACATTGGACACCACACATGGCTTAGAGCTCTAAAAAATATTAATATTTTTCTTTAGAAAGTGAATTCAAAGCAGAGAAAACAAGTTTAGAACTACAAAAACTTACCGTCGGCAACAATGGCGTTGGTGTTGAGATGGAACTTCATCGACTAGAATCTAGTGAAATTGATACTGGAGATTAGTTTTTGATGATGTAGAGATTGTATTGAAAGCTTAAACATATAGAAAAATTAATTAAAAAATAAAAAAATTAGTCAGTCTAATGAGATGAGACGTTAGTTCATGTAATCAAATTTCGAGTCGAAACTTAAAAACGAAAAAAATAAAGTTGGGATACCCATTTTCTAAATAGGACACTAGTAGATATTCAAATCAGATTTATCGAAATATAATTCCAGATATAGGTGGTGAAAAAAAAGGAAGAAGAAGAAGAAAAAAAAAAAAGACAGAGAAAAAGAAGGAGAAAAAATAGGGAGAGAGAAATGTGGCCACTTAATTACAGATTTTTTTTTTTTTTAACATGTGCATCTTTCACCTGGTTTGAAAAGAGAAAATCAAGTAAGATAGGGATAAAACTGTCGAACTGAGGAGGCAGTGTATCAATTTTGAAAATCAGAAGGTGCAATTTGAAAACACATAGGATTCTTTTGTAATTTATCCGAAGAAGGGTGATAGATGGAAAAGTTTTTTTTTTTTTTTTGGGTACCTACCACTGATATTTGGTATCACTAATATGGTTTGAATATTTGTGGGGCTCTATTTTAGAGAGCGACTCTTTTAACATAATCTTTTGTATTATTAAGTTTCGAAACTAAAATTTGATTAAAAAATTAAATATTTTATTCTACTAAATCGACTGTCCATTAATAGTGTTTATTGAGGAGCACATTGATGGAGACCCATAAGAAGGTGACATGAAAAACCTTGAAACTTAGGGTTTGAACTTTGTTTGGGTGTTAAAAAGATTTGAATCCCTGGAAATAATTCTACTTTTTTCTAGATCACTCACTTTTCCTCATCACATACCTCATTTACTCAGAAAGGAGAAAAGTGAAAAAAGAAAGGCTGGTTTCATGTGGGAAACTTTATCAGAGTCAAACGTAAAGGCGTTGAGCAAGAGATTCCATTAGGGTAGTTTTCTATTTTCGATAAGAGTTTCATGATTAATCCAGATTTTACATGATTAATCCAGTTCAAGTACTGTGAGACTGTGAAACCTGAGTTTCTTTTTTATTTGGATTTTATCGTAATACATTAAAGGTGGGGCTTGGAAAAATAAAATTATAAAATAAATGAATAAATAAAGAAGAAAAGAGATTATAAGGAGGGGTCTCAAGCTGGGACTAGTCCCAAACAAAGGCTCTTTCTCATTTTTTCACAAGAGAAATTAGGAACAAAGGAGAGAAATGGGTATAAACACTACTGTCTATCACTGCCAAACTATTGCTGCAAAAAGATTACAGTCTAATATCTTTTTCAGCAAAGCAATACATAATTAGATTTATGAAAATTTTTAAATTTTCATTATTATTTTTTTATCTCTTCCCTAAAATATGTTATTGATTCTAATGATACTCACACATGTAGCAATTTTTTTTATTTTATAATTTGGAATTTCATATTTTCTTAAATAGCAGTTTTATATTGATGATTTTTATATTTTAATTATAATAAGATTATTATTACATGAGCAAAAATTGTATGATATCAAGAGATATGACAATTAATTAACTTTATCTTTGGTGTTTTTATTTGATAATCCGAACCCATTAATCGAGATTTTACTAGAAAATGATACTTTATAAAAATATAAAAAATGAAAAGCAGAAAAACACATAAATATAAAAAATATAACGATTTTTATATAGATATTAATTATTTTATTAAATAATAAAATGATCACCTTTTATAATAAAAATTTTAAATGATCAAATATATAATTATTAATATAAGATAAATAATATAAAAAATAAATATTATAATTAAAAAATAATTCAAGAAAATATGTAAATAAAAAAATGTAGATTTTTATATAAATATTAATTAAATATTTAACTTAAAAAATTATTCTCCACATTGTCAAGAAAAAATATAAAAGTTTTGAAAATGGAATCATCAAATACGATGCTATTTTTTTTTTTTTTGGTATGAAAGAATGTAATAAAGCAAAATTGAATTAGGAAAAAAATAAAAATAAAACAAAACTGTACTTAAGAGACATCAAATACGACCCAATGAAAGAAGAAGCAACAAATATTTCTTTGTCTCTATTTAAATTATCAAAAAAGCAAATTCTCTCTTTGCAGCCATGACCTACACACCCTGTAGCCTACTTTTAACTAAAGGGCAATTCTGATCTCTCTCTCTCTCTCTCTCTCTCTCTCTCTCTCTCTCTCTCTCTCTCTCCCCTGTCACTTACTAATTTCTATTATTCTTTCTGGAATTCTGAAAATTTACTACTAAATTGTGGTCTGCCCAACTCATATCTTTAACTAAAACCAAGAAAGCTTAAGCATTCCCATTTACATACGGTCGGAAACAGCCTTTTCCTGTTCCAAAAGACACATACCCAAATATAAAATACAACAAAGATAATATTCACCTCCTATCTTCCCACCCCATATAAAAGCAAATTGAAAAATGTCTTTTGTTATAGAAACATTCTCTCTTACTAAGTTTCTCATGTGTTTACAAAATATTTTTCTTATAGATATTAAGTAAAATTAATGATAATTATAAAAAACATTTTTAAGAAACAAATAGTGTTTATAATTATAGTTTTATAAATTATATATATAATTTTTATCTTAAACTTTTAAGGATAGCTGTTTCTTGTTCCCTTCCTTCGCCCCTTTTTACATATTCTATGGAATTTGATAATTTTGTGTAATATTAACCTATACGAAATTACAGAAACAAGTCTCCAAAAGGACAGTCTAGTGATCACAATTTTTCTCTCTTAATTCGATGATTTCAGATTTAAATCTCAATATAATAAAACAAACTAAAAAGAAATTACATAAACAATAACAAATATTTATCTCATTAAGTGAAATCAGATCCTATTACGTATTTAACCCATAAAAAATTAGGCTAAGAAATTTGTGACTTAAGCCGTATGAGTTGTCATAAAACTTTTAGACAATACCCAAATGATCAAATTTGTAAGTTATGATTTTGTTGGGTCAAAAATTGTATCTATACAAACCATTCATTCTAATTTAATAACTAATAAAAAATTTGACATATTGATTCAGTTTTCTTTTTTTTTATTTGTCATTAGTAATTACTAATTTTTTTTATTGTGCTTGAAAGGATAAAAAGGGTTAGTAAAAGGTAACATTTTTGTAGTACTTTGAAGTGGCAAACCATATTTATCTCTGCTTTTGAAAGGGGTATGCATGTTTGGCTTTGGGTGGGTATTTAGCTTATGTGTCAAAAGTTGACAAATAGCACAGTTACATGGTAAAAAGTTTGCCACAGTGCTTACTGTATAATTGCATACCTATCTAGGAGGGAGGGGGGAGAGAGAGACCTCATCTAATAGAGAGAGAAAGAGAGAACATAGATGGCACGCAACACTTTGGAATTTTGTTCAAGCATTCAACGCCAGCTCCCAACAGCAATCATCATGCCCTCCTCTTCCTTCTCCATCTCTCTGACTCCTCACCAGAACCATCATGATTACACTCACACCTCCAAAACCGAAACAAAATTATCTTTTTATTCTTTCCTTATCATCATCATCCACCAACCTCCTCGCCATCACAACCCATCAAACCAAACACCCCACAAACAAGCTGAAGAAGAGGGAGAAAAAATAGATCAAGAAGAAGACGAAGAAGGGAACGAAGGGTTGTTAGGTTATCATGAGAAACCGTAACCCTAGTTTTCCTTGCTTTGGAGAAGAACAACTCGTGGGGAATTAAGCATCATGGTCCGACTGTTTGCTAGATCAAACAAATCTCAACATCTTCCTTTATCACAAGTTTTGGCTTCATATGTGGTATTACTATTATCTTCATAGTCACTTTATTTCACATATCAAAAAAAAAAAAAATTGTATTGGTTTGATATATTAGATATGCTATCTATAGATGAACAAGATTTGTGGGTTTGATGTATTATTGCTTGTGTTTGAAGAGAACATAACTCACTCTCTCTCTCTCTCTCTCTCTCTCTCTCCCCCCCCAATCCCTAAGCAAAACTTCATGTGTTTTTGGTGTCTTTGGGAAATTTGTTTGGATGCAATTGAAGGGTTTTTCTTTCTATTAATGGAGGAGGGAGAGATCTCCTTTTGTGTTGATATTTCTTACATGGCAATAATTTTTTTTTCTCTTTACTTTTTATTCTTGTTCTTTTTGGATCCGAGTGCATATAATGTTACAAATGTTAGCTCTCGATGTGTGTGAGATATTCATCATGATCTACTTTGTTGACTACTTTCCGTTTTGCATAATACCATCTATTGAAAGTTTTGTTTGTCTGGCCAAAACCCCACAAAGTACACTTCCATCAGAAATTAGGGTTTTGATGAACTGGATAAATTTCCCACTTTTCTTTCAATGGTACATGATCAAGATGTCACAGAATGTCCATCATGATGGATTAGACCATGTCTAATCCTATTTGGTTGTGGATTGATGCGTACATTACGTGCATGGTTGATGATAAAGCATATCCATGTTATGGGTATGTCTCATATTTCCTAGACATGTATGAATTAGTGTGATATGCCATCTCTTTCATATTTGTGGGAGATATATTACTCAAATACCAAGAGATTTGGTTTAGCTGGTCAATCGAATTTGCCTATGACAAAGATCCAAAATGCTCAAACTTGCCCCCTCTCCATTATGTAAAGGTAGGTATATGAATTGGTTAGCAGTAGTCAGTGATACATTAAAGTTTTCAATAAATGCTATTTTATTATTCTTGTACGGATGGTCATAACTTACTTTTGGTAAGTTTAGGGTTATACAGTAAGATCATACAACTGGTGATAAAAATCGATGTTTATCTATAGAGAGGAAAATAGTTATGTTGACGCCAGGATATAATCCCTCCGTGATACCATGGGTTACTCTCTCCTCTTAGTGGAGATGTACAGCTCTCTGAAATGCGATATTAGGGATATGACTTCTTTTAGAAGTTAGTTTCCCCTCCATTGTATCACAAAAAAAAAAAAGATGCATCATGTCAGGTTATGCATTCTTGTGCGACCATAGCAAAGTACATGGCTAAATATGTTTTCTTTTTTCTCTGTATGATCTGAAGTGTGCTTGTGCTCCATCAGCATGCAACCATTTGAAGCCATCTTTCATAAATCTGGGTATGCATGACCAAGTTACACATTTTATGCCCTTCCTAAGCTTGTCTTTGATGATTTCTTTGATGGGTATTAAGGAGATCAGTTAGACACATATCGATCATGGATTTAAAATTTTTCTTTGGTATTATTTTGGGATGGATTACATATAGTATCCTCTACCTACCATAGGCATTAATCAAGTTATCCGATTAATTACCTAGTGTTTGCATATTAGTTTTACTGATCATTGTTACTCCATTTTAGCCCTTTTTTCTAGAGTAACCCTTAATGGCTTTGCTTTTTGATAAATTCTTTCACCAGATCAATTGAAATATGATAAAGACATCTGCTTGTCACATTTTTCAAACTCTTGCATTTGAGAACAACCACAAACATGTTTCACAATTTCGGTGTACATATTTCTATCTTTACCAACTCTTTTTCCCCGAAATTTGTTTCGCATGGTGTCTCTCCTTTCGATCCAGAGTAGTTGGTTGGTCGACCCTTCTTGTTGTTTTCTTTCATTTTTTTTCCCTTTAGATTTAGCTAATAACTCCGAGATCATGTGTCCCAGTAAACTTGCCTAAATAACTAGGCAAAATAACCCCGCATTATCGAATCACACCTACTAGAACAAATTCGTAACTTTTATTCTCGTCCAGTTTTTATATTGCAGCATTTGATTTCCCATGCTTTTGGCTAAAGCCAAGTTATATATATATATATATATATATATATATATATATTTGTTAATTGATCGATCAATATCCGATAATCAATTTTATTAGTTTCTACTATTCTGATTTAAGTTAACTGTCAGCTCATTAATGGGCGAGCTCTTCCGCCACTTGTTTTTTCTATTCTCAAGATCCGAACCCGAAATCTTGATTAAGAAAATCCAGTCCTGCTGCCATTGGACCAATTGGACAACAAAGGATTGGTGTTTTCTAGTTACATACTGCATTTGAGATTGCCAGTTCCAGAGGAAACTTGGGTTTTTTCTCCCAAAAAAAAAAAAAAAATGAATTCAGGAGAGGTTCCCTAGGAAAATCAAACGCCCCCCAGTTTACTAAAAAGGATTTTTATCTTGCATCAGGGTTATAACTTGATCTAACATTACAGCCTTGTTTTTTGATTTATGGAAAGATAGTGGTGACTAAAATTGCTACCTCGTACATTATAACGAGAGCATCCTCCTATTATCGAATATGTGATTTAATATTACCCCTATGTGTAATATTATATCGTCGCTTTAACAACTATATCCTTTTGATTATAGTTATTAAATCTGACTCGACAATTTCCTATGTGTTTTAAAATTTATGGTTCAGTTGGTTGAATCGTTAGATCATTGATTCAATGGTCAATTTTTTTTTACTAATTTAAAATATAAATATATATACTTATTTTTTATAATTTTAAAATGTAAAAATCCACGGATCATACGGGTTGAGAATTGACTTGCTATTGGCCTGTGATTTTGTATAGATTGACTACATAAATGATTTAATTTATGAATCGACTCATAGAATGTAAGGGTCGAGTGTCAACCAGATTTAACTAGCGGGTTGGTCTGAGTTTAATAACTATGCTTTTGATGATTAATTAGAAATTAGATGGTGTAATTAAAATTCTCTTCAAACACCCATTGTACACATTTTTTCTTGTGATTTTGAGCGGTGATTTTTGAGTGTTGGATTCATGGATGCTTGAATTTGGAGAACGATATCGGCATCTACAAATTTTTTAAACTTTTTTTTTTCTTTTTTGTCAATTTTGCAAAATGTGAGAGTGCAATTTGTTGATTTACGTGCATGGACTGATTAAAGAGTAGTTGAATAGACTAAGAGTTTCACAATCTATACCAATATTGGTCCGGTGGGAAGAGTACTAAAATCTTACATCAAGTGCTCAGATTTGATTCTTGGTAGTTACAAAAACAACGTTGGGAGAATCCCCTTCGAATGAAAATCCGACAATGATCTTATCTAAATTAGTCAGAAAGAAAATTCGAATATTAAACGGTAGAGTAAATCCAATCATCAAAAAAAAAAAAAAAAACACGATATGTGATAAAATCTTGTACGCCTTAAAAATTCATAACTAATGTCGTATTTTATAAGCAATTTTAATGAAGAATTAACATTTTTGTAGAGACATCCGAGTGATTAAAAGATCTTATTCAAGTATTTTCCTATACAATCACCTTCTCTCTATTCCTACACTAAGTCGGAGAGTATTTTGTATATCAGATGAACTCTTTTTTTATTTAAGTGTTTTCCTATATCAAGATCTAGTATTCAAACTTTCATAGATATATATATTTTCATGATTTTCGTGACTATTATCTAACAAAAAAATATTGAATAATGAACTTGTGATTTCAAATATAAGATGGGAAACGTGTATCATTGAGGTCTATTAAATATAAGATCCACGTCTAAGTCACTTTGATGAACATATACATTTTCGCGACTCCTATATAATAAAAAAATAATAAATAATTAACTTGTGATTTCAAACTAAGTCACTTTCTATTAAATATAAGATCCACGTCTAAGGTGAGGTATGAGCAAAGGTCATTTATTTAAGGTAACTTTTTTCTCGAAAAAGGTATTACAACCACTTGGAAACCTAAATTCGTTTCATGTTGGAGTTAGCTCAAATCCATTCCATAGGATATTGTTGAGTTCAAAAGATAGGAGTCATTTCAAAATCTAATATGCTAGTTTTTAAAGAAGAAACCACCGATAGACAGTTGGTCTAGTACAACGGGGTGATAGATCCCTTAATCAAATCTTGAATTCAAAACTTGAGAGTAGAAAAAATTACGCTGTGAGAGCTATTCCTAAATGGAGCTCTCATAGATGTTTAGATCGAATTAATCAAAATATGAGTTCGAATACCGATTAGTTTGGCCAAAAAAAAAAAAAAAAAAAAGGAAACCACTCCTAATGATTCAAAAGATAATAAATATTAGTGAATTGGGCCACTATGAGGATGGATTAGTCTCTTAGATTTGACCCTTTCTTGGGCTGAAAACTAGCCCAGATTTATATCAAAGAAGGCTTTTTGAGTTTGTAGAAATGGGCTGCTCAATATCTCCCAATTGACATTTACTTTAGAAGTAGAAAATATTCTTCTTCTTATTCCATTATCATCAATACTTCACTCTTCTTGATAACCAAAATAATAATAATAATAATAAAGAAATATTGAATAATTGTCTATTTAATATAGTTTTTTGAATTTTTAATTGAAATTCTAAGGAAGTTGGCCATAGAAAGGAGCAGTGGTTTGCCTGAATTGCTTGAGAGAAATCTGCTTGAGGAGTGTCCACATAGCTGAACAAATCCCTTCCAAATTTTGTAGTAGTGAAAGTTAATATTACTATAAGAAAGTCGAGCTAACTGATTTAAAAAGTATTTGATCTCATTTTTTTTTAATAATAATAAATAAAGAGTCGAGTCGGAAATTCTGTAACTGATTCTAAAAATTATATTCAAACTCGAATTATTTAACTAGTTGAACAAAATCAAGGCTAAACACCGTATTCAAGTACAAACATTTTAATAAATAAATTGTATATTTTCTCCGATTTCGTTACCAATTTCGATAAATCCCCATAAAAGCATCGACCTAATGTAATGTAAATAATTTAATTCTGAAGAAATTTTTACGATTTAAATTAGTTTATATGCGCAGAAAATCAAATAAGTCAATCACTTAATCTACACCATTCGAAATATTTATCAGAAATACTATGATGGGAATTCCCTCTAGGTTTCAAAATTAGGCTAAGGTCCAAAAGAGTGTCTTTAATTTAATGCCTAGAAGGTCTCTTGGTTCTAACTAATCCCAAATTCTCTTTCCTGTCCTCCAAGGCCATGGGCGATTGAGGGGAGAAGCCCCAAGCTTTTTTTCTTTTTAATTTTTTTAATGCTATATAAGCTTGTAAAGAAATTGTTAGTTTGATGGGTAATTTTTTTAATTAATCTGGTTCGAATAATTGTAGAATTTAATTAAAAACTGACTCTCTCGATATCTATTTTTTATATTTTTAAGATTTAAATTCAAAATTTTAATTAAAAAAATTAGTATTTTGTGATTAAACTTATGAATAGTTGATTTTGTCTCTCTTGCATTGTAAAGTGTTTGGTTGTCCACGAACCAAAGTGGCAAAACCAAAATAAAATGGAAAAGGAGATATTGCTGTTGATACACATTATAAACAAAGCAAAAAGCCATATGCAGATGCTGATGGCTGATGTATATGCGTAGAGGGACGTGAATGTCCTCAAGAGAACAGTTCAGAAGTAACAATCTCTTCTTTGATTCTATAATTCGAGATTCAATTCTTATTATAATTAAAAAAAAAAATAGAGGGACATCGATTTGATTTGACTTTGCAGATTACAAGCATTAATCAGAATGTGAACACAAACATCATGCCACCTGAATTATTGATCCTTTAGAAAAAGCAGATTAATATGGTTGTTGTACCAGGCTCGCCCTAATGAATTTTAAATGCTTGACCCATCGCCCAATGATATCTAACTTCAGAAAGGCCAAAAATGCCCAATGAACCATGGCTCCTCAAGAAGCTACCTGGCAGACCATCAGCCATTAGGCTTAGCGCCCAGTGATACCAATGATTCCCCCGTACCTGCCTCGCTATTGATCATTAAAATCTTTTAAATAAAATTTTAAATTTAAATCTTATATATAAAAAAATTTTAAAGAGAAAAAAAAATAGTTAAAAAAAAATTATAATTTTCTTTTCATTTTATTTAAAAGTTTTATAAAAAAAAAAGAAAAAAAATAGAATTTATTGAAAATAAAAATTTTTATTTTCAATTTTTAAAAAATATTTTTAGAATATAAAAATATTTTAACTCTAACATTTTCTTTTCTTTTTATTTTTTTTATTTTTGGGAGAGAAAAAATTTTAAATTAAAATCTCTCCAAATCTCTTTTTCTCTCATATTAAAACTCTCAAAAAAAGAAAATAATAATTTTCTCTCATAATCTTTTTTTTTTTCATCAAATCTTTCTATTCAAACAACCTGTAGTGACATTTGTCTATTAAAATTCAATTCATTTCAAATTAAATTTAATTAAATTCAATATAATTACTAAATATGGATAATTTATAAATATATATATATATAATACCCATGATTCCCTAGTCTTTTCTACGGCGAGACTGAGAGTTCAAAAATTCAAAAAATCCGATTTCTTTATAGTCCATCCAATTAACTATCAGAAGAAAATTGCTTTTTTTTTTTTATCACTTTATTTCTCAGCTACAATCATCTTGCATGGTCTCCTCTCCCCCAATCGTAATATATCTAATCATCCCGTTCAACTATAACAACAACAACAATCACTCAAAATTTTAATTTTAAAATTTGAAATCGATCGTAAAAGATAAATATAAAATAATTAAAAAAAATAAAAATAAATAAATAAATAAAATTAATAATAAATAATAATAATAATTAAGAAAATTATCCGATTCAACTAAAAAATAAAATAAAATAAAATCTTGCTTATTTTCCCTCGACTACAACTCCATTCAAGCTAAAGAGGAAAAATGTCGAGCCCTCTCCTTCGGATCTCTTCTCGGGCCTTCTCTTCCTTTCTTCTCTCTAACCATTTTTATATCATTTTCTTTGCAGCTTGAATAAATTAATGACTTTACTAATTTTGGTGCAATTAATGGTATTTTGAGTGCAAACATATTTACTTTCACCATTGTAGTGGTGTGATCATTGACTTTCACCATCAGCTCTTGCTCCTCTGCATCACTTCTTTATACTTTATATTCTCACAAGGTAAGCAATTTGCTTTCTTAAAAGGTGAAATAAAAATATATATGCTTTTTAATACCGGTATCCAGAGTCATACTCTGAATAATTTGATTCAAGCGTCTATGAAGGTTCTATTTAGGAGACGACTCTCTCAACGTAATTTTTTTCACTTCTAAATTTCTAATTTGAGATTTGATTAAAAGATCAAATATTTCGTCCCACTAAATTGACCGTGGATTAGTCATGGCACAGACACCGTCATTGCAAGAGGATTTAGAATTCCTAACTGGGTGCAAGATATTAAGCTCCATTTCACACCCTAGTTTGTGAGATAGAGAGAGAGAAGAGAGTGAGTGCTATTTTCTCCGGAAGAACTTTATGTTTTTGGCCTTCTGTAATCGAGAAGGTTGCTCATTTTTCATTTAGTCTCTAAGCAATGATTGGTTAGGCAATCAAATTGGTGCCCATGCTAATTCTGTGGTTTTTAAAGCTAACACCTAATCTCTATATTTTCACATATGTAATTTGACAACCAAGTAACCAAGTCATTGTTTTGGGGTATGACTCCTCTGCCCAAGTCTATTTTCATCCTCCCTCAGGGACAGCTAAGCAGTAGAACATCCATATTTTCATTTTTCCTTTTCCGAATCAATTCTGTTAAATTATATCTTCTTGTATAAAAAAAAAAAAAAAACTTCTATTTTCATCGACAAATAAAAAAATTTTGCAATTTTCCTTTTCTCAACAAGTTTACAATAGAATTTTGCACTAAGAAAAAACTCTTTAAATTCATTTGGAATACCCTACAATGCAAGTAATAGACTATGTACATACACAAATATTGGTATTTACAGAAACAGTGATCAGGGAATACAAACATATTCTATTATTTTTTAAATAATCAAGAATAATTATCGATATTCATGGAAATTATATAAAATAAAAAAATAAATTGTAGAACAAGAGGTTACGTGGAGTTTGAGTTCCATCTGCTATTGAAATCCTTGAAAGCAAGACATTTTGCAGCCATGAGTGACGGAAAGGCTACAAAAAGATGTCGAAAATTTTAGTGCAGAATATATCAAGGGAAAGAAAAAGGCAAGAGGGACATGCAGAATCTAGTACCTTTTAACTAGATAGTGTCCCAATTTTGTTGCTTGTAAAATCATCATTCATCAAAATGGAGCAAATCAATGTGGTGTGGTGTTGTGGGTGTCTCCACAAAAGTCTATTCCTTCTCTACCCCCCTTCCAAAAATCTTCTTGAGAAAGACTAGAATGACTATTCACTAAAATATTAGGCACGAACTCACATCATGCTACATGGGAATTGTGAACCTTTTGTGCCTTGGGGGAGTAACAGCCCATTGCATGAAATATGAATTATGCTCCATGTGGGTTTTTATTTTTTTTTAAATTGATTATAGATATTTGAAAATCTAATTGATTTGGTTTGAGTAGTTGTGAGATTTAATTTAAAAACTGACTTTTTTAATGCATCTTTTTTTACTTTCAAAACTCGAATTCGATAATTTGGTTAAATAAGTTTAGTGTCATGTCTTTAAATTCATAAGTCGTTGGTATCACGATTCATGTGTGATCTCATGTGAGAGTAACTTTTAGCATGATCTCTATTTAGACTTGCAAAAGTAATTTCTAATGAAGACTTGGTTATTGAAAATACTTGGGGAAAAGTGATTCAAAAGATTGAAAACTAATAAAGCAAAAAGAAAATACCGTAATCAAAAAGAACCAAATGAATCGAATCTGTTATTAGCAAAAGGGTTGCATCCAAGAAAGCATAAGCATATGTATACTCAAGGTGAAAACACAATTTATTAGGGGGCCCAAGAAGAGGTCACCATCATTCTTCTTCTTCTTCTTCTTCTTCTTCTTCTTCTTCTTCTTCTTCAGGGTCACAATTGAAATAAATTCCACATTTATCACTTTCACATTTGAAAAGAAATTGTGTTCACATTACTTGAGTTTATAGAGTGAGAGACTTTTATAATTATACTCAAAGAAGGATAAAGTCACTGCCTCCCTATATAGTCTCTCTTTTGAATGATATAAAACATGGGATTGAAGAATCCTATATTTGAGAAATCCCACAAGTTTATGTGGTCATATGGTTCCTAAATTTAGGATGGATGGTCAACATCGTCCAAAATCTAGTCTTGTAATAGAATTCTATTAAATTAACCATCGAAATTAAAACTGAGTCAATCTCTGTAGCCTACCCGAGACATGGCTATGGTTTGTTAAATAATCAAGATTTATTCTATCTACCATGATCATAATTATCGATATTCGTGAAACATGTTATATAAAATTCGGAGAACAAGATGTTTTGTGGAGTTTGAGTTCCATCTGCCATTGAAATCCTTGAAAGCAAGACATTTTGCAGTGGCCGTGAGTGACAGAGAGGCTACAAAAAGATGCAGAAAATTTTAGTGCAGAATATATCAAGGGAAAGAAAAAGGTAAGAAGGGCATGTAGAATCCACTACCTTTTAACTAGATAGTGTCCCAATTATGTTGCTTGTAAAATCGTCATTCATCAAAGTGGGCAAATCAATGTGTTGTGGTATCATGTGGGTATGACCACAAAAGTCTTCCTTCTTTCCCCTTGTCAAAATCTTCTTGAGAAAGACTAGAATGACTATTCACTCCAACGATCACTATACCTACATTACATCGGCTGCCTGTGTATACTTAAGTGAAAACACAATTTACTGGGGGCCCAAGAGGAGGTCACCATCATTCTTCTTCTTCTTCTTCTTCTTCTTCGTATTTTGATAAAGGGTCGCAATTGAAATAAATCCCACAATTATCACTTTCACATTTGAAAAGAAATTGTGTTCACATTACTTGAATTAATAGTGAGAGACTTTTATAATTATACTCAAAGAAGGATAAAGTCACTGCCTCCCTAAATCGTCTCTCTTTTGAATAATAAAACAAACAAGGGATGGAATGGAAGAATCCTATATTTGAGAAAGTCCAAAAGGTTGTGGTCATACGGCTCCTAGGATGGATGGTCAAAATCGTCCAAAACCTTGTCATAGAATTCCCCTATTAAATTAACCATCGAAATTAAAAAAAAGGGTCAATGTCTGCAGCCTAACCCAGACATGGCCATGGTTTATTGGGGGATGTTCCAGGAAAGTGTTGTCTGGAGAGAGAAGATTTGCTAGTTTTGATGATGTTTCTTGGATGGAGCTTGCTAACCTTTTTCAGAAAGATGAGAAACGAAAATTAAAAAAAAAAAAAAAAACTTATTATAAGTTTTTCCTCAAATATTTTAACTATCACCTTTCACTTTAGCAAAGTTCTTACCACTACTATCACAAAAAACTAATGTTTCAAAAGTAGATCTCGTGATAACTCCCTTTTTCACTATTGTGTGTATATTGGTCTAAGCAATGAAGGTTTATAAGAAAGAGCAAAGTCAATTGTCCATCTACCATACTTAGTTTTAAGACTTCTTATTTTAAGTATAATAAGATCTGTCTTAGGTCGATTAAATCTACTCGATACTCAAATTTTTTAGAAAATTAATTAAGACCCGATTCTTAATGAATAAAAAAGAAATCTGTTATGTGAAATTTGAGATGCAAAGAGGTGAAAATAGGTCGAATCGAGATGAATTCACCCAACTCAATCAAATTTGATTCGTCCTATAGCTCAACTTAATCTTTTGGTGCTAATTTTTTGTTCAAATTCAACATGCATAAAGTTCACGAGTGGCTCGAAAACTATATAATTACACATTCACAATATAAACTAAAACCAATAAATCATTTAACATTAAAACCAAACGTAATTAGAAAATTAATAAGATCTATAAATCGTGAAATATCATACAGAATAAAAAAATTAAAAAAATTACGATTTGTGTTTATAAGTTTAGAGATCATAGTTGCAGAGTTTGTAAAACTTATAAAGAAATAAAATCTGAAGGTTAGTGCACTCAATAATTCTCTTAAAAAAGTAAATTCAAATTCGGATAATGATTTTAATTTATTTATATAAGGGGGAGTTAGCTTTATGTATAGTTGCTTTCACCCTTTATGAGCAATGAACGACCCTTTGACCTTTGGCTTGGAGCTTCTCATTTTGGTTCGGACAAGGGTTCAAAGACCCCGTTAGAGGTATCCCTGGAGGACAACTCAAGCAATAAGTCTCTCCAGCTTTCATCTTCCTCTTTTCGATTCGATCTTGTTTCGCCACACTTCCTTATAAAAAAAAAACCCTAGTTGGAGGCATTTGGCAGGATATTCAAATAGAAAAAATAAAATAAAATTGGATTGGATTGCACCTTTTCAATACACCAAGTTTAAATAAATTGACCCAAATTAAAATTTATGTCATAACTAAAATTAAAAAAGAAAAAAAAAACCTATTTGAGTTAATTAGTAAGACCCCAGTTGAATATTAATAAACCCATCATTTTTCATGAATCTAAAGTCTATTTAAATTCAGTTAATTTTATCAAAAAATTAAAATAAGTTTAAATTAACAATAAATTACTCGAAAAAAAGATACATTTCATCTGAAACTTTGTCTAATAAATATTAAGTAGTATTAAATTAAAATTTTATCATCAACCAAAAAGCGTAGGGAGATGGTGGCTGCATCTGTAATTTGAAAATAAAATACTCATGGTTTATAATTATATTTTAAATATTATTTATCATCTTATAAAGTTATAAGTCTTATTTTTTTTATAAATCATCGGTGTTTCATAATTATGTTGAGACAAAATAAATTTGACTCTAAACAAATTAAACTCTTAAGGGTCAAAACTCATTCAATTTTTATTTTTTTTTATACAAAAATTGAATTCGATATCTTATTTAATAGATATTGGTGTTTCATCGGTTTTTCATTTTTTTTTAAATTTAGAATTATAAACTGTAGTAAAATTTAATTTTTAAAAGTTGTATAACTTGAAGTAATAAATTTGATAATTATGAAAATTGTTATTTCCCGGGATTAAATCTCTCATGAAAAAATTTTATAATAACACAAATTTTTAATATTCTGTTTTCCCATAGAGAAGGCCGGGGAGAGAGAGAGAGAGAGAGAGATGTCCCCACATGACATGATCCACTGATCCTAATCGAGTGGCAAGAAAAGGATACAGCTGGAAATAAATATCAAGTCGCAGGTCAAACGAAGAAGCACCCATTCAAGGACCCTTCTCTACTCCCCCTTTGGCCTCTCCCCCTCCCCGTGTCCTCTCCTGAACAACCCCTACGCCATCTCTTTCTGGATTCCCCGGTTATCCCAAATTGAAGATCCAACTTCAAGATTTCATTTCCTACTCTCTCTCTCTCTCTCTCTCATGTTAAATCCAAATCCATGATTTTCTCTCTCTTCATTTCACAACTCGAATCTGAACTCTGAACAAGTTTATAGAGAGATTTTGCTGAGACGATGGGAAGTGGGAAGAACCGATGGAAAATCTTTCGCAGGTCATCGTCGCCAACTTCATCTTCACCCAATAACGAAACCAAACAACAACCCCAGAAGGAATTTCTCTGTCCAATCTCAGGAACCCTTATGTCAGACCCGGTAATAGTTTCTTCAGGCCAAACTTTCGAGCGCCTCTGCGTTCAAGTCTGCAAAGACTTAGACTCCAACCCAACTCTTCAAGATGGTTCCAAACCTGATTTCTCCACAATCATCCCCAATTTAGCTCTCAAATCCACAATCCTCACCTGGTGCAGCACTCATGGCATCCCCAATCCTTCTCCTCCAGACTACCTCACCGTCGAGAAAATTGTTCGAGCTTTAATCGCATCAAGCCCAAGCCTAGAAGAGACCTCTTCCAAAATTGGGGTTTCTGAGAGAGAGTTGCTAGAAAGAATTCCGGAGAAACCCCAAGTGATTTTCTCCCATGCCGCGACCGAATTGGGTCACAGGGTGAACCATTTCAGCTCAGGCAGTAGCTCAGAAGAGTCAGTGATCGCCAACATTCCACAAACTCCGGTTCATCTCTTTACGACTAGACCCAGTTGCTATTCCTCATCGGCTTCGTCTTCGTCTTCTTCGTCGTTGGAGATCGTAAACGATGAAACCCTAACTTCAGCTCAAAACCCTAATTCCAATTCCGAGGAGGGGGAGATTTGGGTTAAATTGAAGAGTCTAGACTTGTTTATGCAAGAAGAAGGTGTGATTGAGCTGAGAAAGATTACTAGAAACAGAGAGGAAACTAGGGTTTCACTTTGCACGCCGCGGATACTCTCAGCCGTTAGATCGTTGATCTTGTCGAGATACGTGAAGGTGCAGAGTAACGCGGTTGCAGCGGTTGTCAATTTGTCGTTGGAAAAGTCAAACAAGGTGAAGATCGTACGGTCAGGAATGGTTCCGCCGTTGATCGATGCTCTGAAGGGGGGATTCCCCGAGACGCAGGATCACGCTTCCGGTGCACTCTTCTCCTTGGCCTTGGAAGATGACAACAAAACTGCAATTGGAGTTCTGGGTGCTTTGCCTCCGCTTCTCCACGCACTGAGATCGGAGAGCGAACGCACGCGCCACGACTCGGCTTTGGCCCTCTACCATCTCACCCTTGTTCATAGCAATAGGGTCAAGCTTGTCAAACTCAATGCCGTACCTAGTTTGTTGACGTTGACCAAGTCAAATGCTGACATGGCAGGGAGGTCAATATTGATGCTATGTAACTTAGCAGCTTGCCCAGAAGGAAAATCAGCTATTTTGGATTGCAAAGGAGTCGAATGTTTGGTTACCATGTTAAGGAATGGAGTGACAACGTTGTCGGAGTCTACCAAGGAAAATTGTGTGGTGGCATTGTACTCATTGTCTATTGGGAGCTTGAGATTCAAGGGTTTGGCTAAGGAGGCTGGCGCGGCTGAGGTTCTGCGAGCGGTCGAGGCGGCGGGGAGCGAGCGGGCGAGGGAGAAGGCCAAGAGGATGCTGCAAATGATGAGAGAGAGAGGTGGGGAAGATGGTTATGGTGAAGAGGTTGATTGGGAAGAGGTTCTGAATTCAGATGGTTTGAGCAGGGCTAGGTATAGGTTGGGTGTTGGTGGGGGGAAAAATGTCAATGGCCCTAACTCAACTGATTTTTGAGGTTTGTGATTTTTTGGATGGTGTAATTAGCTTTTGGATTTGATGGGGTTGGGGATTTCTGGGTATGGGCTTTTTTTTTTTTTTTTTTTTTCAATAACGGACTTGATTATGTGTACATAATAAGAGTTTTGTAGGGGGGGGGGGAGATTTGGAAGAGAACACTTCTGTATTTAATATTTCTGATCTTATTGTTTGCTTTTATGTCACTATTGTGAATTGATGAAAAAGAAACGAAAAGAAAAGAAATTTCATCCTCTTACTTACTTTTACTAACTTTTTCTTTGTATTTATACATATATAGATGATTCCTCAGACTGCTTAAAATAGAGTTTCGAATATCGATCGGTCAAACATAGTGTATGTGTGTGGTGGTAGCGGTGAGTATTTAGTCAAACCGGATCAAAATGATTAAAATTGAAAAAACATTACATGCAAGATTGGGAATTCATATAAGTATATGATTGGGAATTCATATCCCCCGACTAATATTTGTTAGCCCAGCAAATATAGTCCTTTTTCTTTTGGACTAAGCTTAGTATCAAATTTCCCCATTCATATGATTGGGAATTCATATGCCCCTACTAATATTTTACACCACAAATGAATTGATTTTATAATGTGGGCGCTTTTTATTGAATTTGCTACCTCCTAGTGTCTTGTGCCATGCGTGGTGCTTCTTACTGGATATCTAAACATGGCAAGATAACCTCACAACCTAAATCTTAATTTTGAGATTAAAAACATATTTACATTTTAATTAATATTATTTTTTAAAAAAATATTAAATTCGGCACTCTCTTATTTATTTTAAGTTTTAATTACGACGAAAATGCCCATAATTGTTGGGATTCTCGTTGAAAAGACAAAGCAAACTCTTTTTTTGCAAGTGGGTGCCATTTTATTAAACTAAAGGCATGACTTTCCATGGTTTCTTTGGTGTTGAGAGAGGACAATAATTCATAAAAAGCCCTTAAAGTAGTGAATTGTTGTAGATACCCATCACTTGCTTTTGGGTTTTGCTTGTACATGGACACACTTGCGAGTTGTATGGTATGTATGAGCCATAATAGTCCAAACCCACTTTAGCATATGTTTGTCAGATCCTAAATTCTACTTTAGCCATTGGCTTTGCTTAGTAATTATTTTTAATGATTTAAAATTTATTTTTATTCATTTTCTGTTTAACGAAAAAGAACCCAGAATAGACAGCTTGTCCTCTTAGGAGGATCGAGAGGGGGAAATTACAACTTTCTCTTGAGTAAATCCGATAATAATTTTAAATTTAATTAAATCCAATTTAAATCAAATTAGATAAATAAAGAATAAATATCTCTTTATATTAATTTCTTTCAAATACTCTTAGAAATATTTCAAATAATTTTTTGAAATAAAATTTAAGTATAAAAATATAGGGTATAAAATTTGAGGTTCGGATCACGGATGAGTTTCGGGAATCCAATTATACCGGTACCCAACTCCGAGAACACGAAAATAATTTTTCGAATTTTAGCACGTTAGGTCATGAAAATTCTGAAGCATTCCGTGAATGTGCCGAACCCTTCAACCCCAGGGAGATTTAGGTCAAATTAGTTCATAAAAATGGTAGACTGTGTTTCGTTAGATCCATTTTCATATATATATTGCATGTATTTGATACCGAAAATGAGATTTCGAAGGGCGGAGAAACACACAGCGTCGGGCGAGGAAGAAGAAGGCGCGTGTCACCCAGCAGGGCGGGCGAGTGCAACTCACGCGCGAGAAAGGCGCGTCTATGCATAGCGCCCATGTGCGTGCATCTCACGCGCGCGTAGGCGCGTGAGATGTCAGGTCTGACCATGGGTCAGACCCGACCCGGTTCATACACGACCCGAACCGGGGATCCGGACCTGGGTTCCTGGTCCCGACCGAGACCTGCGTCCGGATCCGGCCCAGGGGACGCGGGCGCGCGCGTGCAGGTGCGTCGCCCACGCGCCCACGAGTCAGGCACGTCTGCGGACGCTCACCGAGAGCGTGCAGGCGCGTGCCTGACGCGTTACGCGTCCTGCACGCTCCCAGAGGCCTTCCCGGCACATGGGGCGCGTGAGACGTGCCGCCGTGAGCCTGGCGGCGCGTGAACCCTTTCGGCGGCGCGTAGGTCGTCCTAAAATTGGAATTTTCTGATTTTTTGAGGGTTTTGTGATAAAAAGTGACTAATTGTGGGTTTTATGTCGAATCCAACCCGAATGGTGAGATGTAATCACGGATTGTGGTGTATGGTGTCCGTTGACTCATACGCTCGTCTTGGGATCTGTATTCGAGTCATTTTGGTTTTGGTGATTCGTAGGGTACATAAAATTGTGAACTAAGCATCAATATGTCACTAATGTCTTTTTCTGTGTGACGAGACATGGCAACGAAAGCGCTAGATCTCGTAAAAGGAGACAAGTTGAACGGTGACAACTATGATATTTGGCACCGGAAGGTTTAGTTTGTCTTTGAGGAACAAGAGCTCGGGAAAGTTCTTAAGAACGAGATGGTGGACCCTGGGGAGGGTACCACGGCACAAGCGCGACGGGATCAGGAGGTGTATTATGCTTAGAAAAAGAAGGATGGCAAAACGAGGGTGATCCTTCTTAGCAGCATGCACGATAAGCTGATTCCCATCTATGAGCGATCTCCGCAGCGATCGGCATGCTCCGAGTGAGCACTATGGCGCCCGCGGCCCTAAGTTGAGGATGTTGACTTATAAATTCATCACTTACAAGAAGAGGCACGATCATACAATGAAGCAGCATTTAATGTATATGTCGAGTATGATCGCCTCTCTGAAGAGTATGGGGGAGCTGATGTCTGATGAGATTCAGGTAATGGGTGTGATCCAGTCTTTGCCTGACTCCTAGGATGTGGTTAAGACTTATCTCACGCACACCGAGAGTATTCATACTTTTATGGACGTGAGTAGACATTGTGAGCTCGAGGAGGAGCGTCAGGAGGTGGCTAGCTCTTCTTATGCTCATGCTAACATTGCGGAGTCGAGTAAGGGCTCCCGAGGAGTAAAGCGCAAGTGGCGCAAGCATGAGAAGAAGGCCAAGGGCCAAGGCAAGAAGAAGCACGCCAAGAGACAGAGGACAGAAACGCAAAAAGAAAGAGCTCGATAAGAGCAAGGTCTAATGCTACGTGTGTGGCAAGACTGGTTTGAGTTACGTGTCATCTAGTGTGATGCTCGCTAACTCTTCTCATTTGTAGATTGTAGACTCAGGAACCACTGACCATGTAACTCGCGACAGGAGTGCATACGTGGAGTTCTGTTGTTTGAGTCCCCAGGCGAGGAGGCTATACGTGGGGAATGGAGCATTTATTGAAGTGAAAGGGATTGGCACTTGCAAGCTGTTGCTGCGAAGTGACCAAGTCTTATATCTTCATGACGTTTTGTATGCTTCTGAGATTAGGCGAAATCTAGTATCTGTCCGGTGTTTGGATTTGTTAGGATATTCTGTGCTTTTGGGAAACTCTAGAGTTTCCATTACCTATGACAGTTCTTTGATATGTTCCGGTTTGGTCCATGAGGGACTTTATGTACTGGATATGATTTCATTTTATGAGATTTATTCTTCTTCTGCTATTGCTTTTGCATCTGATAGTGCAGTGGATGATGTGAATGTATGGCATAATAGGCTTAGCCATATAGGGCAAGAGAGGATGACCCGGTTAGCTACGAGTGGCTTTTTGGGCCCGCTAACCAAGGTCCAGTTGCCCATGTGTGAGTTTTGCCTTGCGGGCAAAGCCACTAGAAAACCATTTGGGAAATCAATGAGAGCTGGGACTCCATTGCAATTGGTCCATTCCGACATTTGCGGACCCATGAATGTGAGAGCCCGAAACGGAGCAACGTATTTCATTACGTTCATAGACGACTATACGCGTTTCGGTTACGTCTACCTGATCTCGCACAAGTTTGAGGCACTATAGTGCTTCAGGAGGTTTATCAGCGAGGTTGAAAATCAGCTAGACATGAGGGTGAAAACTCTCAGAACCGATCGAGGGCGTGAGTACCCGTTCAAAGAGCTCTATTTCGATAGAGGCATTACTAGACAGTTGACTATTCCTGCTACTCCTCAACAGAACGGAGCAGCCGAGAGAAGAAATAGGACTCTGTTGGAGATGGTGAGATCGATGATGGCGCAGGCCAACTTACCTATCTTCCATTTAGGGGATGCGTTGTTGACTGCAACCTACGTCCTTAACCGTGTTCCGACGAAGTCCGTAGTCAGCACCCCATACGAGCTTTGGACAGGGAGACAGCCTGACCTTAGCCACTTGAGGCCATGGGGTTGCGTCGCGTATGTTCATGATTCCTCGCATCAGTACGGCAAGTTAGACCCGCGAGGAAAGAAGTGTATCTTTATTAGATACTCTGAACAGTCCAATGGACATGTGTTCCTAGGAGAACATACGGACGGCATTGTCACTGAGATAGAGTCTCGTGATGCCACTTTTCTCGAGAGTGATTTCCCTAAGAGAGGAGAAATCGATCGAGACTTCACCTTCTATGAGATGGATGAGCCTAGCGGCTCAGCCGAGCCCAGTGGCGAGACTCAAGAGCCGATTACGGATCTTGGTCCTAGTGGGAGCGATCTATCTGAAGGTGTGGAGGCTCTCTCTCCTCGCAAGAGTACTCGAGGACATGTGCCTCGACGTCGTTTTCCGATTGAGAATGAGATCCTCATCGTGACTCCCGAGGATGACGAAGAGCCGAGAACTATACAGGAAGCTCTCGAGGGTTCGGCAAAGGACCATTGATTACAGGCCTTGCACGAGGAAATGGAATCAATGAGAGTCAACGAAGTCTGGGAACTAGTTGACTTACCTGAGAATAGAAAGGCAATTGGGAACAAGTTGGTTCTCAAAATTAAAAGAAAGGCCGACGGATCGATTGAGAGGTACAAAGCCCGTCTGGTAGCCAAGGGTTACACGCAGACTAAGGGCATTGACTATGAGGAGACTTTCTCCCCAGTAGTCAAGTTTACTTCGATTCGTCTACTTTTGGCGATTGTCGCTAGTCTGGATCTAGAGTTACACCGGATGGACGTTAAGACCGTCTTCCTTAACGGGAGCCTGGATGAGGAGATCTATATGGAACAGCCCCCCGGATTCGTTCTAGTAGGTCAAGAGAACAAGGTCTGTCGACTTTGGAAGTCGATATACGGCCTGAAGCAGTCATCCAGGCGGTGGTACCTAAGATTTCACGAGGAGGTGATATCTTACGGTTTTACGATGGTCGAGGAGGATCATTGTGTCTATCTAATTCGGTCCGATAACTCTTTTGTGATCCTGTCGTTGTATATGGATGATATAATGTTGGCTGGGAACGACATTCAGTATTTAATGACCATCAAAGCGTGGTTGTCATCCAGTTTCGACATGAAAGACATGGGTGAAGCTGAGTTCATCATCGGAGTTCAGATCCAGAGGGATCGCTTGAGAAAAATGTTAACTCTTTCACAAGAGACCTACATTAGAAAAATTCTCGAGCGTTTTGAGATGAGTTATTGTAATCCCATAGATACTCCGATCACCAAAGGTGAAGGTCTGAGTCTGAAAATGTGTCCGAAAACTCAGGAAGAAGTAAGGGAAATGTGTGAAGTACCATACTCCAGTGCAGTGGGAAGTTTAATGTACGCAATGTTGTGTACTAGACTGGACATTTGTTATGCAGTTGGTCTGGTGAGTAGATATTAGGCAAATCCTGGAAGGGATCACTGGAGAGCAGTGAAAAGGATTTTCCGACATTTAAAGGGAACTGCAAACTTCTCCTTGAGTTAGGGGGGATGTGATTTGCGCCTTGTGGACTATTCAGACGCCGACTGGGGAGGCGATTTGGATAAGCGCAAATCGACATCAGGTTTTGCTTTTTTGCTCAATGGCGGGGCCATCTCTTGGAGCAGTAAGAAGCAAACCTGTGTTGCTCTATCTACGATAGAGGCTGAGTTCGTGGCATGCTCAGTTGTAGTTCAGGAGAGTGTTTGGCTCCGTAGACTACTTGATGACTTAGGGATTGTAGCGGATAGTGGGAGGCCAGTCATGATTTACTGTGATAATCAGGTCGCTATCGCTTACACACGAGACCCTAAGTTTCATAGTATGACCAAACACATTGACACCAGATACCATTACGTTAGAGACATCATCGAGAAGGGTGAAATGACCGTCAAGTATATTTCGACACACAGCATGGTGGCTGACCCCTTCACCAAACCCATTACTAGAGACTCCTTTCTAGGACATAGAGAGTCATTGGGTTTGAGCATTTTCTGACATTTCTCAGTTTGTACTTATTGATGACATTGATGCTTATTGATTTTCTATATATATGATTATAGTGCATTTTTCAGTCACTTTTGTGTTATATTTTCATTTAATGCACTTGCTTTCATTGTCATATATATATTTTGTGATGTGATAATAGATATGTCAGGCAGGCGAGGTCGACTCTCTCACACGAGTGCCACCTCCAGCTCTGAGTAAGCGGAGATGAGACGGCTTCTAGCTGTAAGAGGTTTTGAGAGTGGCCCTGCTAGAACATAAGTCGCCCTGATACGTGTTTAGGATGAGGTCATATACGATATGACCGACATGGACGTACCCACATCCATATAGCTTGTGAATAGTCAGGTTTGAGATATCAAATATCACCTGCGTTTTATGATATTGTCTCTGAGGTGCTCTCTCTGAGATCTCTGGGTAAAGTCTTATGTGTAGACTGAGTCCCTATACCTTCACAGTGTTAGAGAAATCTGACATATGCCATTTTTGAGAGATGAGAGAATAACACTGTGGCACGTGTTTCATACCACCTGTGAAAAGACGACTTGGGATAGTAAGAGCTATATTACTTGAGACATTAAATTGAAATTTATCCCCGAGCCCCACTGTGTGAGACCCAAGATCCATTGGGTGGGATCTCTTGTGCCCTTATTACTTTCGGATGTTTTTTGAGGTTTTGATTCAGTGTTTGCTACTTTAGTCTGTTTACCGATGGTCTGGAAGATAAATTGAGGTCTAAGGGATAGGTCTAGGAAAGCAGCTGAGTTGAGACCAATAGATTCAAGTTTGGGAAAGGAAGACCAATTGACACTGCATCATTGTTTTGTATTCACCGACCGGTCTTTTATGTTCATCCATGTAGGGATTTGAACATAATAGTGAATACATAGTCGAGCGATATCTGGAGATTACTTTCGATGAGGAAAGTAGCTCGATGAATGCAATCTGTCTTGGATCTGGGGTACTGCGAGTTTTTTTTTTTATACTAACGGTGACTACTCGATCATCTTAACAGGTGTATCGAGAAGTCTTTATTTGCAGGTGTACTCGCTAGTCGCACGACGTCCAACCCTGTATGAAAACCCAGTAGGGTGATATGATAGATTACATGTGTTGTGATCTTTAGACGGATATATTTTTCCCTCGTGTGCAAGTGGGAGATATTGATAGTGCCCATGTAGGGGCAGTTACTTTTGAATTTCAAAAGTAAAGGGTAATGGGTAGAATCCATTACCCACTCTCCACTAACTATCCCCCCTCTCTCTCTCACACACACATTTTCTCTAAAAAATGACTCTTATTTTAATATGACTCCTACGTGAATGTGTATCACAAAGAGAGAATTAACATCTTTACTGAGAGTAGAATATAATTTTTGAGAGTGAGAATAATTATTTAGTAGAATAATTATTCAAAAGGTTTTCCAATCAACATTAAATCACCGGGTTAAGGGTTGGTTCGCTGTGATATTGCGGTGATAATTCGATTATGTGATTATCATCCCGACTTCGAGAAGTTCGTGTTCAGAGTTCGCGGTTCTAAAAATTTTCTACATCACCGATTGAGATATATCACGAACTCAAATTTTTACGATTCTGAAATTTTATTTTATCGCTTCCGCTGCGTGTATAAGTCACGTTTAATTCTAATAAATACAAAATTTAAATTTAAAATATTATTTAAAAAGAATCAATATCTAATCAATCAATTAATTAAAGTTATACGCGTATATATATTTTTTATACGGCTTGAATTCACGATTTAAAAAAAAAAAAAAATGGATGGTAGCAATTAACCTATTACTCATTCTTACATTCGTACGGTTGGTATATTTTTATTTTAAACTATTATTATGCATTGGGGCAAGAGCTAATTATTTCGAAAGAGGTTTTTCTATCGGATCGCAACTGGGATTTTTATTTGTTTTACTTCCGGGGCTCCATGGGTAAAAGCTCGCCTCAAAAATGAAATGAGCGTCCACATGGGTCGGGCAGGGCAACCCGATAGGGATGGTTTTTTATTGGGCTGAATAAATTTTGACGCTCCCACTTCCCTTCCAATCCCCACCCCAACCCCATTCTTGCCCAGCTCCCTACCCTTGTATTAAAAACGGACTTTTTTAGTATTTATTTTTTTATTCTTAAAATTTAAATTTAAAATTTTAATTAAAAAAATTTAATATCTGATCATTACATCCGGGATGTTAGTTTCTTTACTCCTATTTAGTTTGAAACTAGAGTTGAAATCGGGTTTGAATCGGTTCTGACCTGTCAAAAATGGGGAACGGGCTCTGAACCGTGGGTTCATTGACCCAGAACATGAACCGTGAGGCCGGTTCAAATAAAAGGGAATCGTTTGGAACCCTGAGCGGGCGTCCCGGGTCCAGTTCAGGGTCTGGTGGGGCCTACTATTTCCCCCATTGATGCTCCATATATTTCTCTCTACTGGAGAGATGTTGGGCGGGTTTACCCGCCCCATAGGTCTACCTAAATTTCTCCAACAATCCTATTTAAGTTCCATTTTCCCGTGTCTTTCTCCAATCCTACACAATTCCGACTCTACCAATCAAATTAATCCCCATACAGTATCAGTTTGCAAATCCCTGAACTGAAATCACCATTTTCATCAATCCTAGCCAGTTCGATAAGAAGACGATGAACAAAAGTCGAAAGAGAAAGCAGAGTGAGCCAAATTCAAAACCAAACAAATTTCCAATTAAAGCTATCGAAGACCCATTCCCAACTCATTGTAGGCCAACCCCACAAGAATGCCTCTCAATCAGAGACCAACTCTTGTCCCTTCATGGCTTCCCTCAAGAATTTGCAAAGTACAAAGACAGAAGACAACAACAAAATCACAATGGTTCTGATGGGTTGTCTCCAGAAGAGAGTGTTTTGGATGGGCTTGTGAGCACCATACTGTCCCAGAATACCACTGATGTTAATTCTCAGAGAGCTTTTGCTTCTCTCAAATCTGTTTTTCCCACTTGGGATGATGTAAGTTCTTCTCTTTAATGTGATTTGCACTAATGGGGTTTGTTGAATTTTGAATTATTTGGGTTTTTTTTTTTTTGAGTGTTTAAGGAGCTTATTTTAGAGGATTATGTTTTGTTGTTTGCTTGGAATAAATTAAATTGGAATGCACAATGGGCAGCATATGCATGTTGGAGAAGTTATGCTGTCTTAGAAGATGCATTAGTGGCTTGTATGTAATTTATTCTCCTAATTGTCTTGTTGATTTGATTTGCTCAAATGGGGTTTTGCAATTTATAACTATTTTGGTGTTTGAAGTGTTTCGGGAACTAATTTTAGTGGGTGACTTGTGATTGTGCGTGTACTCTTGGACTTTGCTTCATGTGCTTTGGTAATTATTATGGTAGATTGCATTCTACTCCGGAGTTTTTGGTGTCTAGTTTTGTTTACAACAGAAGATGGTTGTTTCAGTGTTAGCATTTGCTTTACAGGACCTGAACTAACAGGTTCTGCTCCTCTCGTTTAGAACATTTTTCTCTTTTTGTTGGCTCGTGGGGCTAATTATAGTCAATGCAGCACTTCGATCAATAGTGACCATAAATTTGGACAATTTTTGGAAACCCCTCCCCCCAAAAAAAAGAAGCTGCATTGGTGGTTTTTACATGTTTTGCATGTACTGATTATATCTATTTTTCATGCTTGTTTACAAAGTTTTGAGTTCTCTTGAGCTGGTGCTGTTACAATAATTGGTCTGTTTTCTGTTTGTGTTCAGGTTCTGGCTGCTGAACCAAAATGTGTAGAGGATGCTATACGATGTGGGGGGTTAGCCAAGACAAAAGCTGCCTGTATTAAGAATATTTTGAGTAGCTTGCTCAAGAAAAGGGGAAAGCTGTGTTTGGAGTATCTGCGAGATTTATCTATCGATGAAATCAAGGCTGAACTCTCTTATTTCAAAGGAATTGGACCCAAGACAGTAAGTTATTCTTCTTGTTTTCAATTTTAATTGTAATCTTGGGTTTAATTTGTTGAAACTAACAAATTCATCGATAGTTGTATTGCCAAATGTTCACATTACCTTATTTGGTTGAAACTTATTATCCTCCTCTAAAGCAACGAATAAAATTTTGTCTCTTTTGCATAAGACATGTTAATGACGTTGGTTGTGATAGGTCTATAAGATGAGTCTTCTTGATTGTCCAAAGTAAAATTTGATACAAAATATAAAACATTCCAGTTTTGTCTTTCATGGCATTAACGGGATTCCTGTTGCCTTTTTTTTTTTTTGTCCCATGTTGAATTAAAGCAAGTGATAAGAAAAAGTTGGCCTCTGATGCTCAACTGAGACCTCAGTCCGACTTGTTTGTTCACTACTTTTAACTCATTCAATGATCCTTCTTATATAAGTTACATTTGCTATCAACTGTATAGCACCTTTATTTTCACCCCTCAACTTGTATCACTCACAAAATTCTTCATCTTTGCCATTCATCAAACCAGAGCCATAACATGTCCTACAAATGGAGTGATTTATCAGCTTTTTTCTCATCTTTAGCTTGCCAAAGGTGGAGTGATTTACCAACTTATTATCTAGTCCTGTTGTGGTCTTTTATTTTCTGGGAGGAAAACATATTCTGAGAAACCATTACCTTAGAAATTTATATTTAGTGCACTACTGCCTTTTGTCGCTGTCAGCAAATCTGACTTGCATAGTGGTGGTATCAGATTATTCTCTTGTTTTTATGCTTGCTCATGTGTCAGCCCATCCTTTCTTACTAGCTGATTGTTGGTGCTGTTCTCATTTCCACTTTGGCCCTATTTTTCACCAGCATTGATTGATTGTGCTTTCTGTAGTTTGGCAATTTGAATCAATGTTTGATCTTGTCTCTTGCTGGAGTCTTCCTTCATCTGCTTTTACCCATGGACCATATATGCCCTGCTTTTGTTTCTGTACACATTATCTGGATCCATGGTCCATACATTCCCATTAGTAACAGAAAACTGGAAACCCTTAATACTAGTCCTGGACCCAGATCTTTAAGGCCTCCTTGCTCCCCGGTTTGAATCCCCTCTTCAGGGGTTCACAGACAGAAATAGTCATCCTGATCCTGTAGTATCATTTTGAAGACATCATTGCACCTGAAATCCAATTCACATCCTCCATAGATATACCATGGACACAATATGGTTTGCACATGCCTCCGTTTGTAGCTCAACAGGAAGACCACGTATTTGTACCCAATAACTTGAGTAAAATGAATCTTCTTGAAGTTTGTGATGGCTTCCAGACCAATAGTACAAAGTGATTGCATATTACCTTCCAGGGGCCATTGAGCATTACCCTGTGGCTATCTCCTTTGGTAAACACAGTGGCAGATCTTTTGGTTCAGGCTTTTGTTAGATTGCTAGTGATTGCAACTTATTTCGATTGAGAAGTTCACTGGATCTGATGTTACATATCATTGCAAGTGATGGGTATTGGCATATGGTAAATCGAAAGCTACTCAAATCAGTCATTTATTTCTCGGTTATTGATCAACATTTGCCAGACTTGGAGGAGGGTTCCATGGTTTTATTCTGACTGTTCGATTTTGTTGATTGTTAGTAGATTCACTCTTCGGTTTGGTAATTGGTATGGGCCCAATAATCTCTGATGGGGAATACAGGTATGTCAGAGGGTTGTATAATGATGCATAAAGAGAAAAGGGGAGAGAGATATGGAAAGGGAGCTGGTGCTAGTGCAGCTTAGATTGTCCAATTGGTTGGAGGGAAGGTGTGGATAATTTTATTTTATTTATTTATTTATTTTTTTTAGTGGGGTAATAAAGGAGTCCAAATTAGAGACATAATGTCGGAGGGGAACACCACAAAGAATATTGGAGAATCTCTTGGAGAGAGACAGAGAGATTCTCACAGAGGAGATGGAATCAGTCCTTTTTTGGTCTAGCTACTTCTTTATTCTTTAGCAAGTTATCTAGAATAACAGTGAATGCTGGTCCAACTCTTCTAATAATTTTAGCTGAAATGGGACTAAGGTCTTTGACTTGACACCTTGTGTGCTAAAAATGGACTGATCCTGATAGTTGTGGTGATACATAACATGATGCATGTTTCTTTTTGAAGTTGCAAAAGTAAATAGGCTTGTAAGGAGAAAAGCGAGAAGAGCACTGAGGTGGTATTTCACAGCTTCTTGAACCTTTTTCCGATGATTAAATCAAGGCAAGGGCTAAGATGGAAATTGATCAAGGAAAGCCAATCTAGCCAATCTTGCTGGAAATTTAAGTGGCTTCCAAGAATTTGTGAAAAATTTTAATTTCATTCTTCTATAGTTACCAGAACTTCAAATATGTGAAAAGGCAACCAATACTAGTTTTGAAAAGTGTTGAGGCTTTCTGCAGGCTCTTATGTTTTGAAGTCTGAATATGGGAACATTTTTGTGTAGTATAGGGTTGGAGGGGTTATAGGGAGGATTAAATAATGGCAATGAGATGCTTTTATTGCTAAAGATGTCTTACAAAACTAGATCTAGCAACTTTTGCGTGTTTAAATCATGATTCTTTCCTAGTCATCCGTAGTTCCTTTTCTGTCCTTAAATCTCTTTTAAAATGTCAACTAATGTGGGTGGCTGATAATTTTCCTTCTTAGAAGGGGTTCATGAATTATTAGACCATGGATCTTGTATTACTAGAATTTCTACTGCATTGAATATAATATTTGCTATTTTTTATGATTATTATTGTAACTTTTCTGCTTTACTATCTTCTCCACATAAGTCGGTCGGATTTCCTCCTTAAAAGATCATGTTTGTATACTGTTGATTTTATGTTGGTCTGCATTAAATTCTTGTCTTGCCAGCTCTGGGAGATTGTAAGAAAAGTTTATATACTTTGAATATTTAAGGTCAGCAAATTTTCATGAAGGCTTGATCATGGCAGGTTGCTTGTGTGTTGATGTTCCATCTTCAGCTAGATGATTTCCCGGTAGACACACATGTGAGTAAAACTAATTTTAAGTATGCCCTCCGAAAATTTTTGGAATTTTCTCATCCATTTTTTCCTAACTTTGTTTATTTATTTATTTATTTTTTTGGTGAGATTTATACAGATATTTCAAATCGCCAAAGCGATCGGGTGGATACCTGCAGCTTCAGACTTGAAGAAAGCATACCTCCATCTCAACCAACGGATACCAAATGAACTAAAATTTGATCTGAATTGCCTTTTGTTCACTCATGGCAAGCTCTGTAAGAAGTGCTCCAAGAAAGGATGCCACCAGTTAATAGAGGAATCGCAAGACAATTCTTGTCCTTTGTTAAAGTATCGCACTAATGATTGTAATGAATCCTTGGTTAATTCAGGCCCCTGATCTGGCGTTTCTTTATGCTTCATCAATGCATTTCTTTTACACCAAAAGAAAAAATGTCTGACTAGCCAAAAAAAAACAGAGAGAGAGAGAGAGAGAAATGTATTTTTGTATTTCTACAAGTCATGAAAGAGAAAATAAGGGAAAAAAATAACATATTTATCTGGAAATTGGAACAACAAAAACAATTAAGCTTTCATCCAACTAAGCAGGGTTTGTTATATGAATCATTTTATATTATTGTATTCTATTTCATATCATATGTCCACTTGTACGATCGTTTTCAATAAAATAAAATAAAATAAAATCTTCTTTTTAAGTCTAAATATGTTGTTAAATAAAAATGGTGAAAAAATTTTCAAAAAAAAAAAAAAGTAAGGGGCAAGATAATGGTCATCATTTGTGGTGAATTACTAAGAAAATGGATGTTGTGTTGATATTCACAAATTTTGCATGTCAATGACACAATAGTAATATTAGATAGAACAAATTAATTATAAATCAATTAATATTATTAAATTTTGACTAATTTTTAATTAAAAATTTATTTAAGTTTATGAAAATATTAATAATTTGATTAAAAAGTAGTCAACATTTATTATATAAATTATTACGTCTAGACTATTATGTATGCTGCAAAGATCAATGAAGGAAAAGGAAAATGGGTTCCCGAGGTGGTTAAGGAAGAAACGTTGGGGATTAAAGGGGATGGGAAGAGGGTGTTGGGCCAGCTTGTTCGGGCTGTAGAAAGGGAGGAAAAGCTGGACATTGTAGGACCAAGTAAGGTAGTTTCAGGCCCACATGAGGAGGACCACAGTGCACTGTCTTGTTTCACCTACCCATCGGATAGGTTGGGCTCTTTAGAAGAGGTCCAGGCTTCTCTAGGAGTCAAGCATAATCATGGAAGGAGGCCATTAGTCATTGGCAAACCAAACAAGAAGAATTGCCTTATGTTAATGGGCCACCCAGAGGATTTGGACCCATTTGAGTCTTGCGTTAAAAAGAAGAATTTATCTGCAACGGATAGTGAGGGTGTGGAGGTGGGAAAATACATGGACTGCAATGCCATGGGGGAAGAAGAGGAGCCTGAAAGGTTGATGAAGAGGAGGCACTTCTAGATAAGTGTTTGCTGTCCTTATTGACACTTCTCTTTTTAATTAATGATGAATAGCAAATTTATAGTTTGGAATTGTAGAGGGGTGAGGAGTGGTAATTTCCATCGATCCTACAATGAATTGGTTAAAAGAGAAAAGCCAGCAGCAATTTGTTGCTTTGAAATAAAAGTTAAAAATATCATTTTGCTGAAATTCATGAGTAAATTTGGCATGAGTAAGGAGTTTATTGTGCCGACAGAGGGCTTTAAGGGAGGTATGTAACTGTCTTGGAATCCTGATGCAGTTAGTGTTAATATAATCTTCTCATCCAAGCAGATTATCCATTGCAAAATGAAGGTTGGGAATAAAAGCTACCATGTTTCTTGGGTTTATTGCCAGCAGTGTCAGAGAGCTAAGCGGGAGTTTTGGTCAGAGCTAGTCACCATTGCTAGTAGTATGGACGGCCCTTGGATTGTGTTAGGCGATTTTAATGATATCACTAGTATCGAGGAGACAAGCAAATGTAGCAATTGGAGAAGATGTCAGAAGTTCCGAAATAGATGAGAGGAGTGTAATTTATTGGACACTTCGATGGAAGGCCCTAAATACACCTGGTTTAGGCGAGGTAGGGGAATGATAAAGCTGTAGGAGAAACTCGATAGGGTTCTCTGCAATTTAGAGGCAAAATTAGCCTTTCTAGAAATGAAGACGATGGTTTTGACAAGGACGCATGGAGATCATTGGCCAATTAGCTGGAATTCATGTCTATCTCATCCTCCAAGCAAAGACAAGAGACCTTTCAGGTTTGAAGCTACTTGGCTCACTCTCTGTTCAAAGAGGTTTTTGAAGGGGCTTGGCAAAGTTCAAAGGTTCTCTGCAGCAAGCCATTCAAATCACCACGGAGGAAGTCAAAGCTTAGAACAAATTAGTTTTTGGAAACATTTTTCACCTTAAGCAAGAATTGGAGGCCAGGTTGAGAGGAATTCAAAGTTCTCCTAAATACATCATATTTATATATCTCCAAAATTTGGAACACAACCTGATGCAGAAGTATCACAATGTCCTAGAGCAAAAAGAGATCTTTTGGCTCCAGAAGTCTAGAATTAAGTGGTTCCTTGAGGGTGATAGAAACACTAGTTTCTTCCATGCCACTACAACAATTAGGAGAAGTAATAACCGCATTACAATGTTGAAAATCAATGGAGTTTGGTTGACTGAACAGCAAGAGCTAAGAAATCACGCTAAGGACTACTTTATTGATCTCTTCTTGGGGAAGAAGGTCTCAGAGCCGAGCTATAGATTCAAATTCAGTAGAAAGAAGATCAATACTAAAGAGCATGTGAGAATTAGTAAGTATTTCAAAGAAAAAGAGGTCAGAAGGGCGGTTGTCTCCATGAAAGGCCTCAAGGCTCCTGCGCCGAACGGTATCCAACCAATGTTTTATCAAAAATTTTGGCCCACTGTTAAAAGAGAGCTATGCAACCCTGTGAACAATAGTAATATTAGATAGAACAAATTAATTATAAATCAATTAATATTATTAAATTTTGACTAATTTTTAATTAAATTTTATTTAAGTTTATAAAAATATTAATAATTTGATTAAAAAGTAGTCAACATTTATTATATAAATTATTATGTCTAGACTATGATGTATGATGAATCATTTTTTTTAATAAAATTATTCCATTTTTTGAATAAAATCTCAAACAAGCTCGAGTTGAAATATATTTTATTGAAAAATATTTAATTTAAACATAAATATAACCCATCAAATAAATTTATTATTGTAGTTTATTAAAGTGTTAATAATAGTCTAATACTATTTTTAGGATAATTAATTTTGTAATTGTTAGTGTTACCATATATAATTAATTTCGGATAAACAAATTTCAAAAATAACTCAAGTTGGTCGAGTTTTGAAAACTCGATCAATCTGAATTATGCTCGGAAAATATTTGGAAAAAAAGTTTTTTAAAATTTTTTTTAATTTTTAGTGTTAAATTCAAACTTGCCTCCCTTATATAACAAAGAAAACAAAAAACATTCACTTGCTCAATATTCTTAAATTGTGTCATCCATTGCCTTATTTGATACAAAATCTCCCCGTTCCTTATTCTAGGTATTTAATTGCTCGAAGATTAAGATTTGCATAATAGAGAATGGAATCGGGTCGGGTTTAGAGGGATCAAGCCTGGCCCATTTCATATACCATTCTGTTTCGTTTTTCCAGTGTACTTTTTGTCTTACAAGGGGTGTGTGACCCCATGACTCGGTTCCCCCCCGCCCCCCCCAAAAAAAAACCCGCCCCAAAAAAACACTGTCCACTTGCGCGAATACACCCCGTCTCCTTACTCGCCCTTTCTACTCTTCCCATTGCTTAATTTACGAATCCCCAAAATCACAAAACTGCCACTACATCAAAATCAACTCATTTTACTAATATGCGCTGGATTTTTTCATCATATATTCATCAGAAATAAGAAAATTTATCATAAATCGAGATTTCTTTTACTATTAATAAGTGTTTGTATACCGAGATGAGTTTTATTTATAATTCGAGTATGGTACTGTCAAAAATAAATTACGATACCATAAGATTATTTAGATACTATCATCTCAACCTTAGTTCCAAAGAGGAGGGAGTAAGAGCTCACTTGTTAGGAACGAATAGGATTGCTATTATTTTAAGAACTATTATAAAAGTTTTATGTAATATTTATTTTAACTATATTTATTAATATTATTTATAAGGGGATAGCTGGTATCAGCTTCCCTCTTTCGATCTCGTGATTCGGGATTCGATTTCTATTATAACAAAAAAAAAAAAAAACCAAATCTATCATCATTATTTTACTAAAAGAGGAAAAAACCGACAAAAATAGATTTTATAAATAGATTTGTGTGTCGATCAAACTTTTTTAAATCAAGCGAGTTTTAATTTTAATAATAATTTTATAGAGATTAATTCTGAATTTAAGAATTTTCTATTAAAAAAACTTAAGTTGCGGAAAAGAGACTGAATTAAAAAACCAGATAAGAAAATTGATTTTTAAGCTCCAATATTATAATTAAATTCTACACTTTAAGATTTGTTGGTGAAACAATTTTGGTGCCATTAATCAAAAATTTAATCTCTTCTTTCAAATTTATCCTCCTCGCCTAGGGTTTTCTTTCTCCTCTCTTTATCCCTTCCTTGGTTTTCCCCTGTCCTTGATGGTTTCTTTACTCTCTCCATCGATTTTCTCCCTCCTGTCTCTTCTCTAACCTCCTCCCTCCTCCTCCCATGTCGCAATGGAGGAGGAGGGGAGAACGAAGGCCAGACTTATCCTAAAAACCTCTGCATCCTAAATAATCTTGAAAATTGAAAATCATTTTTGTTCAAAATTTTAATCCCAAGGGAGATATTTTTTGGAATTTTTGAATGGGACAGATCACAATCATGATTTTTTTTAGTTAGACGAGATTTGAATCTCGGAATATAGAATTGGGAGAAAGAAATTATAATCACTAAACTGTTCCTCTGGACACACAGTTGTGATTTTACAACACCCCAATATACGGGTGTCAAGAGCATTGGACAAACTTTTTTTTTTTTTTTTTTTACGACTGATATCTGATAATCTTTTTTATTTTGATTAAATTTAATTGGAGTGGGATTTTTTTTTCTTTCCTTTGTAAATGCACCACATCTCCCTCAAGCATTTTTTGTCCATTTTTCTCTATTATTATTTTAATGAGTTGACATCATTCCATTCTTTTTTCTTTAAATGGAAAATAAAAATTTAAATATATGAGTAAATTTTAATAATCTTGATTTTAGTTGAGTCACTGTTTTCCATCTTACTAATTTATTGGATAAAAGTTGGGATGAAATTTCCACCATTGATGTTTCGATTATTGTTTGAAGGACAAAAAGTAGGGTAAATTAGTAATTTTTTCACTGAATACATACTATCTTTGGAAAATTGACATTAAAATGATGGAAAACCAAATGCACCATCCAAGGGGAGGAAAGGTCGGTGACAGCTGCCCCTGAAATTTTAAAAGAAATTTATATATAATTTTAGTAATTATAATTTTTAAATATATATTGTTTTCTAAATTTTATAACTCATTCGATCTAAAATTATAATTTTAAATATATATTTTATTTTATTTGTTGGTATAAATTTTGAATATCTCACCTAAAGCTTCTAAACTTTTTCTTTTCTTTTTTTTGTGGGCTCTGCATGAACCTTGCCATTGTCCATGGAAGGCCTTGCTCTAACTATCAATTTCATATTGATTTTATTATTTTGTTTTGGATACCTTTAGACTCGGTCTATTATCTGGTATTCAAAATTTCCCTTCAATTAATCTGGATCAACCTGATTGAGATCCTTCTTAGGCGGTGTGGATCTCTCGATGTAACAAAGCTTCATAAAATTGTACAATCAGACATAATTTAAAATGTATTTAAATTTTAATAATAATTTAAATTTATTTTATCTGATTAATTCAGTTCGGGCACATATAAAATTGCATTGAATTGATGACGGAGAAGCACAAAATCAATGCGCTCTCGCCAACTCCATGCACAGGGTCAGAGACCCAAAACCCAGTTGATGCCACCACCCGATAAGTTTAGTTAGAGTGAAAAATGAAAGGAAATGTAAAAAAAAAAAGTAAAAGTAGAATGAAATGACATTTTTAAGAAAAAAATGTGAAGAAAGTAAAACTGAGATATAATCCTATCTCTTTCGCTTAAGAAATTATTTCTGTCACTCCTAAAGTGAACGGATTGAAAAAGAAATAAAATTTTAGACAAATTTATTCTTGTCATTCCTTAATATTTACGAAATTATCTATTAATTTTTTTTCAATTTCAATTTTGTTTAGTATAAAATAATAAAATTTAATTTATTTGGTCAATTTTATTAGAAAAATTATTTTTTTATTAATGATAGAGATTCTACTTTTTTGTATTACTATTCCAATTTTATTTAATGTGAAGTAATAATAAAAATAATTTGTAAAAAAATAAAAAAATATATTAAATATCTATTTTTATGAAAAATTATATTTTTAGAAAAATATTTTAAATTAGAAAAATAAAAAAATTACGTAATAAAAAATATTAAAAATATTATTTTACAGTGGTATAATAGTCAAGTTAAAAATATAAGGTGATATTTTTTTTTTTACTTTTCATTTCAACTAAATAAAAAAAAGTATCATTCATTTTCTTTTTTTCTATTCTTACCAAACAAAAAAGAAAAAAATGCAGGTGAATCTCAAAAATGTCCAATATGGTAAATAAGATGAAGTACCAAAGACATCTATAAAAGAAGCTAAGCATACACAAAAACACTTGCACTAAACTCTACAACTTTGTAGTTCATCGTAATTCAGACATTGAAAAAACTGCACTCAGAGAAGGTGTTAGCTAGCACTGGCAGAGCAACTCATGGCTGCTCGTGTGATTTTGCTGCATGGAGTTTTGCTGTTTTGCCTTACTATTCAGGTGCTTCCGCTGGTCTTTTTGTTGTGTGCATTCTGAACTTTGTATCTTTTCTTTATACTTTTAGCCTTATAATGGAACTCAAACATTTGCGGGTTTCTTCTGATTGAAGATTGAAGATGAGATCCCACATCTTAGTCAGGTGCTCTGTCTCTCTTTCCCTCTCTCTCATTTTCAAGTGATCACACCAAACTATTTTTATGGCTTATGCTAATTTTTGTGTAATTGGACTATATATGTGTAGGTGGACGTAAGAGGTGGGAACAGAAGGCTCTTGCAAGAAATTGGTAGGTTTCTGAATTTTCTGCTTACCACTTGCTTCGCTCCTCGCTTACTTTCACGTTAGTTGGGTCTTCTTTTCGCTGATAAAATTCCAACCCTTGGCAGAATCCGAAGTTATGTGTAGAAAATCGAAATTTAGACTCGGGATTTATGACATTAGATCAATTATTGCTGGTCAAAGTTGAACAAATCTTAAAGTAAATCAATATGAATTTCTTCTTTATTATAGATTGTGATGGGCTATGCAAGCAGAGGTGAAGTGCACACTCAAGACCAAATGCGTGCACAAGGGCATGTGGCACCTGCTGTGTGAGGTGCAAATGTGTGCCCCCAGGCACTTCAGGGAACAGAGAAGTGTGCGGGAAATGTTACACTGATATGACCACCCATGGCAACAGGACCAAATGCCCACAAAGATCATTAGCCTCTTCTTTCCTCTGGCGGACCCTTTTGTTTTGACAAAAATAAAGATTGCAACTGAGAATTTCTCTAGGTACACATTAATATTTGATCAGGTTAGGTGTGGGTGGAGTGTTCAGAGCTTCTGTCTGTTGAATGGGCTTGTATGTAGTTTTCTAGACTTGTGTATTTATGTTTTTGCTCTGTTGTAATTGTGCCTTTGGAACCCCTTTTGTTTATTTATCGGGGTTTAGATACTAAATTTAACGTAATATATTTGACTTTGGATTTTTTTTTTATCGATTGGTATTTGGATTTTACTTAACTAATTTGAACAATATGGAGTTCATTAAAAGGTTGACTTTATCAAATCTTATTTCTCGACTCGAGCCCCAAATCTATATTTGACTTTGGAATTTTGTATTTGGGGCATATCTTTGTATCAATGTGCAAGCAGGCATTTGCTATAATTAATGGGTGTCAAAAATTAGAGAAGTTATGTTTTAACTCATGTTTTCAAAGTTATGATGAAACTGAATCAAAAGAGGTACAAAAATGAAGATTTCAAGTGGAAAATCCTCAAGTTTGTAATGCAAAAATGGTTGTCATTTTTAAAAATAAAAAAATGATAAAAATAGCGATCAAGAAAAAAAGGTTGTAATGCTCTATGGACTAGATCTTGTCATTTTTAAAAATACCTTTAAATGATAAAAAAAACCAGAAGTTGTATGGTAGCAAAATTTTTCAAAATTAATTAATTTTCTAATGATAAAAATATCCTTAAATCAAGTTTAAAAAATTATATATTGATATAGAATGTTTCTTCTCACTCAATCAACGGCTAATTGGTTCAAAACGCTAAGTAAGATTTTGAATTCGAGTTTTGTGTATTAAGAAAATGAGCATTGTCAAGGAGATAGTCCAATGACAATAACCTTCCTTCTTCGATTTTGTGATTCGGGATTCGATTTCTGTTATAACAAAAAAAGGTATCGAAAGAGTTTTACTGTTTAAGAGTCTAATCTGATTCGAACCAATAATCAACTCTAAAGTGATTACTAGCCTTGTTGACGTCCCACGAGCATCCAGCCCAAACTAGTTAAAATGTTGCCATTTTCTGATCTGGGCCTGTACCGGCCTTTACTCAAACCCAAGTTCCATGTTTACTTCTGGGTCCATTAAGCAGTATGACAGCCACTTTGGGCCAATAGCAAACATGGAGTGGATAAGAAATGAGTATCCACAATTGATTCCTAATAATTGGCTTCCAAATAAGGACATTCCCAAGTTTTTCTTTTCCTTCTCCTTTTTGTCCCAGAGGAGGGCCTAATGCCCAAGGGCAAACACAACTGCAGCCAACAGGCCCAGAACATAGCAAACAAAAAATGATCTCATTGGTTCAGTGACAAGAACACTAGATTCTCTTAATTAAATTTTTAGATTTGGATCTTAGGAGTGAAAAAACAAGTACAGGATGAGTTTATCTTTTAATGAATCTAACAGTTAATTTGAATCAAATTAATCAAGATTAATAAATTGATTATCTGGTTCAATTAAAAAAGAAAATGGAGAATGGCCCTCAAGTCTTTTCCAACGTCAACCTCAACCCCTGGTGGGACTTCACAAGTTCGATAACAGGCATATCCACTCTCTCAAACCCTTTAAAAAATTAATAAATATGAAGGCGCAAGAGCCCGGCATGCACTTTGGGGTCCTTACTATGGTCTGGAACTTGGGAGATTTGATCTCTGGCGGTAGAGATGGATTCCAAAACAGCCATAAACCCAATAAAAAGTGAAGAAAAAAGTCTGTCTTTTGTCCATAATCATCAACAAATGCAAAAACCTGATTGACCCATTTTGATTTCCCACATCAACGATATCTATAAAAAACTAATGCCTAACTATAAATGTAGGTATAGAATAAGTATATTGTGATGAATAATAATTATTATAATTTGCCAGCTCATGGCAAAAGCTCCTTTTGGGTTCCCTCTTTGATTAGGTAAAGTAGTGAGATTTTTGGTATATGATTAGTTAAAGTTTTTTTTTGGTAGAATGATTAGTTAAAGTTGAGATCTCATGAGCAAGCCACCGATTTGTTTTTCATAACTTTATGCCAAAGTGGAAGATAGATGGTTTAACCCTTAATCTAGTTTAATGATTTGGACACACAAATATGAGATGAGAGCCATGCGAATGATCTCTGGATTTCGTAACAGGATCCTGAAACTAGAAAAGCAGGAGTCAGGAGAATCAATTTCTATATTGGATCTCACGATTGTTTGAACCGGATTAATTAAATTTTCTGAATACCGGTAGTCAAGTATCAAAAAAATAATTATTTAAATTTTGCAGGTACTCAAAGATGCCAACTTTGACTGACTGGATCTAAACTAGATTTTGGCCGAATTCTAGGAAATAAGAACAAATTCATGTCTAATAGAGGCAACAAAAGAACAAAAACCCTAACCTCTTGGAAGTTGCTCTTAGATCCCAGAGCTCACGACACCCAACAAACAACCTAATCTCTTAGGAAGTTGCTCCGATGCTCATGCCATGCGAGGCACTATCCTCTCCTCTTTGGCTCCGAGCCATTCTCACCATTCTGTCTATTATAAATTTATAATATTATTGGATGCCTTGAAGTTGCATAAGCATTTTGATAATAATCACTACCTTGATTTCTGCAACAAATATATTTATCATGCCCATACACTAAATCATGATGGGCACCACACACTCAATCATGATGGGCAACTCTTATATGAAAATGATTTAAACTTTCAAATTATTGTAGTTCATCTGATGTCGTCCTATTCTCATTAAAGATTTTGAATTCAAATCTCTCCTTCCACCACTCATGAAAACTAGGGCGAAGGCAGGTGGCTGAGGGACAATCGCTCTTCAAATTAAAAGAAATTATATATAATTTTAAAAATTATAGCTCTTGGGTATATTTTGTATCTCTAAAAGTTATTATTTCATTCTGTTTGAAGCTATAACTTCAAATATATATTCTGCTTCACCCTATAATATAAATTTTATGTCTACTTCAACTTAATTTTGTTCGCAGATCCTTATTTCGAAAATTTTAGTCAAAATCTATTATGTGATATTTTAGTGTATATTAGAATATGCATAAAACTATTTAGAAAAAATTCAGATTATGAGATTAAAAGTTCAATTAATCGTTATTTTGGATTTATTTTCAAATTATTTTTTATTAAGAGAATGATCGGTTATACTTGTAGCACTTTCAAATTATTTCTGATTAAGAACACTAATCGTCTTATATAGAACCGATAAAACTGATCAAACCCTAAAAATTAAACATAATTTTTAAATAACCTTAAAAGATGAATTATTTTAATTTTCAGTACTATATTTAAATTTATTTATGAAAAATTATAATTTATATATATCTTATAGGGGACACCTACATCTATTCGATCCAATGATCGAATATTGATACCCTCAAATAAGGTTTTGGTTTTGAGTACTATATATGATAAAAACAGATATTAAAAGAATTTTATTTTTAAAAGAATCAATTAAATTCAAATCAAATTTAGTTATATATCTATGATTATCGATAATTTATATTTATAAAAAAAAAAAAAAAAAAAAAATTGGAGCCAAAATGGGGTAACTCGTAGACAATGTCCATATAGCCCTCACACGTGATCTCAATGTCACCTTATTATCGGTGCTTTAAAATTGATTGGATTTTTGTGGTCCATGTGTCCAAATTTCATGTGGCTAATTGTCAGTTTGGCCCCACCAAAGTAGCCAGCCTTACGTGGATCACTCCCTTGCCTTTGCCTTGCTGCTGCTCTTTTCTGGTCATGACTCCTCGTGCATGAGTCATGACCTGTCTCTTGAATAGGGCGAAGGATTCCAGAGTGGTCCATGTAGGGTTTTCGGGGTAGAATCAAATATTCAAAAAGTGACCCAAATTTTAATAATGATTCTATAAAATTTTCATGTGGGGGCTCTCAAAATTCGATTGTACTTATTCTCTCATTCCAGCATGCAAAATAGTAAAATTTCATTTGCATAATTTTTTTTCTTAATTATAAAATTCAATATATAAATCGTTGTGTAACGAAAAAAGAATAATAAAATTCCATCATCACAACAATTTATATTAAAGTTGAGTAGAAATTAAAATGAAACTTTATTAATACTTATGTTATTATAGATTTTTGATATTCCATATAATAAAACGGTATAGGTGATATTTTTTTCAATTAAAATGATTTTTTAAAAAAATATATATAGTTTGACGATTAATGATCTAATTTTCTCGTAAAAGGGAGTTTGAATTATTATTATTATATTAATAAGTTTTTATATTTAAAATTTTATTATCTAATTTTAATTGAGTACAGTTTCGATTCTTTCAAAAGGGTCTTGATTTGCTATTTTGTAAATAGTATAATATCACAAGGTTCATGAGCTAAGGAAGGAACTTCTCTCTCTCTCTCTCTCTCTCGAGGACATTTTTATTGTTTACTATACACTGTAAGCTATATTACCTTCTCCTTTAATCTAAAAGCGCACTTGAATCCATGCACAATCATCCTCTTTTAGAGCAAAACTCCGAACCATTAACTTTATATGAATATGAGAATTTGATTCGTAAAGACTGTCTTTTATTTTAGATAAAAATAATAAAAATTTTATTTTTATCAGGTAACCCGAATACCCAAAAAGAAGGTGGAGCATAGAGTTATTAGCATTTCATGTAAATTCAATTGATCATGATAGTTTTGGAGCTATCATTCAAAAGTTTTTGTATTATTGTTTGTTGGGTGCTTTCTAAAAGACACTACACAGCCCATTTGCATAAAAATCACACGTTTGTGCTAAAGGGAATGGTACTTAGAAGGTAATGCAGCCAAAAGGAGAAAGATCCTTAATTTCACAAGTTTCAATCCAAACAAAAATAGGGTAGAAAAAGAATATGCCAAGTGATAGTGGTAATACACACACACACACACATATATATATATGCATGCATGCATGCATGCATGCATGTATGTATGTATGTATGTATGTATGTATGTATCAAAGAATTTGACTGAGGAGAATACATTCAAATTTACCCATTTGATTACATTGGGAGGAGGGAAAAGGAAGAAGAAAGAAAATTGCCATTTTTCGTGTTAAAATGATTAAATTATACTTAAAAGAAGGTAAAAAAAGGAATAATTAAATACTTTGTCATATTTTTACTATAATAAATTAATTAATTATTGAAATAAAATTATGATAACAGGGAAAAAGAAAGAAAAAAAATACTAAAATTATTTCTCTTCGAATAGGGAGGGAAACTTTTCTACCTTCTCTTAGTACCAGAGAGAAAATATTGAGCACTGAAAGGATCACATTGTTATAGCTGGATCACTGAGTTCTTGTCATTCGTCGATAGAATTCACCTTACGTATTCACTCCATTAACTATTTTTTTCTCTATTTTCATTTTAAAATCTTTTTCAAGATAATTAAAATTGGGATATACCAAACAAGAGAAGGGAAAATATTTTCTTTGTTTTTATCTTATTATTTCTCCTTTATTTATTTATTATCTTCTTTGGCCTTACATCTCAAAAGAGAGGATCAAGCCTTCCATTAGTTAAATCTCTGGTTGTAAGCCAAGTACCTCACACTCGATGGTACGGAAATACCGGTATTAATAACCAAAAGCTGCTATTGAGCAGAGATGACACAAAGTCTCATTCATGGTGTCTTCCTTTTTTCCTTTACAGATATTTTCTTTAATGATAAGTCACCATCAATGGTGTGAACTGGAACTGTTTAGATTTGTGATAATGGGTATTGTATTGAGAATTTTAATTTATTTTAATGGAATTTAATCTTAATTTTTTTTAAATAGAATCAAAATACATATTTATGTAAACTAATTTATTAAATAATAGATGCAAAGCTTTTTAATGTATAAAAGTTTAATTGGACTTTATATGATTTATAAAATTTAAAAGGATAATTAATATCATTTAGTGGTTAAATATTAATATTTTTTAAATAAAGTTTTGATATAGAGTTTTGTTTATAAAATTTTATTTAAAAAAATTTATTTTTTAAAAATTTAATTTAATATGAATAAAATTTAATTGAATTTAATATGAATATTGAATGTTTATGGTCCAAAAAAGTAAAAGGGTTAAAAAGGTTACGTGGCCCTCCGCATTTAAATGATCGAAATGCCTTTTAACTTGCAGCCCATTACTCACGTGAAATGGGGAAGAGAATTAAAGAGAATGCAGACATGGAAATTTGAAGGCACAAATGCCATGCAGACACGAGAGGAAGCTTCGTGCAAGCAGCTAATCATTTGGAAGCAATTACAATAAATAATAATTTTTTATTTAATACAAAAAAAGGGAGAGGCACAAGTTTCAAGACAAGCTCCAATCATAGCATTAAAAGGGGTCTCAAAGGACTATTGATTTGCCATGGCTCTCATCCTTGAAGAAAGATCATGATTTGGCTTCTTATCCATAAAATAAATATATAAAATGAATAGAAATTAATGTGCAAAAGGACACAAATGCCTTTCTTCTCAATAACCCTTGTAGACGTTTTCAGTAGTGATTTGGATGTATGTGCCATGCAGACACGAGATACACAGTACTTGATGTTTTCTATGGAACTGTAGTGGCCTTAGTCTTTCGGCCCACCATTTGAGGGGATCTGTGGTATCTTCCCCAAGTTTGAATGGATTCATTGGGAAGGATGAGAGAAAAGACTCCTATATTTAGTTCATATATTTCAATCAATCAAACTATTTTGGATCAAATATTCTCACTTTTTTGTACTACATTTGATTTTGATCGAAAAAAAAATATTCTTAAGGAGAATAGGGTAAACTTTATAATTTACCAAAAATATGAATTATTTTAATATTAAACTCTAAGCTTAACTGATAATCACTACAATCATATTTTTATCTCACTAATTAAGATCAACTATATTGATTTTTTTATATTATTATATTTTATTTCATATCGTATACTGAATTATATAATTACTTTTTTATAGAACAATAATAATTATGTTTTTATCTCATTAAATAAGGTCGACAATATAGATATTTTTATATTATTGTACTACATCTTGTATCATATTTTCATTTATATTTAAATAATTCATATCGTATACTATTTTTGTTATCCAAATCTTCTTAAATTTTGCTATATCTCGATTAATATGAGTACTATCATATGAAAATTGGATATTAAGCTAATTTTCTGTTATTTAAATTATTTTATGGCTCATTTTTCTTCCAAAGGAAGAGTCTGCAAACTCAAACCTCCGTTTAGGGAAGAACTAAAATCTAACTTCTAACCACATCAATAGGTTCATCAACCCTTAACTCATCTCGTCTTAAAAATAGATTTCAGAAAACATCATATTGCAGACCCAAAAAGAAAAAAGAAAAAAAAAAGAAAGAAATCTCTTAGATTAGAATCATTTGTTTTGTGAATTTTATATCGATACTTCATAGTTCAAACTCCCCAAGTCCCAACCAATTAATAGAGTTTATTAGATCTGATCATATATAAAACCATACTACACATACATTTCTTTTGCTTCATGGCCATGCAAGACCTCCTCTTGTGATTGCTTGCATAAGTTCTTTGGTTGATTACAATATGTTATATCTCAGAGAAAATCCAAAAACATTCATATCAAAATATCATATAGTTCAATTTTAGTAACAAATCATAAATTAACAATAAAGAAGGAATTTCGAAATCAACTTTGCAATAGTTTTTGGACTTTATATACTTCGATTTCTACTAAATAACCTTTTTATAATTACAGTCAAAGATTATTTCCATCGAAATTCAATAGCATCTAAATATATATAAATATATACATATATATATATATATATATATATCTAGAAATAAATACAGAGAGAGGTGTCCAAATTTAGCTTAGATAAATTATCAATATAATAATAATGGAAATTTTTTATTATTACTTATAAAATCTCATATTTTCTTATTATATTTTTTATTTTAATTAAAAAGTATTATAATTTAAAGAAGAAAAGGTAGAGATGAATTAAAACAGATTACAGAGAAATGATGCACCTTAACACCGCGAAGAACATAGATATGAGGATGATTTTGATTTTGGATAGTTTGGACTGGGTGATGTGTGGAAATTTATTAGAAAGAGGTCTTAAGGACACTAAATTCCTTAATTAAAAATAGTTAATTAAGATTTAACAAATGTTTTATGGGTCTAATAGTAGGGTATTAGACTCTTTTAATTAAAATCTTGAATTTGAGTTTTGAAAATAGAAAAATAGGTATCGGGAAAGTCAGGTTTGTGAAATAGACATCACAGTGCTTAAACTCGATTAATCGGATAACTTGAATTTTGGTTGGTAAAGAAAAAAAAGAGTTAATTTGTATTTAATATAAGCCCATTAAGCACGCCTACCTTTCTTCTTTGATTTTATATGTAATTAATCTCTGGTGTTTTAGGTGTTTAGGGGTTGGGGGTGTAGATGAGTCAATAATTTTTTGCAGGGTAATCTAGGTGATGAATTGTATCACACTCAATCAACTTGATTTGAGTTTTGTCTTCTACCTTTATATAATATGGGCAATAAATGTTTTTCCTTTACTTTCTATGGATTGGACATTGGTGTTACGTATAGGGTACCCTAAACTTGGCCTACCTTCCCTAAATGGAACACCACATAGTCACAAAGAAGCCATTGTTAGGTTTAAATTCTTAGTAGAAAAAACATTTTGCATGCGAAAAGCATTTGTTTTAACATTACATGCTAGTTTGAAAATAAAGATAGGGTTTGCCTCAAAGAACTAAAATGTGAATAATGACATAGTCTGATGTCTATTTGTGGCAATAGAAAGGAAATGACTAAAAAAAATGAGAAGATTATATTAAGTGGAAAAATATAACTAAAATGATGAATCGGTAATTGGTGTAATGAGTAGATCATTATGTCCATTAACCAATAATACAAGTTTAATTTGCGATTTTGGTATAGAGTTGATTATGTTGAGAGGCCCTTACTCATCTAAGAGGGATCATCTCAATCGAGTCAATTCGGATTAATTATGACAAAACTTCAAACATCAGACGGTAAACCGAGTCCAGAGGTTAAAAAAAAAAAGTATAACTAAAATGTCTAATATAATAATAAGATTTGGAAATAATCTATACTAATACTATACAATTGTGACCCCTTGCAAAGGACATGGGTTTGGAGTTTGGGTTCCTCCCCTAAAAACCCTTGAAGAAAAGGGCAAAATATATTTTTTCTGCGCCTCACATTTCTGCGGAGTAAAATCAAATTTTAATATATTATGAAATATCTTTTTCTTCTTAGGAGTCCTTTTTAAACTGACCTTTTCTTTTTCTTTTAATCATAATAAAATAAGTATTAATAATTTATTTAGTCAATATTATAATGAATACATATTTTTACTATATATTATATTTCTGAAAAAATAGATTGAACAGCTCAACCAAAGAATATTTTTGGAAATAAAGTGGCCTTTAGTAAATGAAGTCAAAACAAATAATATTTTTAGTATAGTATACAAAAAATTCATAGAACTAAAGATCTCTTTTTGAAATTGACAACAGGCATATGTAGGAATTTATATCTTCTACCAACCCTAAATATAGTGAGGAGCTCAAACATCAACACAAACCTTCAACTTTGATAATTACCCTTACAAAGTTTGATAATTGAAGTGTAACTTATGATTTATTATATGCATAATTAATCTTTTATGTATTTATTAAGAGATATGCGAGTTTAAATTTACAGAATGTGAGATTATCTTTTTAATATAATTATTAAATGAATTGAATTCATTAAAATTTAAAACTGCGACATTAAAGAAACTATAAGTACATAACTAATAGACTATGGATCTGTTTGATTTAACTGATAAAATTCAACTAATAGTTGATTATCAATAGTTGAGGATGGATAGCTGATGGCTGATGGTCGATAACAAATCACTAATGGCAGTTGTTGTTCATTGAAATAGAAAATTTGATATTTGTTGTTATTAGTATAAGATAAGTAAGATAACAAATATTCGAAAACAATTTTTAACAAGTTAAAATTTATTTTTGCAGGTTAATGAATTTGTTTATAACTTTTGAATTATAAGGTGTAATTTTGCTTATTATTGGATCACTTTACACTCTTTTAACTATTGAAAGAAACCAACAATCAAAAATAGATAACTTAACAACTATACTTTTTTTTTTTAAAACCAAAAAAAGTGTGAAAAACTAAATTTTAAAAGAAGACATGTCCCGAATATTAGTTTAGAAGAGTGATACATCTCACGAGGAGAAGAGCAAAACTTATGAAGTCTAGGAGAGACTGACGGCCCTAATTTTATAAGAATATCAGTTATCACCTTCTTTAAAAACAAAAGACATCTGATACATGATGAATTAGATACTGATATTTTCAAAGACTATGAAACTTGAGATACTAAGGAGCTAACTATACTAAACACCTCAATATCGTCTTAAAGGGATAATTTAATGATTATAATCTCTCTCTCTTAATTTGATATTCTGATTTCAAATCGTGATATAATCAAAAAAAAAAAAAAAAAAAACCAATATCTTTCTTGTGTATTCATAATAAAGTTGACATGATAAAATTGTGATTTAAGTCCAAGATGTTATTAGAAACAAAAGCCCTCACCAAAATCAGGGCAAAACTCGTCGTTTTATATGAAATCCAAATGGGAGGGTGAAAATGGGGACCCCATTATTTTTTACCACAAGGGGGAGTGAAGCTCACGCCTTGAAGTGCGACTGAAACAAGAACCACAAGCAAAGAAAATGACGAAACATCACACACTCAAACGTGTGAGAACCGCGTATGCGTGGCTACTTGCTTGTCCCGCATTCGTATACGCGCTTTCTCAGTGGGTCCCACTCTCACCTTCGTGCTTCGGTATCCTCTTCTGCTGCTCAAACAAAACCAAACCCCTCTTCTCCATCCTCTCTCTCTCTCTCTCTCTCTCTGCAAAAAAATTTTCACCGAGCTAAAGAACTGCCAAAATCCAATTGAGATATGGTTGTGTGGGTTAATTTTGGGCCATACCCCTCATTTATAAGCATTAATTGGGCTCTGTATTATTCGCTTCTACTCCCAAATATCTTTTGCTTTGAGTGTTCCTGGACTCCCTAGGAGAATAATCAGAAGTCCCTGCAGTTGTTATCGCATAAACAACGTAACTATTCTTTTGGATTTTTTTTTTCTTTTTGAGTTTGTAATCATCGGAAATGGCACAAAAGAGGCAACAGGAAGATGGGAAATATCGTACATCCGAGGACGGGATTGCCGAGGATAAGCGGAGGAAGCTGCGTTCTTTTAGGAGGTTGTTTTCTTGTACACTAACTAAGAAATTTTTGATTAGTAGTTTTGATGGGGTTTGATTATTTTGATCGAATTTGAAAGTATTGGTGTGTTTTTGGTAAGTAATGTTGTGAATGTGCATGACCTTCTTGGAATTGGTGCTGGGATTGTTGTTTTGGGGTTAAAAATCGGTGGTTTTTTTTTTCCACATGAATTTCAACCTTACGTATTCAGTATCAGAAATTTTGATTGTTATTCTTGATGGGGTTTGATTATTTTGATTGAATTTTGAATTGGGCGTGTTTTTCATTGAGCATTTTTGCAAATGTGCATGGCATACTTGGAACTGGTGTTTCTTGAAAAAAAATTGATCTGGAGTTTTGACATGAATTTCAACTACACCTGTTTCCTTTTTGTAATCAATCTTGTAAATATGCACGACCCGCTTGGGGTTGAGCTTGGAATTGATTCGGGGTTTGTTGTTTCTTGATAAAAAAATTACTTGGTTTTTTCGCATGAATTTCAACTATTGTTGTTTCAGTTGCTGTTAGAGATTTAGGAATTGTGTAATGGTGGTGAGAATTTGGAAGGATTTAGGTTCCACGGCCGTGGTTTATCTTGGTTGCATGTTCACTGCTTTTTTATATATTGTTGGGAGGGGAACCGTAGTTGATAATTTCAATGACCTCTGCTTTTGGCTATTGGTAGTCTAATCTTGTTGTCAATAATTCAACAGTGTGGTTATGGAGGTGTTGAAAATGCAGTCGCTGCAGGATTCACTGGAACCCTTGATTCGAAGAGTTGTAAGTGCATCATTCATAGCTTACTGTGTTGAAAACAATTTCTTGATCATTCGAGAATTTGGCCCAATATTCTTATATTTGTTGCGGAAGAAATGCAGAATTTCTGCTGAAAAACCAAACAGATGCCTTTTGCATGTCTCTTTGGTTAACAAGGGGCAATACATTGTGGAAACTTAAGTTTTCCTCTCGCTTCTCTTGTGCTTACGACGAGTGGTCTGGTATTTCTTCTTTGGAGAGAGTGCGCGAGTTATTTATGATTTTTTTTTTTATTTATTTTTGGGAATATATTCCAACCTCAAGTGTACAATTTGTGAGCAGTAGTTTATGACTTTGGTGCATTAAACCCCTGGAAAACAGGCTTACGTTCTCTTGATAATTTTTTTATGCAGTCAATTTCTAGTGATTGGGTTTTTCATGAGTTGGAGAATCGATAAAACTGAACTATCTGGGTGTGTTTTGCACACGTTTCTATATACTTTGATACATGTATATGTCCTGTTTTCCTCCCATGTTATCTGAAATGGTTGTGCTCTAACCTAAGTATATGGACTTCAAATTTTGGAATCTTGGATTTCCAAGAGTTTAAACATGCAAGCACTTCTCTTTATCTTCCATCTAAAAATTCTTCCTACACTTATAATAGATATGTCCACTTACTTATAATTTCTTTCCATATTTTTGTTGTTTGTGGTTTTGATTTGTGCTTTTATCATTATAAATTCTCACCTTGCATTTTTTTACTTTAAAGACCACAAATGACCAGAGTTGAATTCTGTTTCCTTTTGCATATTATGTTCAGGTATCTTTATCTATACTGAGTTCACAGATAGGTGATGATTGTTACATTTTTTGTGTTATCAGGTAAAAGAGGAAGTTGAAGCAGCTTTGAAAAAATATTTAACTCATATGAAGAGGTGAGAATTGCACCTTCTGATAAGACTGTCCTAATGCAGAGCTTTGATCAGTAAAAATTGATAGCATGATTAAAATATGTTCACGCTTGTCTTCTTGTTCAGGAATTATGACAAAGACGTACACCCTTCTGAATTGAGAAATTTACAACTGAAATTTGTAAATAATCTCTCTCTTCCTGTATTCACTGGAAGCCGAATTGAAGGAGAAGATAGTTGCAACTTAAAAGTAGCTTTAGTTGATGCTTTTACCGAACAAATTATTAGCTCTGGCCCCATGTCGTTAGCAAAGGTGGAAATTGTTGTTCTTGAGGGAGACTTTGATGGCGACGAAGGTAATAACTGGACTCTGGAAGAGTTCAAGACTAACATTGTCAGAGAAAGGGAAGGAAAGAAGCCCCTCCTGACTGGGGATACTTTTGTGAATCTACAAGAGGGTGTTGGATTAGTGGGTGAGATTTCGTTCACAGATAATTCAAGCTGGACGAGGAGCCGCAAGTTCAGACTAGGGGCAAGAGTTGTGGATAACTCGGATGAAACTCGAGTGAGGGAAGCAAAGACAGAATCTTTTATTGTTAGAGATCATCGCGGTGAATGTGAGTTCTTTTCTGTTTGTTCTCTGAATGCTATCTCTAGCTTTTCATGATTAACTTGTCTAAATGTATCTTTAGCATATTGAGATTTTCCATTTTCATGTTTTGGTGCATGCAGCCTATAGATAGTTTGATGCAGTTTCCAAAAAGTTGGTAAACATTATGGAGCAAATTAGCCCCAGATGTAAATTATGTGAGCATGTGAAAAGGCGAACTGGTATAACTAAAGGTGCAAGCTAACTGAGGAATTGAAAGCATAGAGAAGAGCCCTTTTTCTAATTATAGAAAAAAAAAAAAAAAAACAAAACAAAACAAAACAAAACAAACATGTTACTTGACTGGTTTCTGTGTTTCTATGAAGATATCTAGAATTTAAGGCATGATACAAAGAGCTTTGGTTAATAAGGATTTTACTTGTTTGCATTTTCTGTTAATCTATTCCCAAATTGCTCCTATAGTGGGGAATGAGAAGTACTTTTGTTGGCTTTTTTTGGTTAATTCGATTTTGATTATTGGTACTATTTAAGCATATGCACAAGTCAGGGTACAGGAAATTATAGTTTTACTCGCTATGTTCCTTATTCAGTTATGGTCAATTATTCCTCTTGAGAAACTGCATCTTTCTGAGTTGCAATTTGCATCTGGTCCACTGTGTTATGTTCTGGGATGTCAGGGATGTTGCTTTGATGTAGAAATGTGTGGATGGTCATGGATGAATTGTATTATGGTGTCTCTGGTATACCTGTCTCTTATTACTATTTGCTAAAATGGGGAGAAATGAGCTTGCATAATTACAAAAAGATTTAAAGCTATAAGATTGGGTTCAAACATGTGGCTTTGGGTACATATTATGGTGATTAAATTTCTTGTTGGAAATAATGAAGATAAAAGATTCTCATTCAGTTTGTGGTTCCTTTTCCAGTGTACAAGAAGCACTATCCCCCATCTTTGTTTGATGAAGTGTGGCGACTGGAGAAGATTGGAAAAGATGGGGCTTTCCATAAGCGTTTGAGTAGAGAGAACATCCACACAGTAAAGGATTTCCTCACACTACTTGTCCTGGATTCTCCAAGGCTTCGAAATGTAATTCTTCAATTTCGTCCTTTTTGTGGTGTTATTAAACATATCATAACTTTTTTTTGCATTTGTGTCATTTTAGGATTAATATATTTGATAAAGGAACATATTGCAGCAGGTTTTTTTTTTTTTTTTTTTTTTTTTTTTATATATATATATATATATATATATAACTTTTTTACCTGTTTAAGGTATGGGCTAAGATGTAGAATATCCATGTTAGTGCAAATTGGTGATTTTAAGGTGTGGCCTCGTCTTCAAGGACAATGAAGATTTTAAAATTACACTGTCGCGAGATTGACTAGGCTGAAGGGAACCAGACAACAGATAGTTTTACATCTAGTTTAAGTTTTTGGAGTCACCTTTCCCTCTCGATATGTCCCCTCGCCTGATCTAGGATGAAGGTTTGGTTTGATAATGCGATAAGCAACACTATGGTGCAAACAATGGTGATCAACTCTCGTAATGGCCAATTCGAGCCTCTATATGATTTTTGGTCATGAAAATTAATTATATCATCTCTCTTTTCAAATTTGACCTTGTGACAGATTTGTTCACTGGATGCCTACAGATCCTGGGTACTGGCATGTCAGCGAAAATGTGGGAAGTCACAGTGGAACATGCTCGGACATGTATGTTGGATAAGAAGTTGTACATCTATCCCCCTTCTGGCTCTCAACAAAAATCAGGTGTTGTTTTCAATGTTGTGGGTCAAGTAATGGGAGCGTATATAGAAGGACACTTTGTTTCAATCAATGAGATTTCAGATACTGAAAAGGCAGGCCTTTTCCGCGTTCTTCTTTTCTTGTCTTCTGCTCCTAACTTTTTGCTTCATTCTCTTCTAAATAATCTTTTGATGTTCAGGCTGAAGCTCAAAACTTGGTTATCACTGCTTTCAAACATTGGGATCAAGTAGAGGCCTTTGATGATGATACCATTCTCACAGTTGGGTCTTCACAAATTTCTAATATTCAATATCCATCAAGCTCACCCAAGACAGAGAGTTCTAATGGCAGTAAATCTTTGACGTCTCAGAAGATTGGGAAATTTGGTTTTGCACAACCAACTGCCTCATCACCAGACATAATCTCATCCATCTACTCCATTGGGGGCATGAGTAGCTTGGATGATTTAACCATGCATGGTATTGATTCGGTGGATCTCAGATATGACCAGCATTTGAATTTGCCAGTTGAAGTGAACAACTCCTTAATCTGTGACACAGAAAGCATGATGACCCAGGCTCTCTGTGGAGATGAACATCTGCAGTTCTTCAATACGGAATGTCCCCTCCAATTACAGGAATCGCAAGCTGATCTGCAAAGCGTCGTTAGTAATTTCCTTCAATCCCGCTCAGTAGATAAGGCTCAAAGGAGATGGAGCAAGGTGTACAGTGTGCTGAAATGGTTCTCCATAAGAAAGATTGTGACTTTGAGAAGGAATCTCTTGGAAAATGCTGAGATACCCGTGATGGCCTGCAGAATATGATTTTTGTAGGTCCGATAATTAGCGGTAGCTACCTGGGTCACAGTCATTCGTATGCTTGGAGATTTTACTGCTTGTCAATACAGTTTTTGGTTCTAAAACCTTTCATGTCTTCCAGGTCTTCCCGCCGGAAATCGGACAGGCGTTTGTTTCATGCATGTCAAAATTGTAAGTATGTGTATGTTTTTTTTCGCAGTTTTAGTCTGGTTTCTGGCTGTGGAGGCTTTGTTAAAGTTTCAACAAGAAGCAATAAATCTAGATGCTTAGAATTCATGAGTGGCGTTTCCTATTTATCGTTTTTGTAACAAAATGTCAGTTCAATGAAGGTGAATTTTCGACGCCTTAAATTCTTTTCCATGACAAGCTCCATGCAAGTTCTAGTACTTGTGATATCCTGTGATAATCACTAAGCTGTGCTGATAAATTCCAAACTTAAAATGCCAAAAAGTAAACTCATTTTTTTTTTTTAAGTCTGCATGGTTGCATGGTTTCAATGATTGTTTCTTAGTGGTATTCATAAAAATCCTATTTGCACAGAAACGGAAAGGGTGAATAGAAACAGTAATGGAAAAACAGAAACGGGAAAATTAAAAGGATGACGGAAAAGCGAATATGGATATGAAACGATATGAGAAAATCGCACTTTATGAAAATACTGAAAACGAAAATGGGTATAAACGTGTAAATATAAGAATTTTTATATAAATATTAATTATTTTATAAAAATAAAAAAATAACCATATTTTATAATAAAAATATAAAATAATTCAATATGTAATTATTAATAGTAAGATAAATAATATAAAAAATAAAAATTATAATTTTATAAATAAATAATTTATTGAATATAAAAAAATGTGTAAACATAAAAAGTATAAAATTTTTATATAAATATTAATTAATTTATCCTATTAAAATATTTTAAAAATAAAAAATGTTTTAAAAATGATAGCAAAACCCTAGTATTGAGAAATTATCATTCGTTATTGATGAAAACTGGCTATGCTTTGTGTGAAGTTGCAGCGGGAACGTTGCTTTACACTCTGTGGTTTGCTGTCTTTGAAATCATTTAATCATATTGTGGTTGAAAACCTCTTTAAAATATTATTATTATTATTATTATTATTATTATTATTATTATTATTATTATTATTATTATTTTGCTTTCTTTTTTGTCGGACAAGGAGGTATAGCCTTTTTTTTTTGTTACATAAGGATTTGAACTCCGATTTACGAGATTAGGGGAGGGAGTTATGACCACTAACTTATTCCCTTAGGACAGGGCATTGCCTTTTGTCATGAATTCCATCTTAGTTTCCAACAAAATCATAAAATGGTGTTTAAATCCAATAAGTTCTCTCACCAAATAGATTGACCTTTTGGGTTGAGTTTTCTATTGGTTTTGAGTCCATCAAGTGAGTCCATGACAATTGATATCAGAGTGAAACTAAAATGAAAAAGGACTATTTGGAAAAGATCTACCTAATGCTTGATAAGACCTAAAATTGAGCCATCCAAAGGGAAAATGGCTATCTGGTGCAGAGTGAGAGTTATCCAAAGAGGAAAAAGGTTATCTGGTGTCAGAGTGAGAGTCGTTTAAAAAGAAAAATGATTATCTGGTGTCAGAATAAGAGCCGTCCAAAAAAAGAAAAATGGCTATCTACTATCACGAAGAGTTCAGAGTGAAAGTCGTCCGTCTTTTCAAGGAACGGGTAATATCATAAATCTCACATTGGTTTCTAACAAAATTATAAAATAGTACTTAATTTCAATAAATTCTCTCACCTAATAGATTGACCTTTTAGGTTGAATTTTTTATTAGGTTTGAATTCATCAAATGAATTTATAACACCTTTCTACCACGCAAAGGGTGCTTAAAACTTAAAATGTAAATTATCATGACGGAGGAGCTCATGTCACTCTATACGGATTGATGGTTAGGATTAACAATTGGGTCGTGTCGGCCCGAGCTCAGCACATTTTAAAGGGGCAAGCTCGGCTTATTTCAGGCTCAGGTCGAGCTTGGGCACGCCTTTTAGACCTGTTTCAATATTGGGCTGAGCCTGGACATCAGTAGGCTGGGCTTGTTATAGGCTTGTTTAGTTATTTTTTTAATTAAAAATTAAATATTATGGTATTTAGAATGTGATTTTAATAATTTTAATATATTACTTTTAATATAATTTTTTAATTTTTTATAATATTATTATTGTTAATTTTCATAATAATGTATAATTTTTAATGATATGGTGATATCTGTTTTGTATTTTATTTTAGATAATTTATGTATTTTTATTTTATATTTATTATAGTATAAAATGAGTTAAAAATATGAAAAATGAAATTATGTAACAAAAAAATTATAAAAAAATTATATTTCAGGTAGAATTTAACCCGAAATGGGCCCGAGGCTCTTCTAATTTTCAAACTGAGTTCGAATTTCAATTTTTTAAGTTTTCTCATGCTAAACTTGGCCTTGAATCCATTAAAATTTAATCGAACCGCTCAGACTTTGCAAAACCCGGCTCGAAACGCCTCGTTGCCACCCCCGGTGATGGCATCAGTTTTTACTTTCGTTTTTGCCAAAACTGAGTCCAAGCAAGCCCGGTAACGTATTTCACTTTACCTCCTTGGTTAAGTTTGAAATCAGTGGGTATTCAAAACCTTATCAACCCCTAGAGATTAGTTTTTGTTAATAGCAGTGTTTTGATAACCAGATAAGACTGGCCAATCTGATCAATCGGACCAGAATCCCATTCGGTTTTTATTATAAAATCGGATTTTTTAAAAATTGATCAAGACCGGTCAAACCTGTAGTTGAACCTGATGAACCGACTGGTCTAACGGGTTTTTTAATATAAAAAATATGTAAAAATTTTCACTTCACCACTATACTATTTATTATTATTATTGTTTGAATATATTATAATTTATATTTATTTATAATTTCATTATAATATCATCCCATTTTTTATTTTAAAATTTCTCCATACTCTAATATTTTACTCACACCCACAAAAAAATATCTCAATTTTTATTTTAAAATAAAAATTAAAAATTAAAAACTATAAATAATGAGACGGTATTTTTCATATAATTTGATTGAATTAAATTAAATTACAATTTATCGTAATTTTGAATTTTAAAATTCAAAATATGAATTTATATTATTATATTGTTAAATTAAAACTCATAATCATTATTTTTATTTATTTATTTTAAAAAATTAGAATGATATTTTGATACTATTATCTGAATTTAAAATTTTTTAATTGAAATTATTGTAATAAATAACAAGTTGAGGTAAAAATTTAATAAACGTGACCGGTCATTCATTTTATGGTATATTTTTATATTCATGTATTAATGAAATAAATTCATTTTTTATAAAAATATATGAATTTTATTTTATTTTAAAATATATAATATATAAATTAAATATGGTATCATCGTGATAATATCATTCAGTTCGTGAAATGATCCGATCAATTTGATCAATGAATCAATAAATCCGAATCATCAGTTCGGTTTTGAAAACACTCGTCAAATCATCAGTTCGGTTTTGAAAACACTCATCAAAAGAGAGGCTTGATTAATCCAGTTGGCAACCATATAGAAAAAGTCATGCTCTCCTTGGAATTTAAGTAATGGACAATGACATGAGCGGTGCATCTAATCTTATCTGTTTCCCGGTACTCCATTGAGAGGGACAGTTCATTCCGAGCATGCATTGGTTGACCCATGTGATGGTAACCCCTTCTTATATTTGTTTAACTTTGATTATTACGATATGTTTAAAAGTTTTAGCGAGAAAATAAAAAATTAGTTAAGAAAGAAAAAAATAGAAAAAATTATAATTTTCTCTCATCTTGTTTAGAAATTTTATGAAAGAAAAAGAAAGAATTGAGACCCGTTGAGAATAAAAAGTTTTATTTTTAATTTTAAAAAGGTAAATTTTATATATTTACGAGACAATTTTTTTTTTCTCTCCTTTTCTCTCTACTTTAAAAGAAAATTTTTTATATTAAAAATCATTCTATTTCTTCCCTTTTCTTTTCATATAAAACTCTCAAACAAAAAAAAATAACCAATTTTCTCTTCAAATCTCCTAGGTGTTTTTTGAGAAATTTCAATAGGCCTATCCAGTTGCAGAGAAGTGCGTGGACTACTTTTCTCTCTCTTGGTTACCAATACGTCTATGTGGGGCTCAAGCCTTGTGTATAAATGTATGACCATGATATGCAGGATTGAATAAACGCATGGAGACTCAAAAGGGTCATGTTGTGGTGCTCACATACCCTGCACAAGGCCACATAAACCCACTTCTACAGTTTGCAAAGCGCTTAGCCTCCAAAGGACTAAAAGCAACCCTAGCTACCACTCCCTACACTGTCAAGTCCATCCATGCCGAACCCGCAGGGGTCCAGGTTGAGCCAATCTCTGACGGGTTCGATGAGGGTGGGTACAAACAAGCTCCAAGTCTACAAGCCTACATGGAGTCATTCAAGCAAGCTGGTTCAAGAACACTAGCTGAGCTAATAAAGAAATTCAGCAACACAGATGCAGCGGTTATCTGTATTGTCTATGACTCAATGCTCACATGGGCTGTTGATGTGGCAAGAGAATTAAACATTTATTCAGCTGCCTTCGTTCCGGTTTCAGCTACTGTTTTTTCTTTGTTTAGGAGCATTCATCATGGTCATTTGCATCTTCCTGTGAATCCACAAGCTAGACTCCCTTCACTGCCTGGCTTGCCTCCTCTTGATTTTTCAGACTTGCCAAGCTTTATTGCGGAACCAGTGACCCACTCTGCGTATCTGACAGCAATCATGGAGCAGCAATCTATTATAGAGGAGAATGATTGGGTCTTTGGGAATACTTTTGAAGAGTTGGAAAGTGAGGTAAGTACTTCAAAGCTTGCTCAAAAGAGTTTGAGAGAGAGAGAAAAAGAGAGAGTGCTTGTCTCAGCTGAAAGAGAGATTTTAAATACTTCCATTTTTTTGTTTTGGTATAATTAATCGATATTCAGAACTATATTCTGATTATCTGATTCGAGCACGCCTAACTTGGGGAAAACTCTTTTAACATAATTTTTTCAATTTTTAAATTTTAAACTCAAAATTTAATTAAGAGATCTAACATTCTTATTCACCAAATTGCTTGTCCCTGGGTTGAGTGATTGGTAATAGTTATCAATCAGAAATAATGAACACGGTATCTTTCTTGGCTGAGGTGCATAATGATTCACAGATTATTTCAGAAAAGGCTTGGAGAAAAAATTCTGGCCATTCATGGCACGCTACGGCGTGCTCTACTTTCACAGAGTTCACTAGTATTACTGTTAGAATTGAGAATTTTTAAGAATAATTCAAAAAATATATATATTTTGTTACTTTACTCAGTAAAGTATTAGCTGAAAAGGAGTGAAGATCTTTATTTTGCATTACTTGTATTGGAAAAAAATTGGATGTGTTGGTGGGTGGGTAGAGCAGCTCATAGAAAAGAACATATTATAATATGTAGTTGGTGTGTACTGAAAAAAAACAGAGGGCTAATGCTTCCTCTCCTTTTTCTGCTTCACCTCTTCTTCTTCTTCTTCCTTCTTTTCTTCTTCCTTGACTTATATTTTGACAATTACAAGCAAGAGTAGTTCATAGTTTCATCGATGCTTTTCTCCTTACTTTTAACATTTTGCCTTTCTTGGTCCTGAGTCTGTGAACAGCTAGCGAAGGCCATGTCGAGTCTTTGGCCGATGGTGATGATCGGTCCAATGGTGCCATCAGCCTATCTAGACCAACAAATTGAAGGAGACACATCATATGGGGCTAGCCTGTGGAACCCGACAAGCGACCACTACTTGAAATGGTTAGACACTAAACCCCTCAACTCTGTGATCTACGTATCATTTGGAAGCATGGTTAGTCTTGCAGCTAACCAAGTAGAGGAAATCGCATATGGCTTGAAAGCAAGTAACAGGCATTTCTTGTGGATCATGAAAGATCATGAAACTGAGAAGTTGTCTATGGAGTTCCTACGCTCTATTGATGACTCGGGGTTAATCTTAAACTGGTGCAATCAACTGGAGGTGCTATCTCACTGGTCTATCGGCTGCTACATAACTCATTGTGGGTGGAACTCAATATTGGAAGGGTTGAGCCTAGGTGTGCCAATGGTGGGAGTACCTCAGTGGAGTGATCAACCCACGAATGCGAAGTTTGTAGAGGATGTATGGAGAGTCGGAAAGAGGGCTAAGACAAATGAAGAGGGTGTTGTGAGTAGAGAAGAGATAGAGAAGTGCATAAGCAAGGTTATGGTTGGAGAAAGTAGTGAGGAGATTAAGAGAAGTTGTTGTCAATGGCGAGAGAGTGCTAGGAGGGCTGTTAGCAAAGGTGGAAGCTCAGATAAGAACATTGATGCATTCATAGGTGCACTGCTCAAGAAAAAGAGCAAGTCAAGTTGAATTTCTAGGATTTGTACGATGTGGTTATGTGGGTCATGAGATGCCTTCAAGTAAGTGTTAAGTAGGCCAAGCACTTCCTTGTGTTTCTAGGGTGATTAATGTTTGATTTCACTTGAGAAACTACAGGCATGCAATGATAAGAGACTACGTTGCATTAGTGACACTGGTCTCCTCGGTTCTTTGGACTCTCTTTAAGGGGAGTTCTCTTAACGTTATTCTTTATATTCTCAGTATTCAAACTCAAGTGTTAGTTCCTTCTAGGTCAATTGTCCTTTGGTAGAAAAGTGCATGATGATGAAGAATTGATTGCTACTTGTTCCTAAAGCTTGAATAACAAAGCAGAGTTGGTATGCCCACGAGCCATATTGAACAATAGACCACACAAAAACCATTAAGATAAAGTGATGAATCAGGAGGTTGCCTACCTGTGATAAAGCTTCAAATTTCCCTCAATCTCTCATTTGAAGAGCTTGCAGTGGATTCATGATCGTGTTTAGTTCATCACATCAGAAGTCAATAAAGCACAGAGACAAGAATTCATTCATGGCCATATATGCATGCTGCAACCCTTACTTGTGTTTCTATGCATATATCAGAATCTATATCATTGAAATTGGTTAATTGTTTCCAAGTAAAATGAAATTGCAAAAACTTAATATTGGATTTCTGATTTCGAATTCCACCTAGAAATCCTCGTCTCCATGCGTGGAGTAGGATTACGCGTGACGATTACTAGATGATACCCGTCTTTGGGGATGTTCCCCAAAGATAGGAAAAGCAACATTCACAACAAATGACACAACTTTTTGAATGCCTGGCATGGGATCCGATCCATCCTTCCCTATAGGGCAGTCCCATGGCGGCCAAGCGAAATTCAAGAAACAGATGAACCAGAAAAGCAAAGACTTAAGAGTTATTTCATGGAATGACAACTAGGTGTCGCTTTACAAGCCATCCCACCTCTAGTTTGAGGCTCAAACCTTGAGGTATCTTTGATGTATTTTGGCATCTAAATGAAGGGCCCAATCTGATCTGCCTCTCAAAACGACTAAATCATAGTTGAAATGACACTCAAGACCCATAGACAAACAAATCCATGACGGATTCTTTCAAAATAAGATTAACATGTTGGACAATCAGTACCCTCTTATTCTGATGGGCAATTAGACTACAAGTTGGTAGCACTTGAAGAAAATTAAGAGAACTGCACAATCTGCTGCTCAAGAATCAACGATATGATCAAGCACTTTCACCAGCTGTGTTCGCTTGTTTTCTAGCCTCTTCTCGCATTGTTGCTTTAACATAGATTTCATAGCAACAGCCTGAAATAAAGAAGCATTGATCACCAAATTACTTAGGCATATACAAAATGACACATGGAATTCCAAGGACAAAGAAAGCACTTTGCTATAGTATTCTTTTCCCCCCATACTCTAAATGTCAAAGAAATCTCAAATTCTGATGACTAATTTAGTCCCTTGCATGTATCAAGGAAAGGGAAACAAGTTGAAAGCAACCGTCAAGCAATCTCTAGGAAAGTATTTAACAAATTCGTAAAGAGTATAGCATCTCTGTGACAAATATGATTGAAGAGCTGTCCGTGGTGGTGAATAACAAATCCCATGAATAGCGGTTCCAGGACACTTAACAGGAGCAAGTTGGTCATGCAGTTATTGAAGGTTATGTCACACAATATCACAGAACAACTAGGCATTAAATCCAAATATCACATGTTTTGCTGGCGGATGGAAGCAGGTAGCTGGGAAAGAACGTTGAGCCAAAGGAGCAAACAAGCAAAGCAAAGCAAAGCAACCGGAAAACCAAAATAGCCTCTTAAGAGACAACAAAGACCCTGATCTTTAACAGAACATGCACCTAGACAAAAGTGAATCATCAAAAACATTGTACGAATACCCAGCCAAAATTATTTACAGTATAAGGTTGGGCTGAGATTTTAAGAAACTCTCAAGCCACAGGAACCATCAACCGAGTGTTGGTAACTTATTACTGGTAAATCGGTTCGCACAGTGACAGGACTAACATACATCTGCAATTCAGTAATTAATTCATCCAACTGTCACTACATAAAATTAGTAATTCTAAATATAAAGAAAAAAACATCATACCAGCTACAACAACAATAGTGAGGACATCTCCGACTCTCTTCAGTTTCCATACACTCTTCTTATATGATTTGAATCGTGCCAATGATGGATCCTCTGCCAAGAGCTGCACGGTTGTCAACTTAGTTTTCAACACTGAGTTGCATATACATATTAAATGAAAGTTGCATTGTGTAATAAAATAAAATAAAATAAAAAATTGCAGGACTCATCCCTAGACATTAAAGATCCAAAATGTCAAATAACTCCTTAATTGAATGGACAGAAATGCAAACTTAAAAAGTGCACTTAAGGCAACTGTAGAGAAAAGGGGAACGGGAATAAAAACGTGCATGTGTGTTCATGCAGAAACACATAAAGAAGACACCTAATGCATGCCCTGAATATAACCTCAATGAGACACTCCCTCCAAAAGGTTGAAAATTTACATTAAGCCTACTAAATCATGCCCATGAATTATGGATCCAATATTAGGATGAGGATTTTTTATTTTCTTCCTTGGGTAGCACCAGCCATTAATGCAACAGAAACCAGGTTTCTTTAAAAATTGGGCCAAAACCAACATCCGCCAAGAAAAATCCAACATTTGTTGGGTTAGACAAGAAAACATAAGAAATGCATTTCTTGCCTTTCTTCTTTTGTTTCTCATATTACAGAATTAATGATATCATTTGATAAGCCTATGAAGCTTCAAAGTTGTTTTGCTTATCTAATTATTTCAGAAAAACACAGAGAACTACATTTCATGAAAATCAACAAATTGCTTGAACTATGTTCCTTTTTAGGAACAAATGGATCCCCAAGGTATGCATTTTTACCACAACTATGTTTTTCTCAGCAAAGCTTAGCCTCTTCAGTACTTGGATAAGCAATATTAAACCCTTTTGGGGGGGGGGGGGGTTGGGAGGCCACTAAGCCCGCAAAATAAAGCACCGCCCAAACAACACACCAATGCACAAAGAACTCCCACCAGAAAACCAAAGAAATGAGGACAAAAACTGAAGGCGTAAGAACCTACAGCAAAAGATAAAGCAAACCAAGAAACACACCAATAGGAAAGCCAAATACCTGCAACAAAGACCCCAACAAACACTTCAACCTCAAAGGCAACAACAGAAAAGGGGAAAGAAGAAAATGCAATACAAGACTCAAGCGCACTGCAAACCTCACATCAACCAAGCAATGGAAGGATCTCAAGAAAAGCAAGAAAGCAGCCAAATAGCAAGAAAATCCTCTATGACCAAAAGACACTGGGAAGAACTGTTAGAAAGTGAGTAGCCAATCCATCAAAGCTCTGCAATCATGAGAAAAACTGAAGTTGAGACATTAGCAGAACACTTCACAAAAAACTCTTCAACCAAAAACAAAAACGCTAAACTAACAACAAACCACCCACCTCCACCCATTCCTCTTCTTCAGTCATCAGAATGAGCATTTCAACATTCAGTTCAAAGGAATTTCTGATAAACCATAGACCTACCTAAACCTCAATTCACCATGTCTCCAAAGCCTCCTTTCAGGTCCAACTCTTTTTTACTACTATGTTCAGTTGTGAAATCTCATACTTCCTACCTAAATTCACATGCCCCAGTCTACACCCGTTGATCCACTTTGACAACTACTTATTCTATCCCACTCAACTGGCTCCGTAAAATCCTTACTTTGGACCAGCTTCCCATCAAGTAGACTGGCCCTTATCAGGGCTGCATCAATCCCTAGGCCCTCCAATTAAGCTCCATATTCTCACCCTTTTTTTTTCAACAGGAAACATGGCTCCCGATGACCACCTAGAATAAGGACAGTTTGCTGCATCAACAGGAAACTGAAAGATATGAACAGAAAATCGTAAGCAGAAGAGAAGTTCCTTTTCATGTCCGTTTCAATGTATCAAGAAGGCTAGTAATTCTTTTCGATCTAAGAAAGAACTCATGGATAGGTACAATGATGTACTTTTCCATTGTTATGAATTCATGATAAGAGGGAATGCATCTGATGTTGACTTCAAGGTAGAAGAAAAATAGTTGATAGAGAGCCTTCTAATTAACACAAAGAAGGAACAGTTGTAGATGAGGAAAATAAGGAAATTCCCTGGAGATTCTTTATTTTTACAAAGAAAGAAAGTCTTAGGAAGACACTGTTTTTGATAGTTCATTTGGGCATTGTTAATTCTTTGGATCAAAATAATGACTCCAGCCAAAGAGCGCTTATCAGAAGGGGATTGCTACATAAAATGCATCAAGAAGATTGGCAGTTCATTAATAGTTGATCAGGGCATGTTATTCTTCCCGTTCCTACAGAGACTTCCGCAGCAATTTCTGCCACATTTTCCATAGCAACTCAAGAATAGAATGCAGAGTTGACTACTGAAAACCCATGAAATGTAAAAGACTACTGAACTTTTCACATTTCCTAAAACGAATTAGGATTGGAAACCAGTGTAAGAGCCTCGGTGCGGAAGGTTTGAAGAAAGGTATCTTCCTAATTTCAAGGGGAAACAAGCAAAAGAAAATAATATTAATAATAAATTGTGAAAGAATTACTAGGGGTTTTCACACATGATTCTCTTAGCTTACCCTTTTTCTGGGCCATTTCTACTTTTGCATTGTTAATAGATTCTTTATTCAACTCTTGGTATGCAGACCCTCATTTTCCTCTTTCTTGTTTGCATGAATCAACATTGTACAAGGAATCAACGTCTCCTCCAACAAGGACAAAATACCATTTTCAAATCCCCAATGCGAAAACATATTGTCAAACAAGTAGCTTCTAGCCTTATAAGTTAAGTATACTACATGATACAACTTATGCCATACCAGACACTTCTAACACTTCTAGAAATGACAGTGTTCGTGTCCTATCCATGTCAAACACGTTCTTAGACACGACATAACATTGTAACTCATAGTAGTATACAATTTTTATAATTCTGCTGTGTCATATAACCAAATTGTGTCCTGCCCTGTGTCCCATGTTCGTCTTTGTGCTCCAAAGGATACAACTAACCTGCCTTCCTAAGTCAATAGTTTGTCCACTCAAATCCAAAAACCAATTTCATAACATTTATAACACACAAACACATAAAAGCAAAATGGACAACTCCAAATCGACCATCTTTTCATCACAAACACATTCACAAAACGCATACTCAAGCAATGAGACAGAGAAATACAAAACCCTAACTTATCAAACACGAAGATCATCAACAGACAAACAAAGAACTAAAATAGGCGAAAAGTAAAAACACGAAACAGGATCCAAGTGAATCAACAAACCCAAGGATCAAAAAAGTAGAGATGTTGAAAGAGAAGTGCTTACAGCTTTCTCGCGAACCCCTGGTTCGATGTGAAATCCTCTACGCGAAAGCTGAAGCGGATCCTAGAGAGAGAGAGAGAGAGAGAGAGAGAGAGAGGTAAGCAAACAGCAAAGAATAGATAGACGGAGAAAGTTAAGACTTTACCTGAGAAGAAGATCGGAGGCAAAAGGGGAGTTGGGATTTGTTGCGTAAGAAAGCCATGAATGGCGAAGGCGAAACCCAGGCGAAAGCGCAGAGAGAGAGAGAGCGAGAAAAAGAAAGGGGTGACGTCGAGCCCTATCATATACTACTCGGCTAAAAAAATTCGAATTCGATTCAAAGTACAGGGTACTAAAAAACGATTGGATTTAAATATACTCATTTATTAATATATGTAATTAAAATATTTATCGGGATTTTAAATTTAAAATTATACTATTTAAATTCAACTCGCTTCAATACATTACGTATTTGATTTGAATTTAACTCAAACTCGAACAAACTCAAATCTAATTAATCAAGCAACCTGCGAACCATTCAAGCTCCACTCGCTGTAACATTCCTGGCAAGCAGGTGAAGGGGACCCAGTAGAAATGTGGGCCATGTATCCTCAATCATAATTAGAAAATAGGAGAGAAATTTTGCATGTCTCCTCACTTTTTTTTTTTTTTCTTTTGTTTTTTTGGTCGTTTCCCATCAAAATTCATAATGTTTTATTTGCCTTTTTTTTATTTTTAATACTCAATTGACATAAACTGAGACCCTCATAGATCATGTTTTCTTAAAAAAAAAAAGAAATTAATTACGTAAATAAATAGCCTAATTATAAATCAAAAACTTTATTTGAGAAATTATTTAATAAGATGGATTTAATATTTTTGTTCATGATATTAAAAACATAAAGTTTGTATTTGATGGGACATGACCAAAAAGTCCAGATCAAAAGAGTCAACTCTCAAGGAGCCCACCAAGGACACCTACGGACCGATACCTAACGACCGTCATGACAATCTACCGAAGGGGCATAACTGGCCAGATGATCTACCGAGAGGCTTCAGTCACCCGACTCTACAGAACGATAGGGTCTCAATCGCCCCCCCAGCCGAACGATAACTAGCCAAAAGGAATCACCCCGATCGGGCAAGCCAACTTTAACTTTTCAAGCGAACGGATCATGAAGGTCCCTCAGTCGATCGAACGATTCTAAGGAAATTCAGAGTTTCCTTATCTTCAGTCTCCCATTTCATAACGGTAAATTCTGGATTTTTCAAATAAGGAAAACATCCCTTCCGAAAATGGTAGCTCTTCCGATAAACAGGGATCGTAATCAACTCATAATATTTACCTTTGAGATTCCCGGATCAGTTTGATAAGGAAGGTAGGGTTAAAATCCTCCAGCATCGCACATCTCAGGGATATAAATGATCTCTAAGGTCTCAGAACCATGTATATTCTCTAAGTCTAACACAGGGGGCACACTAATCACAGGAAACAACCTTCCCTCAACTCTCAGTCTGTTTCTTTCAATCGAAAATCGCTCTTCACTGACTTGAATATCGGAGCCTTCCCGTCGAAGCACCCTCCAGCGATTTTGCAGGTGTATCCACCCATTGACGGTTACTGCTTGGGTCAAGAAGGAGTTGGTATCTGTGGAGTCATAACTCACCTCCAACAGATTGGCACCATCTGTGAGAAACTGACTAGAGTAATTTACGTTGTTATTTTGACAATCATGCCTCCAACGACTAGAGTGTTTTCGAGAGCCACCCCTGCTGTAGGAAGGCAAATCTCTATGCCTACCGAACCTACCGTTCCTCCAGAACAACGAGTCATGGCCTCAGGACCAGAACGGGCAGACCGACCTCAAATGGAAAGCTTAGTGTCTGGAGTCCAAAGAATGAGCAAACAGCTGGAAAGACTTAGTCGAGCCCTCGGGCCAGACAACCATTCGTCTGTTGCAGAATCTGAATATAAGCAACCACCCAAACAAGAATTCCCGAAACCATCGGTGGCCTCCCAATACGACCCTCAAGATTTAAAAAGGCAGATTGAACAGTTCGTGGCTGCTGAGCTTAAAAAAGTGGGTGTGAAAGATAGGGAAAATCCCTTACGCTCCCTAGACGAATCGTCATTCGATGCAAAAATCTTGTCAGAACCAACGCCAAGGGATATTCTTCTACCCCCAATGGAGCAGTACGACGGGACAAATGACCCCCGCGACCATTCTGCCCATTTCATAACAATTATGGTCTCTAGAGACCTCTCGGATGTTGCGATGTGTAAACACTTTCCTACCACTCTTAAGGGTAACGCCCTAGCCTAGTTCAATTCTCTTTCCCCGTTCAGTATCAAGAGTTTCGTGCAACTCCGACAACAATTTGATACCCACTTTGTAATCAGTCAAGGGGCTAAACGAAAATCTACATCCCTCTTGTCATTATATCAATGGAAAGAGGAATCTCTCAGGAGTTTCATGGAGAGATTTAAGACAAAAATGCTGAAAATCCATAATCTGGACCATAACATCGCTTTGGCCACACTCCTAACGGGCTTGCGCTCCTCTGATATGAAGGTCTCTATCACAAAGAAACCCCCAGTGTCTATCCAAGAGTTTTACTCCCGAGCGGAGAAATATATTGCTGCGGAAGAAACAGGGCTTTCGATCGACAAAAGGGCCGCTATGGCAGAAAAGAACGCAGCCGGTCGCCACGTCGGCCTTCCCCGAAAAGAGGCAAACCAGGAATTCTGCCCTCGCAAAGGTTCAGCGTTTACACTCCGTTGAATGAAACCCCAGTCGGGTTTTGTATCAAATAAAGAACAAATCATACGTCAGGTGGCCCCCGTGCCCGGTAGAAGAAGATCCTAAGAAAGACAAGTCCAAGTACTGTCATTGCCATCGGGACTACGGCCATATGACCAATGAGTGTAAAAGACTCAAAGATGAGTTGAAATTCTTGGTCCACAGCGAAAAACTACAGAAGTTCATTAGTATAGAAGGAAGGAATCTGCCTTCCCCTATCAAGCGTGACGCACCAAGGGAGAATGAACTGTCGCATAGGCCAGATCCCAGACCATCGCGCGAGAAACCAGGAGGAGTGATCCTTCAAATCCACAATGAAGATAGCTGGCACGAGCAATACGTTCCCGCTAACATCCTCCCAACATATGATCCGGACTTCCCAACACTCTTCCCTTAATGAAAGTTTCGATATTCTCCACTAACTGCACGTGACATGGAACTTCAAATCACTTCCGAACGAATGTGTCACTAATATGGGATGGAACTCCCCGAACGGACGAACACGGCCCTACCTCCTAAAGTCTCTAATCGATCGAAGGATTTCAGCTGTCCAGATTCTTCTGAATAAATATGTTACTAATATGGGATGAAACTCCCTGAACGGGCGGACACGACCCTGTCCCTAAAGTTTCTAATCGACCGAAGGGTCTTAGCCGTCCACATTCTTTCGAATGAATGTGTCACTAATATGGGATGGAACTCCCCGAACGGGCGGATATGACCTTACCTCCTAAAGTCTCTAATCGACCGAATGGTCTCAACCGTCCAGATTCTTCCGAATGAATGTGTCACTGATATGGGATGGAATTTCGGGAACAGGCGGACTCGGCCCTACCTTCTAAAGTCTCTAATCGACCGAAGGTCCTCAACCGCCCAAATTCTTCCAAACGAATGTGTCACTAATATGGGATGGAACTCCCCGAACAGACGGACACGGCCCTATCTCCTAAAGTCTCTAATCGATCGAAGGCTCTCAGCCGTCCAGATTCTTCCGAACGAATGTGTCACTAATATGGGATAAAACTTCCCGAACGGACGGACACGACCCTACCTCCTAAAGTCTCTAATCGACCAAAGAGTCTCAGCCACTCAGATTCTTCCGAACGAATGTGCCACTAATATGGGATGGAGCTCCCCAAACAGGCGGACACGACCCTAATTCCTAAGGTTTTTAAGCGATCAAAGGGCTTGAATGAATACATCACTGAAGTTGGAATAAAATTCCCCGAATGGGCAAACACGACCGTGAAAGTCCCCCATTAAACACCAGATCTTGATCAGTCGGGTACACCATGGAAGAATGAAATTCTAATAAGACTAATGGACGAAAACTTCAAGGGTTCTTTACTAAAAAATCATTACATACCAATGAGTTGAGGAACAAAACATTCCCCCAGAAGACACAAAAATACAAGAAATCAAAGGAAACACTGGGAGCAACTTAAGCGGAATCCAAACCCGCTAACTCCTCAAAAGGAGGAAGAGCTTCGTACTGTCCGACTTTCTGGAGAATTTTCTCGACACACTTCAAACGTTCGAGCAGCCTATGCTGAGAAAGTTGGAAGCTGACTATATCTTTGGCAGCGGAAGCCTTGAGATCAGCTATCTTTCGCTCGGCACTCCGAAGAGACTCCTCCCGAACGCGAGCTAATGTCTCAGCGGCTGTTAACCGCGCCCCTCAAATACATACCTCTGCTTCCAATTCTTTGTAATGAGTTTGAGCCAAAGAAAGGTCTTCACGAAGGTGCTTTATCTGCTCATCTTTTTCCTCTCTGATGGTCTTCTCTTGATTCTCCAAAGCGTCCCTCAGCGCTAGCACTTGGTCACCCATACGAGAAAACTGCTCATTACGCTATGCTCTCAATTTCCTTTGAAGTTCAGTCAAGGCAGAGGCCTGAAAAGATGTGAGCTTATCAGAGTCGCCGGGTAACAATAACCCAACGTAGTTCAAATGAAAGAGATACTTACCATAAGACAGAGAAAATGGATGACCTTGTCAATATGATCCGGAGACATCGATCAAAGAGCAAGCTGCGGAGGGAACTCGAACCGCTCGACTAGTTGTAGCACCGCTTGAGAATCGATAAAATTAAATTGACGACTCCCCACACCGATCGTCATTGACCCCTCCTCAAAATCCTCCTCCTCTGCTATTATGAGTGACTCAATTCGAATAGGCGATGGGGTATTATACTCCTTGGGTATATCTTACGGGAAATACCCAGACTCCTGAGGAGACCATCCCGACGCTCCCTTTGAAGTAGGGGGAGAAACATGTGTTGTCGGGACTTTTTCTCGCCACTGAGAGGACGGGTACGGAGCACTTCCAGTCGTCTCTAAGGGACCGTCCTCTGGAATACCCTTCTCCCCAACTCCGATGGACGTACCCAGAATCATCGGATTATCGACTGGCAAATCCTCTTCTGTCTTGGAATGCACCAAAAATAGCTCACAGCCTCCAGTTTTCGCTGACCCCCTTCTTCCGTAAGAAGACCAGACGGTATAGCTTTCAATCTTTTCTCCTCTTCATGTTTAGCTGCATTTTTCGATCGGTAGAAATCTCCTAGAGAAGATGAGAATCTATGACCGACACAGAATCAACCCACGATACTCCTTGTCGTGCCAACAGAAGGGGCCTAGTGACTCGTCTCGACTCACCCATAAGCAAGCCAGACAATATCAACATTTCGTCCTCCATCAAACCATCTATCTATAAACTCTTATGGTGGGCCTCACAATAACGGGCCACAGCACGCAAAAAATAGGAGTAGTGAAAAAGTGGACAGATTTTCTCGTTCAAAAAGGGCACTTGGTTGGCGTCCAGAAATGCAGGAAGGAGATCCCTGTTTAGAAATCTGATGAAAAAAAACTTCCGCATCCAATGTTTATCCTAAGACTTACTATAGAAAAATTTCCAACGAAACTCCCGGCTGGTCTGAAACTTATACCAACCATGAATAGAGCCTTTGGAGCTACATCGCCCTAAGGAAAATAGAGCGCCTAAAATCTTCAGGTCGAAATGAATACGGAAAAACCCTAACAGGGAAATTAGGGCAATCACAAATCACCAAGCACTTGGGATGAGTAGTGTGGGGTAAATGTTCAAATACCTTAAAACCTCCGTCAGTAGGCCCGTATATGAAATCTTCAACCCGTATTTCACAAACTGTTTGTACATCGGGACACAACCCTCAGTGGCAAGACTTGCTCTATCCCCTTTGTTGGGCAATACGAATTCGAAGTCACTTCCGAGCGATATTGACTTTTGAATTTCTATCAGATCTTCTTCGGTCATGGTGCTCTGAATATTGTCTATACCACGCGATGAGGAGGTGCCTGTTGACATTTTTGTTGGAAGAAAAAGCTTTTCCAGGAAAAAAGGAAAAAGTGGTATTTCCTAAGGAACGTAGACTCTTGCGGGATGTGGGGGAGACGGTTCGTGGAAATCGAAGAGGCGCAAGTTAAATTAAAAAGAGACGCTCCTTTCTTGAAGATTATCACTCATGGCGTTTCTTTTTCCAAGAAGGCCATGAGTCGGGGGCAAGTGATGGGACATGGCTCAAAAACCCAGACCAAAAAAGTCAACTCTTAAGGAGTCCACGAATGACACCTACAGAATGATACCTAACGACCGTCATGACAATCTACCGAAATGCCATAACTACCCAGATGATCTACCGAGGGGTCTCAGTCGCCCGGATCTACCGAACAATAGGGTCTCAGTCGTCCCATCAACCGAACGATAACTAGCCAAAAGGTAATCGTCCCGATTGGGTAAGCCAACATCGACTCTTCAAACGAACAGATCATGAAAGTCCCTTAGTCGATCGAGTTCTAAGAAAAGTCAGAGTTTCCTTATTTTCAGTCTCTCATTTCATAACGACAAATCACGAATCTTTCAAGTAAGGAAAGCACCCCTTCCGAAAATGGTAGCTCTTCTGATAAATAGGGATCGTAATCAACTCATAATATTTACCTCCGAAATTCCCGAATCAGTTCGATAAGGAAGGTAGGGTTGAAGTCCCCCAACGATGCACATCTCAGGGATATAAATGATCTGTAAGATCTCAGAATCAGGTACGTTATCTAAGTCTAACACAGGGGGCACACTGATCACTGGGAACGACCTTCCCTCAACTCTCAGTCTGTTTCTTTCAATCGAAAACCGTTCTTTACTGATTTGAATATCGGAGTCTCCCCACCGGAATACCCTCCGGTGGTTTTTGCATATGCATCCACCCATTGACAGTTACTGTTTATATTAAGAAGGAATTGGTATCTGTAGAGGCATAACTCACCTCCAACAGTATTACTTTTTTAAAAAAATAAATAGCTCATTAATTATTAGATCTATAACCGATAAAAATCACCAATTTGATCCTATTTTTTCATTTTCTGACTCCATTGAAGATACGATTCTATCTTATTCATTATCCTTAGTTTTAAACTCTAAAATATTTTCTGCGATTCGTTAATGTTGTATCTAAGATTTAAGGAAAATTGACAAAATATTCGGGTGTTAAGCCAATTTCCCTCTAATTACAACCGCTCCTAAATTTTTTATGACTTCTCTTTTATTTTC